>CAUYUJ010017729.1:52500-142500 GCA_963575745.1 Prorocentrum cordatum | reverse complement strand
GGAGGGGGCTCTCGGACAGGGTCTGAAGCTGGTCTGATGAGTGTGGACGAGCGGCGTTTCGGGGGACACCAATCAGCCAAGCAGAAGGAAGAAAGTCTCGTTGTCGCCAAGAGGGCGGCAGCAGTCGCAGTCCACAGGGCCGGGTTTCGTCGCATGGCGGCCTCTAGGGCCGAGAGTGGGCGGACGAAGACGCAGACCGCTGACGCGCGGTCGACAGCGACGAGCAGAAGTCTTGAGGCCTGCTGCGAGGGGCAGCGTGCCCACAAGCGCGATGTAGTACCACGGCGACAGTACCGCGCGACACGTGAACAAGCAACCACGTATTTGTTTCTTGCGCGGCGATGGTCTCGATCCCGCGCCATTCATGCACTCGCGAGGGATTTTCGCCGCCGCCTTAATGGCAAGCCTGCCGCGCATACCCGCCTCACTGCACTCAGGACTGGGGGAAGCTCCGCATCAACGCATGATCTTTGCGCTGCCACGTGGTATCCTCTTCGGTCCCTCCTGACTCCTGGGAGGGGGGATGCGTCCACCCGTTCTCCCGAAGGACCAAAACAGCACACACACACAGTCCGTCGGAGCTTTCTGCATCGGCGGATGTCTTGGAGCGGCGCTGGGCCCCTCGTGGGGTGCCTCCGGCGCCGCCCCTGGCTCCCGCTGGTGTTCAAAAGCAAGGGCTCCCTCGAGGGCGCGAAGTTATTCGCGCTTCGCGGTCCTCGTTCCTTCTCCCCCTCCTCCTCGTCCTCCTATTCTCCCTTTGGGAGGGCGGCGCGAGAGCGCGAAGTTATTCGCGCTTCGCGCTTCGCGCAGCGCGAAGCGCGAAGTTGGGAGCCCTAGCAAAAGGGAGTAGCCAGGGCTCTCAAGAGGAAGCCAACCAGGACAAGTGTTGCGTGTATTCCAGAACGCCTGCTGATGTAGCCGACGCGCTCTGACGGCGAACAGCTCAGATCGCCGCATTTCTGGTTTCATGAGCTGTTTCATGAAATTCGTTCCCGTTGTTTGAACGCTGTTTGTGCGTTTTGTTTTTTTGTGGCACTTTTGAAGGCGTCTACGAGAAACAGTTGTGGGTTAGAAAATCAGCTGTCTCGCGGGGGCTTCGCCGGGGCGCAAGCAGTCGACGGCAGTCGTGGGGCCGCAGGCCCAAGAGTGAAGCTTTAATCACACACAACGTGACGTGGTGGGTATATCAACACCTGACACCCGGGTAGTACACCAAGAACGCGATTGCTCCTGCACATGGGCCGAACGCCTGGTCTGCACAACCTATGGTGTACTGATGGTGCTGACGAGGCGCTCTCGCGGGGTACCGCAGGTGAGTTGATCGGTTTTCGTTCGGACCAGCTCTTCCGCTGGTACCAGCCCTTGTTCAACAGTCGATGAGTGCTTCCAGCCCAAGCGGGTATCTCGAGCTCCTTTCGGCCTCCGCATGCTGTTCTTCGGCGGCGAGTCCAGGGGTGGATGGCAGAGGGCGGGTCTTCTCAGAAGGCTCAGACGGCCTCCGGCGTGTTGAGAAGTGTTCCGATCCTTCTTCGAAGCCACAGGACTTCTTGAGAGAAGGTTGGAGGTCTTCTGAGAAGCCCCGCCGCCTTTGAGAAGGCCTGCCCCCTCTCACTTCCCCCCTCTGCGCGCCGCCGATTTTCCGCACTGTCCACCTACACGATGCCCCAGTTTCTTCTGCTTCATGTTCTCCGTGCTTGAACTGGCAGAAGTGGTCAGTGGTGTGAGAGGCCCGGGCAGTAGTGGCCAGATGGAGCGCACACCAGGTCAGAGATCTTGCGCTTCTCTCGCCCTCCCCCCACGCTCCTCGCTGTGCCGCGGGCTTTCTTCCCCGTTCTTAAATTAGCGAGTGTGCGAACTCCATGTCAACACGAAAGGCGTGTTTGTGATTTGGGTTTCTTAGGTCGGCCCCAGGACCTCCAAGATTACCCAAGAGGCCCCCCAGAGGGTCCTGATTGGCTCCTGGAGCCACCTTAGGGCATGGTGGAAGTGTGCACTCTGGACCACGCTCCGCAGGTAATGTGGGAAACCTGCGAGAGCCCACCTGCAGCCCACTCTGCGCACGGTGGCAGGTTCGTGCGAGTTGGGTCGCATTTCTTTCGAGGAGCGACAATTGGCATGAACATGCACTTCCGTAGGTCCGTGCGGATTTCTCGGATCGGCGCTGGACCCCCTTTCTTGGCGCGTGGAGCGCGCCAGCGGCGGCGCCGGAGGCGCCGCTGCAGGGGGCTCCAGCGCCGATTCGAGAACTCCGCGCGGACTTCCGAAATTTTGTTTTTATATCATTGCTTGTTCCCCGACTTCGGCACGCGGCACCGAGCGCGTTCCACTACTCGCAGAGTGCCGACTCGCAAGCGTCCGACAAGCACATGTCTGCTCCGAGGTAACTTCTCGTAGACCCCACCCCCGGCAGATCCGGGCCATTTGCGAGCAGTCACTCTGCGAGCAGTGGAGCGCGCTCGTCTGACGCAGCACCAGGCAGAGCCGCGTAGCTGCCGGGGCCTCCTGTCGGCCGCTGCGGGCAGAGCAGAAACAGCCTGCTGCTGCTGCGCAGACCGCGCCGTCCGCGGCGCGAGCACCCCCTTCCTTGGCAGGGCGCGCGAGGCGAGCTGACAGACGGACGCGGGAAGCGGATGCGACAAGACGGGGTCGGTGGCAGGTGAAGGGTTTCTCCGAAGGGCGTAGGCGGCGCGTCCTCCTACTCCTTCTCCTTCTCCTCCTCCTCCCTCCTCCCTCCTCCTCCTCCTCCTCCTCCTCCTCCTCCTCCTCCTCCTCCTCCTCGGGTCGCTCACGGCCCCGGGGGAAGCCGGGTCGCATTGGCAGGGAGTAGCGGAGCGAACAATAACATAAACATAATATCTCGGAGATCCGCGCGGATTTCTCGGATCGGCGTTTGGGCCGTCTTGCGGCGCCTCCGGCGCCGCCCCTGTCGCGCGGAGCGCGCCAGGGAGGGGAGTCCAGCCCGGATCCAAGAGATCCGCGCCGACCTCAGAGTTTTTTGTTGATGCCATCTTTCGTTCCCCTTGGGAGGGCGCGAGGGTGTGCAGGAGTCGGTGGGGTCGGTGGTCGGTGAGGTCGGAGGAGGTCTGAGAGACGAGGGGCGCGGTCCAGACAAGACGGACGTGGGTCGGGTCGGAGGGAGGAGAGACGAGGTTCGCGGGTGGTCGGTGGGAGGCGGGAGGATAATCAGCGGACGGCTTGTGTGCACCGTACTACCGCGTTGGTTCTCCCGAGTCGTAGTCGGTCCTTGGCCCAGGAATGGTTCTGTGCATGGCTTTGTCGGCCCCCAGAGCCGATCAACTATGCACCGTACCGCGCTGGAGCAGGGACTCAAGGTAGTCTTTTGACACGGTGCTTCGGCGCTGTTTTCGCCAGAGAAGGAAAAGGTACCGATACCGCTACCTTTGCTAAGTTTTCGTCTCTGTCGGTCTCTTGGGAGGTCCTCGTCGCCACTGCTGGATGCGCCTCGAAATTCTGGTCAGAACGCACCCTGGGAGGGGCCCAGAGGATCGGTGGGAAGAGGATCGGAGGGAAGAGGGACGGTTGGAAGAGGATCGGAGGAACCAGTGGAACGAGGGGCGCGAGGGGACCCGAGGAGGAGCGGCCAGACCGAGTGTGCCACTCGGCGGAGGAAGCACTGCACAAGCATAATCTTGGGGAGCTCCGCGCGTATGTCTTGGATCGTCGCTGGGCCCCCCTGGCGGCCCCTCCAAAGTCGCCCCTGGCGCATCCCACACGCCACGGAGAGGGATTCGCGCGGACCTTCGAAGGTTTACGTTTGTGCAGTTGTCTCTTCGTCCAGGGAGGGGGTCTGAGAAGGCGTGGCCACACCTGATGTGTCACTGTCCACCGTCGATGCTACATTTATCTGGCCTCCCATGCCCTCTCTCCAGAAACACCATGTGTGTCCTTCCCTCCTCTTTTCCCCCCTCCTCTCTTGTGCTTTTTCCATTCACTCAGTGTTCTCATCTCTGCATGCCCGTCTCAAGTACATCATCCCATCTGCTGTTCCGGCAATTGGTTGGATGTAGCACTCATTGGTGGTCGGCGGTCGGTTCAGGAGACGTCCTCGGTGGAGTCGCCCTGGCGAGTTTGAAGGGGCAGGGGTTGGCTCTGCGCTCCCCCCAGCCAGGTGACTGCTAGATGATGGGGCGTCGCATTTGCAGTCGCATGAAGTCCAGTTGCCAGAAGCGAGAAGGCAGTAATCATGAATTCCCTCAGGTTTGGGAAGGAGTGTGGCCTCTGTGAGGCCTCCTTGGAGATCGCCGTGGCCACTGAGAGGCATACTGGTGGCCATGTTGAGCCAACTTTGGGGATTTCGAACAATATGGGAGGCCATCCGGGATCTGAGGCTACTTTAGAGCCATGTTACCCAAGTAGCATCCCAAGACCTGCCAAATATTTGAGCAAAAGATGGTTAGTCTGTAATGTTGGCTTTGAGCGAAGGGGAGGATACCTAAGGAGCGTTGCGCCTCTAGAGCCTCCAAAGTTGCCTCTTCAGGGCCCTCGCTGGACCCTCTTTGGGGCGCTCTTGGGGCGCTCTTGGGGCCTTCTTGGGGCCTACTTGGACCTCTTTGGGGACTGTCCTGAGCCGTGGGAGGCTCCGTGGCCACCTGGACCCGTCTTGGAGCGGCCGCGGGCCACTTGGAGCAGGGGGTCCATACGGAGCGATCTTGCGCCATCTGGAGCCATCCTGGGCTTTTCTGGAGCCTCTGGGGGCCATCTTGGGCGCTCTGACTGTCCGCGCCCCCCCCCCCCGTCCAGACCTAGTAGATGGAGGGGGTCAGGGGAGGTGCCGAGCTCACGCCGCAAGCCGGTTCGCTCGCTCCCGTCCGCCCTCCCACTGCATGAGCAGCACCCGAGCTCCAGCAGCATATGGGCAGTGGCCGCTATCGGCAACAATCGGGAACCACTGCAGACGCCAGCCAGGTGCGCGACGCCCGGGAGGTGCGCCGCACGTGCCAGGCGCGCCACGCTCACCAGGTGCGCAGCACTGGGTAATCTGTCGACCCCCGACCATCCCGATCAAACAGTATTGCAGCGCGCCGGCGGGGTTGACAGCATGATGTTGTTTTGTGCTTGTGCGCCCGCGGACACTATATGCACTTGTTTTTGACAGGGGCGGTGGGCCTGCACGCAGCAGGCACTGTGCCGCCCCCGCCCTTGCCGTCCCTGGCAGAGTGTATCTATGTTGTTGATGGGACAGCGGGCCTGCACGCACCGGGCAACGTGATGCTCTGCCCCCCCCGTCGTCCCTGCCAGAAACCGATGCCGCGTGATCACGAAGCGCCCGTGCACCGCCGCCCGAGCACGAGCTCGGTCCAACGGGTGCCGCAGTGTGCATGTCGTATCGGTTTTTGATAGGGATTGAGGAGGGTGGGGGGGCCAGTGGCCCGGGTCTGTCACCGGGTGGGGGAGGGGGTGCGTTTTGAGTCTTCACGCTTCGCCTATCCCCACCAGCCCAGTCAGAAGCCTTGCCCATGAGAGCTGACGGGAGAAGGGACGAAGAGACACATATAGTGAACCAAAGCGGGCAAGCAGGATGAACAGACAGATCTCTGGGAGCAAGGGGGTGGTTTTGGAGGCCTTTTTGGGCCAGCCATCCATGGAGCCCGCGTGGTGGCCAGGGAAGGAGGAGGAGGAGGAAGAGGAGGAGGAGGAGGAGGAGGGGGTGAAGGAAGACCACAACGACGACCAGGACTGCTGCGAAGTCAATGAGGGCGAGGAGGAGGAGGAGGAGGATAACGAGGACAAGGACACAGTCCTCAATGTCACCTCTTGGAGCTCGTGGAGCCCTCTTTGGGGTCCCTTTCAGGCCCTGGAGGGCATCTTAGGACCATCTTGGAACCCTTCGATCAGAAAGGGGAAGGTCCGACATCTATCCCCCCTGGGCCATCAACATCGCCTCTGAGAGCGCTCTTGGGAAGCTCTTGGGCAGATATTGGGCGCTCTTGGGGCCGTTTGGGGGGCCTCTTGGGTGCCTCTTTCGGGTCTTTTGGGCCATCGTGGGACAATCTTGTGGCCGCGAAAGCGCATCGGAAGTGACAAGGCGAGAAGGCACATATCTCTGATTTCTGGTAAGTGTTTGAAGGATGTTGGCCTCTTGGCGGGGTCCTGAGGGGGCCCTGAGAGCACTTTGAACCGTCTTGTGGCTCTCGTCGGGCCTCTTGGAGCCACGTCGGAAGCTCTTTTGAACAATTTCGTATATGTCGAGCCGCCTAGGAGGCCATCGTTGAGCATCGGAGACCCTCTTGGAGCCACCTTGGGCCGTCTTAGACGCTCTAATCCCTCGCGGTCCGCTCCAAACCACATCAGGGAGGGGAGGGGTCGGGTACCACTCCCCGAAGGTAAGTTGTTCTGTTTAAAAATTATTTGGCTCCTGCCTTGGGAAGGGCAACGACTAGATCGATAGACCATGTTCGTCCAAAGGGTTGGCGGGATCAAGAATGAAAGGGGCAATGGTAACACTTCACCCGATTGGGAAGCAGGGGCTTTGAAGAGGACGCGCCCTAAACCACCCACACCCGGAATAACAGGCGGGATTCCTGCTCGTTCTCCTCCGCCTTCCCCGTCGTCGTCCTCGCCGTCGTCGTCCTCGTCGCCTTTGTCGTCCTCGTGGTCTCGTCCCCGTCGTTGTCGCCGTCGCCGTCGCCGTCGCCGTCTACGACGTGCACCATCAAACTACGAGTTGCTACACCGGTTGTCGAAGTTGTTCCACACTTCATCAGTCAGGCAGACCGTCGAGTACAAGTGCGCATATTCTCGTGACGACAGCCCATCCCGCACCCGAGCCAATGCTGCGAGATACATGCGCGAGCCTTATTGCTAAGCGATAGAGCTACATTTGCGTTGCTCTGTTTCTTTCCAGCTGCTGTGTATGAACGGAGAGCGTTGCAATCATGTGCGTGTGTATGTATGTGTGTGTGCGTGTTGTTGCGCTGCATCACGTACGCCGATGCTGTATGCTGAACCTCTGGAACCGTGCGGAATCCAAATCAGTTGTCGCGCCCACGCCTTCAAGCGCAGCTAATCTGCATCCAGCTAGTGGTCAGTATCTCCCCATGCAGCCCGGGGTGGTAGTCTGAGCCACGTTCGGCTTCTACCTTTCAACTCAGCCGTCTGCGCCAGGTTCAGCATTCAGGATCCCAAGGGCAACGTCATCTACGAAAAGACGGACGAGGCCCTCTTGTACGGTTACCAATGGTGCGATACAGATTTGAATTACGAAGTTTGCATCCGTTTAGTGATGTTTGTTGATGGTCCGGTGTGTAGTTCAGGAATAAGCCTGTTTGCGAGAATTTCGATTGACCGAGGGTTGGACTCGTTCGTGGGTCTGCTGGGGCGCATCTTGCAGCTTTTTGGCAGCCAGACCTCTTGGGTGCAATCTTTCGGCCAGGGCCATCTTGCTGCTTTGTTGAGCAATACTGGGTCTTCGTGGGGCCACCCTCTGAGGCAATCATGCTCCATCTTGGAGCCATCTTTCGGCGTCTGGGCACAGTATTGGGCACCCTCTTGGTGCTGAGGCGCCTTCCCGCCCGATGCAAGCCACACAGCATGCCAGCATTGCCAGGCCCACGCAGCCTGGAGCGGGACTCAAAGCCCGGCTCCGCTGGGCGCGACAGGGGGACGTGGGCCAGAAGCGAGTCCGCCGCGATGCCCATTCGAGGTGCCATCGAGCACCGGCCCTCGACGGCGACGCTGGCAGACCGCGTGTTGGTCGAGGCATTCGCGAGCGCGCTGGGGCACGCTGCTGTCGCAGTCAGCCTCGGCAGAGCAGTGCAGTGCCGAGCTGGGTATGCCACTCCTGACTCTTGGCATCGCTCGGACGTGTGCATTTTTCCTTCGGCGAGGACCATCGAGGAGCATCCTTGATCATTTTGCGAAAAAACCACGCACGAAACCAGGAAAAGCACAGGGAATGGACGCCCGAGCGATGGCCAGGACTCATTGTCCGCTGCTGTGCAGTCTCCACGATGAACTTGTCGAGGCAGTACCCTGTGTTGTTACTGACGCGTCCGCCTCTTCCTTCGGAGGTGGATAGACCTACCATGACACGTCGATTCAGGAATTGGCCGTTTTCGGTTCGCGAGAGGGCGTCGCGGCCGTCATTTTTGCGGGTCCAGGTCCGTCGGTTTCGGTCCCAGGCCGTTTTCAATAAGGGGAGGTTTATTAAAGGGAGGTTTGTCCACCGCGATTATTTCACCCCATCTCGCTTCTTCTTCCCCGCTGCCGATCTTTGCCGTCGCCCCGCAAGGCTGAGGGCATCTTCCATTTCTTAGCGAGCACACCTGGGACATACACTTTCATAGTCAGCAACCACAAGTGGATGGAGGCAGCTTGTCTACCCAAGCGAGCTGTACTTGCTAGCAGTGAGTCCTCGTGGGGTGGATTTGTTTTGGCTGTCGGGTACGACTCGTGGGGCTGTTCCCGCATCCACTGGAGACTATGTTTGTAATCTTGACGGCATTTGAGTCGTATTGTGGCCATGGTAGGAGCTCCGGGTGCCGTGATGGAGCTGTCTTGGGAAATCGTGGGGCAGTCAGCAGTCGAAGCCGATCTTTTCAGAGATATGGCCCGGTTACCATTTCGAATTTGCAGCTCCAGGTGTGAGGTATGTTACCCTGGAGGTCTGGGAATCTAGTGAGTCTGGGGGCTCTCAGCCACCTGGCGCATGATCGCTGGTTTGGGGTGCCTGCTTTGGCACACGCTTGGTTGACACTCGGTGTGGTGATGACCGAGCACCACGCGAGGTGAATGCATATCAGGTGTGTCGACACGGCGCTGATGTGCTAGCATCGAATGATAAGACTTAGAGTGTTGATCACCGTGGTTTAGGTTCGCTTTCGTATGCAATCCAGTTTTAGTAAGACACCTTCGTATATGTTGTCGGGCCTTTTTGCAAACAATTTAGGGCAGTGAGGCGCCAATATATGCCTTTTGCATATGTGGTTGCACCATGCTTTGACATTGAGCGTTGCATCAGCATTGTGAAGCAGGATGATGGGAGGCAATCTCCAGAAGACGAGAGGAAACGATAGAGGAATCATGACAAGCACCGTGGTATCTTGTGGCCTGCGGCCCATCCCGCCACCTTGGCTAGGATGTGGGTCAGAGGCGTCTCGGATGCCTCTCGGGGTCTCTTTTGATGCCTCTCGGGCACCTCTTGGCGGCGTATGTGGGGCTTCTGTGTAGCCTTTGGATGCCTCATGGGAGTTTATGTGGACATCGTGGGAAGTCTTGGTGGTTTATCGGCGGTCTCGGGGGGCGTCTCGACACAGTGGCTCTTGGGGCCCTTTTAGCTTCCCCATTTCGGGGCCGAACACATAGATGCAGTAACCTAAGATTTAACGTAAGTTTCAGGCTCGGATAAGATCCCGCGACGCATCCAATGAGAGCGCCCGAAAGCGCCAAATGATCCGGTGTGTCAATGTATAGGATTTGATGCGGCCTGGGAACATTCCACTCAGTGCTTGCGGCACGACATGGAGGCGGATATGAGTGGGGCAATCGGTATTGAAAGTCACGCTTATTTGACTGAGCAACGTCGATCAGTCGCTCTGTCTACGTGTGTGTGTGTGTGTGTGTATGTGTTGGCACGCCATAAGCGCGGATAGGACCCAGACAACAGGCTTGTGGAAGATGTGTCAAGACACGCACGGGAATTGACATTTGAGCGATGGCGAGTTTTAATCAGAACCAACGGTTCTTCATGCCCCCCCGCCGACATGCCCCTGCCCGCTCCCTCTTTCCTGTGCGAGGATGCCCTCTGCGCCGCTTTCTCCGTACTCCGAGTTTCTTAATAGTGTCGGGGGGGCGTGGCCCCCGCCGACAGCCCCACATCGACCCCCGTCGCGGGCAGCCACCGCGCGCCGAAGGCGTTCCGACCCCCGTCGCGGCGCGACGACGAGGCGAAGTTGACCCCCCGTCGGGGGGGTACCCCCCGACTCTTATTCAGATAGCTAGAGTACCCCAGCCAGCACGTTCGCGTATTCCCCCCTGATCCCTGTGGCACAGGAGAAGATGGTTACATTCGCCGTGGGGAAGGGCAACGAGACCCACCTTCAACCAGAACATCTTGAGACAATGGAGGAGTGTGTAGCATTGTGCATATGTCTGCGGCGACGGCGCACAACGCAGGCACCGCCGAGGAATGTACGACCATGGCCTGCGATCAATTACCCCATTCGGCTCCCCCTCCACGTTCTATTGAAACCGGCTAGCGGGAGTCACCATCCGCACAGAGCAATTCGCGAGATGATTTCGGTAACCTCGTCATATGACATGCGCGAAGCAAGTGTCAACCTTGAGGATTCCGCTACGAAGGAAGGACGGAACAAACAACATCTGTCTTGACAGAACCTGGAATTATCGCAGGGGAGGACCTCGAATATAGACTCATGTGTGGCTTCATTGCGGCGGTTCGTCCCTTTCGGTCAGTGCGCCTGATTGTTATAGTGAGGGCGTGACGCAGTCGCCGATTCAGGGGGATTGTTCCGTATGAAAAGCCAGGATATGGTTGGATGAACGAGCGGGGTTAGTTCAGAGAGTATTCCGAGTCCGTCCAGCTAATGGCAGAATTTTCAAGTTTTGGCACGGGGAAGAAGGGGAAAGAGCTATGAGAGGACATGCAGAGATGAGCAGGCGACGCAATGCTAAGGGAGGGAAGCCGAAGAGACGGGGGATGTGTCGGGCGACAATGGGCAATTGGACAAGTGGTTGGCAAGCCCGCAGGACCACATCAGATCCATTGACAAGACCTTGGTTGACATTCAGGTCTGAGCAGCACGCAGCACTCGCGATCCTTCGCCTGTTATGTTTGCAGAAGTGGGATTCCTGCGTGGTCGTACTGAATTCTGGTTGATCCAATTGTGACGAATGGTTATGGGATCAGCTGGTGGTTGCAGCACGATATCTCACCAGTGAAGCACTTGTCTGAATAGAGGTGCCCACTATTCAGCAGCATCGTGCGACATTCCATGATGCACAGGAGGGGGATCAGCAGAAGGAGCACGATGGAGCAACGGCACGGAGACCATAACCGCTCTCGTGTAATATATGTATGCCACTTGCCGACTTCAAGAAGGTGAATCGCATTTTCTTTGCAAGCCTTGTCGAATTTGGCGCCTCGCGCGCCGGCTAGGAGGGCGCATCTTTTTGCGGAACGGGGTGGGAATGGTAGCCACTGGCGGTTTTGGGCGAGGGGTGGGAATCGAAAGCGATGCGGGGGATGCATGTACGAATCATGGTGGCATTACATTTTAACAAGGTGGAAGTTCACACAGATTTGAATAGTAGTCAAAAGACAGTCATATGGGTTGAGCGGGGCAGTCCTTTCACCAGCAGGTGATTGCGATCGCGGCCGTTATGTTTGGCAATTGCAGGCTTTTTGTGTACAATGTGTTTGCAACATGTGCGTTTCGCATACTTGGCTTAACCTCGTCGACGTAGCACAAACAGTGGGCTACGCGCTTGGGTCAGCACGCATGGTCGATCGACTATCGTTGCGACTGTTCGCCGTGTGCTAAGTAGGCTATGGCCAAGGCAATCCATCGGAATTGAAACATGATTGCTTGCGCTGGCGCGTGCGATTGAGTATATTATGGCCCTTTCTGTCGTTCATGGTCACGTATTTACCCGCTGCCAGCTGCCCATGTGTCCAATCACATTTCGTACAGTGGAGGCCCATGCAAAGAAACACCCTGCTTGCCTCCAGGGTGCCCAAGGTGTCTTGGGTTTCGATGGTTTTGCGATGGAAAGTGTGGTTTCCCCACACCGAACATCAGTGGACGTCTTGGAGTCTCGGGCTTGGGTTTCCGGTGGACGGCTTCTTGTGGTCGGGCCCCCACTGCAATGTGTGCTTGTCCTGTCGTGATTCTGAAATCGACCTGTCCGATGTGGTAAGCTCTCTGGTCCGTGTCAGGGGCAGCGTGTTTGCCTCCTCCTCTTGCTCCTCCTGCTCCTCCTCCTCCTGCTCCCGCTCCTCCTGCTCCTCCTCCTCCTCCTCCTCCTCCTCCTCCTCCTCCTGCTCCTGCTCCTGCTCCTCCTCCTGCGCCTGCTGGGGGCAGGGGCAGGGGGAGGACGCAGCGACCCCCCATCGCCCACACTCGTCGCCGACGGGGGGCCCAGGAGCCCAGCCCGCCCAGGACGGTGCGGGTTTGCTATCGGGGGCCTGCAGTGGAGGCCCATGCCAAGAAACAAAAAGTAAACATGAAAAAAAACAAATCAGAACAGCACATTCAACACAATACGTGCATACACATATATATACACATATATATATATATGTGTGAGAAACACCGTGCTTGCCTCCAGGGTGCCCTGGGTTTCTTGGGTTTCGATGGTCCTGCTACGCTGTTGAACGCTTGACGTTGCCACGCCAAAAAGCCATGGAGGCCCTGGGGTCTCAGGGTTGGGTTTCTCGTGGAGGGTTTCTTGTGGACTGGCCTCCGCCGCATCGCCGATCTATTGGTGATGTGTCGCCGATTCCAGATAGATGCTCCCCCCCTGAGCTGGTCTGTCGATCCTTCTCGCGGTGGCCTGCTCGAGACTACCAGTTTGAACACACATCCCTATCCCTGTGTTTGGTATCACCTTGCCTCGATGCCGATCTTAAGGACTCCCTCAGTTTCTGAGGCCACAACCTTAAAACTGTCCTCGTTTTTTGCTCGCCCATCTTAGGAATAGGGATGCTGGTTACTGGACTGGTTCGAGGGATGTTAGGGATCAGTTCGATAGGGGCAAGGGTTCTTAGGACTAGGGATACGTTTAGGCGCAGGGATCCTCGAGGGATCTTGGGGTTAGGGATCTCAGGGACTTGGATCAGTTCGAGGCTGGTCACTGGACCCCCGCCGGCGCAGACGGAGTCCACGTACCTGTGGATCCGGCAGAAGTCTCACATGAAGGCGGGGGCCGCACGCGCGCGGCGCGGCGGGTGCCCTCACCCGGGGCGGCCCCGCGTTTCGGATTCAGTCGGGCCTGTCCCTCTACAGGAGGAATAGGTTCAAATAGCCCAAAAAGTAGCCAGGGGACTATTTTGTCATCATTTGTTTAGTTATGTTGGGGGTATTTTGGGGGTATGTTTTACTGGTCGTCCGAAATGCGCCTGTAGGGGGACATACCCGACCTAAGTCTCGGAGTGTCGCTCAGGGGGAGCCAGGGGTCCTCATACTCGGAAGCCCCCAGACGGCGTGGTGACCACACCGTGTGGTGAGTCGGTGGGGTTTCGGGGTCACCGCTCGGTTTTGGGGTCTCGGGCGACATGGGCCTCCAGGGTCCCAAGACCGTGCGGTGACGGACAGTACGGTGAGGTCTCTTGGGGTTCCGAGGTCGCCGCACGGTCTGTCACCACACGGTTTTGGGATCCCCCAGATACATGCGCATACACATGCGCATACGATTTTGTATTGCGTTTGGTTTGTTCTGTGGGGCAGTTGTTGACGACGCCACCGCTAAGTTCAGCAGTGCGAACGGTACGGTTTCGTTGGCGAGTGATTATTATGCCAGCCCCTTACCAAATCTCGATAGCGCACCGAGGGCGCTCTGTTATTCACCAAACAGGTGCCGTCGCCAAAAGAAATATCACACATTCCTGGGTTTCGCATCTAGGGCATTTCCGGGCGGCAGCGTCACCAATTATTAGCTTGCGGCAGAGACACAACCCTGACATGCATGATGCGTTCCCAGATGCCCAATCATCTCTGGTGCTCCGCGGGAGCTCCAGTGGCCGAGGGATCGCTGGATACGCCGGGGACTCCCTGGGACGCATCCCGACCCAGTCGCATGCCGACCCGATCGCATCAGGGCCTCCTGCGATCCGATCCGAAGCAATTCAACTCGCGGCCGGGGCCCTCGATTCCGATTCGATCCGAGCTCGCCCGGCCCACCGGACACCCGCCGGGGCCATCCCGAGCCGGGCGCGGCGGTCCGACTTCTTCGAGTCCATGCGTTGGCGCTCCGATCCGATTTCCTCGGCATCGCTCGGACTGTGGGGAAAAGCACACACACACACACACACACACACAGTGGGAAAAACACACACAGAGTCTGTGTATGTTTTGTGTGTGTGTGTTTTTCCCCCACAGTGCGTCTTTGCTTCGGCGAGGACCTTCGAGGAGCCTCCTCGACCATCTGGCGAACCAACCACGCACGAAACCGCAGGCACAGGGACTGGACGTCCGAGCGATGGCCAGCTTCGCGATTCGAGCCAGCCTTGGCTCCGCCTCCCCGTCCGCGCGATGCTGCGCGGCCTCTCCCCGCGCGCTCGGCGCCCTTCACCACCCACCAAACCACCCCAACCCGACCCGAAGGCTCAAGTTTACCGTCGACTTCCAGTGGGGGGGGGTGGGGGGAAACATCGACAACACACACACGTGGAACCCTGACCCCCCCAACCCGACAGTCGGGTCTTCGGGTGCGGTTGGGGTGGTCTGGCAGGCAGTCCGGGTCTTCGGGTGGGGTTGGGTCGGGTTGGGCTGGTAGGGTCGGGCAGTCTGGGCTGGGTCGGGTCTTTGGGTTGGGTTGGGGGTGGTCTGGTCGGGTTGGGGTTGGGTTGGGGTTCGGCGCCCGCCCAGCGCACTGCGCGGGCCCGCGCAGCCCCCAAACGCCCCATCGGGCCGCCGCCCCCGCGCGCGGCCCGGGCGTGCTCGGGGGGTCGGCCTCTCGCGGCCCCGCGGGCGCTCCTGTGGGCCGCCTTGGGAGGTCGCGTCCTGGGGGGGGTCGGGGGCGGCCAAGAGGGGGGTGATGACAAGGGGGGGGGATATCATGGCGGGGGGCATGATATTTCCCAAGGTTTCATGGCGCCTCTTCTCATTTCATTACGTCCCCGGCCCCCCCCCCCGCTGGGCCGCGCACATGCCGCCGGTCATGATTTGCACCCCCCGAGGGGGGGGGCGAGCAATGTCGGCGGCGAGCGAGGGGGCGAAGCGAGAAGGAGGATAGGGAAACGAAGAGTGACATTAACATCATAACTCGGAGGTCCGCACGGATTTCTTGGATCTGCGCTGGACCCCCCACCCTGGCTCGCGGAGCGCGCCAGGGGCGGCTCCGGAGGCGCCGCCAGGGGGCCCCAGCGCCGATCCGAGAAATCCGCGTGGACCTCCGAGTTTTTATGTTTATGTCATTGTTCGTTTCCCTAGATGAGGCCCTCGCCGAAGGCGGCGGGACTTCTCAGAAGCCCTCGCGCCTCCTGGGAAGTCTTGTCTGTCTTCGGGGCAGGCTCAGAAAGCTTCTCAGAACGCTGGGGGACTTCCGAAACCTGCTGAGAAGGCCCGCCCCTTCTTACTTCCCACCCATCGCTCGTCGCCAAAAACGGGGGGGCAGCAAGGGCTGCCGAAAAGGGGCCCTTCAGGGCCTCCGAACGGGGCCCTCTGAAGCCCAAGGGGGGATCTCCAGGGCCCGGAACGTGCACCTGTCTTCTCCTCCCCATTTCTCGCCCCCCAGTAGTTCACGCCCGACTTGAACACCACGTGCCAGACGGGGTGGAGCCCGCGCTGACAACCGAGGAACAAAAGACGGCATACGGTTGGCACTGCGATGTGGCGCCGTCCGCCCGCTTACTGCGCGGAAGAAGCCGAGGACTGGGTGGGGACGGGCGAGGGATTGGACGACTTCTGAAGCGCGTGCGGACGGGAACCAGGCTCACACGCTCCGTGTTGGCGCGGACGTGGACCTCGTGAGCCGCTGTCATTCAGGGCGGGCAGCACAGGACGTCAGAGTGAGCGAGGTGCGAGCTGCTCGGTTGTCTTCGGGGGAGATGGCCAGTTGAGCACGGCGGCGCTCCCGCCCAGCCCAGCAGCCCCCTGGGGACGCCTCTAGGGGTCCATGCTGACCCGTATCTCAAGGCGGATCCAGCCGTGGCAACGAGAAGCCCGCAGGAGGCCCAGGAAGGGACGGAAAACGGCGGGCAGGCCCCGCGGTGCTTCGACTGGCCTTCCTCCGACGAATGTCCTCTGGTAGCACGATGGCGGTGTGTGACAAGAGATTGCTTTTCCCGACGATCATGTGGTGTTGGGCCCTCGTGCTGAGAAAGAAGCAGCACCCGCCACTCACTCACTCCTCCTTCCTCCTGCCTCTTCTCCTCCTCCTCCGCCCTCCTCCGCAGTTTGCATGCGATTCCCCCGCCCAGTACAGCGTTCCGTGGCCCAAGAGGGAGCTCCACCGAAGGTCCCAGTGGCGCAGTCCGCACGCGGTTCCGCCGCCCAGTACAGCGTTCCGTGGCCCCAGAGGGAGCTCCACCGAAGGTCCCAGTGGCGCAGTCCGCACGCGGTTCCCCCACCCAGTACAGCCGCAGCCTCCAAGGATGACGAGGTCTAGTCTGAGTCTGCGCAGGGCGTCACCCCGCTTGACCCACCAGATACCCTCGAAAGTGGCGACAGCTCTGCAGACCACACAGTCCGCCCAGGGATGCCAAGCTCTTAGTTTGGTCCACGTATGACGTCACGTCGCTGGACCCCGCCAGCAGCCGCCGAAAGTGGCGACGTTTTCGCAGATCGCAGCCCCCCAGGGGCGGCGAATTTTAGTTTGGTTTGCGTATGACGTCGCTCCGCTTTTCCCGCAGCTGCCTTCGAAATTGGCGATGCTTTCGCAGTTCGCAGCCCCCCATGGATGGCGAGGTGTAGTCTGAATCTGCATGAGACTTCACATCGCTGGATCCCCGGCAGCCTTCGGAAGTGGCGATAGCCTCGCATATCGCTCTCTCCCGGGGATGGCGAAGTCAACCTTAGGCCTGCTGTCCTCGAGAGCGGCGACGGCTTTGCAGATCGCAGGCCCCCCAGGGACGGCGAGGTGTAGTCTTCTGAGTCCGCGTGGGATGCCATCCCATTGGCCCCCCAAGCGGCATTCAAAAGTGGCGACAATTTCGCAGATCGCAGCCCCCAAGGGATGGCGAGGTCCAATTGCGCTCAGCTTATGACGTCGTTCCGCTGGACCCTGGCAGCCCTGGAAAATGGTGACGGCTACGTAAACCACTATCCCTAGGGATGGCGAGGTCTGATTTAGGTCCGCGTTCGACGTCGCTCCGCTTGGCCCCCACAGGTTTTCGAAAATGCGACAGTTTCGCAGATCGCAGCCCCCCAGGGATGGCGAGGTCGAATTCCGGTCCGCGTAAGACGTCATTCTGCCGGACCCCAAGCAGCCGTCGAAAGCGGCGCCATGTCCGCAGATCGCAACCCCCTGAGGCTAGTGAGGTCGAACTTGGGTCCGCGTGTGAGGTCCTTCCGCCGAACCCCCACCAACCCTCGAAAGCGGCAACATTTCCGCAAATCGGAGCCTGTTTTGTGGGGACGGCGAGGTTTAATGATTGACGCTTCGCGTATCCCCACCAACCAACCCAGACACGATCGGAGGTGTTTTTGACGGTTCTAGGAGGCTATCTGGAGCCATGCTCGCCTACAGGCTGTCGGAGGTTATCTTGAACGAATTTCGGCTACCGTATGCATATTGAGGTTGCTTCGAGGTTTCTTGGAGGTCCGTCGTAGGCTATGTTGAGCCATGTTCGAATTGATCGGGCCATTTTGGGGCTAGGACGAAGAACAGGAACAGGACCAGGAACAAGACCAGGAACAAGAAAACAAACAAACACAGGAACTGGGGAAGAGAAGAAGGAGGAGGAGGAGGAGGAGGAGCAGGCGGAGCAGGCGGAGGAGGAGGAGACGGAGAAGAAAACGGAGGAGGAGGAGGAGGAGGAGGAAAAGGAGGATGAGGAGGAAGAGAGGAGGAGGAGGAGAAGGGGGAGTAGCAGGAGAAAATGTAGGAGGATGAGGAGGAGGAGGAGGGAGTGGAGGAGGAGGAAGAGGAGGAGAAGGAGGAGGAGGAAGAGGAGGAGGAGGAGGCGGAGGGTGAGGAGGAGCAAGGGGAGGACGAGGCGGAGGAGAGCGAGGAGGAGGAAGGGGAGGAGGAGGAGGAAACGAACCGGATGAGGACAGGGAAGAAGAGGAGGAGGGGGAGCAGGAAGAGGAATGAGGCGCGAGGAAGACGAGGAGGAGAAGGAGGAGGAGGAGGAGAAGGAAGAGAAGGAGGAGAAGGAGGGAAGACACGGAGGATGAGAAGCCGGGGTGTGGAAATATGTTGTTGTGAGGGTCTTGAATGACGACGAGGGTCATATTAGTGGTTATCTTGGGACACCTGTGGGGCCTCTTTGGGCAGTCTTGGGGCCCTCTTGGGGCTCATATTGGGAGTATTTCAGGACCCTCTTGGGGCTCCTCGGATGGGTCTGGAGCCCTCTTGGGCCCCCTCAGAGGCTGAAAACGACCGTCTCTTGGGGCCCCCTTTGGGCCCCCTTGGGCCCCTCTTGGGGCTCTCTCGGGCCGTCCTGGGGCCATCTTGAGGCCTCAAGACCCCATCGGAAGCGACCAGGCGAGACGGCAAACACCATTCATGCCCCTTCGGTTTGGGAGCCGTTTTGGCCTCTTGCGGGGTTCCGAGGAGGTCTCGGTGGAGCCTTTTTGAGGCCTCTTGGATGTTTGTCGGAGGCTATATTGAGCCATCTTTGAGGCCATCTTGGGCTGTCTAGGTCCCTCTTGGAGCCATCGTGGGCCATCTTGGGAGCTCTCAAGTTCCCTGCCCCCCCTTCCCAGGCCCGGGAGAGGGGGTAAGGGGATGAGACAAGGCACCCTCCTAGATAGCGAGCTGTCTAGTTCACTCCCACCCGCCCTCCCAACACATAAGTAGTATCCGAGCCTGAGCATGTTCAGCAGTCGTCTTTGGATGGACAGCTACTCGGAACCAGTACCGACCCCATGTGCGCGACGCCGGGGCGAGGTGCGCCGCGCGTGCCAGGCGCGCCACGCGTGCCAGGCATCCCTAGGGCCCGAGCGTGCCAGGCACGCCTGGTGCGCCAGATGCGCCACGTGCTCCGCGTGCGCCAGGTGTGCCGCATACTCCAGCCGCGCCAGGTGCGTCACGTTCGGGGCACGGGCAGAGTGTCAGGTGTTCCTGCGAAAGTGACAGCACACATCGGGAAACACATCGACCCCCACCATCCAACCAATGCCCATCATTGTGTTTGGTGGGCCTGTGGACAACAGGCCATACGCCACCACCCCCGCTGTCCCCGTCAAAAATCACTTAACAGTTATCGCGGGGTGTCCGCGCATGATTCAGAATTAGCCGCGAGGTGTCTTTCGTTTTGTTTGTTGTCAGGGATGGTAGCCCTGCGCACAGCATGCAATCTGCTGACACAGCCGCCGTCCCTATCAAACACAATACCAAGTGCTCGCGGGCCTCACGAACATTGCCCAAGTATTTGCCCACAGTGTACTTTGTATTGTTTTGTTGACAGGGATGGTGGGGAGGCCGCATCGGGTTGGCCGCGCATGCTCCAAATGTGGAGGTAGAGTGCGTTTTGTATTGTTTTATGACAGGGGTGGTGTGGGGGGTCATCATGTGGTCCTCATTGCTCCTGGTTGGCTTCCAGTCGCCTGGGGGAGGGGATTTTATTTTCTAGGGAACAGTGATAAACTCTCCCCCGAGCAGGGGAAGGAGGGGTTTGTGCACACAGAAAACACAAGTGTGTTAAACCACCTACGCCCAGAGGGCTAGTGAGACTTATGTCCCGGTGTGAGGTCGCTCCGCTGGATCCCCCCGCAGCCCTCGAAAGTGGCCCTACCAGAGATGGCGAGATCCAATCGCAGATCGCAGCCCCACCAGGGATGGCGAGGTCTAAGTTAGGTCCGCGTGTGATACTCTGTTGAACCCCAGCAGCCCCGGAAACGGCGGACAGTTTGGCAGGTCGGAGCCCCCTGGGGATGGCGGGGTCTAACCTAGGTCGCGCATGACGCCACTCCGCTGGACCCTCCAGCAGCCCTCGATAGTGGCGACAGGTCCGCAGGTCGGAGCCCCCCAGGGATGCCGAGGTGCAACTGAGGTCCCTGCATGACGTCGCTCCGCTGGGCCCCCCAGCAGCCCTCGAATGTGGCGACGGTTCCGCAGGTCCGAGCACCTGCAGATCGCAGCCCCCCCGGGATGGCGAGCTCTGGCGCAAGTCCGCGTATTACACCTTAGGCGATGCTTAAGAAAACTTAAGTTTTCGGCCAGAGTATGAATTTCTTAACCTATGATTTCTTAAGCATTTCGCAGGGTGTACGCCACTCCGCCGGACCCCCCCCGGCAGCCCCTCGAGGGCGGCGAGAGCGCCGCGCACCGCAGCCCTCCCAGGGAAGGCGAGGGGGCAGGGTCGCAGGCAGGGCAGGAGGCAGGGCAGGAGGCAGGGCAGGAGGCAGGGCAGGAGGCAGGGCAGGAGGCAGGGCCGCAGGCAGGCAAGAGGGGCCGAGGAAATGGAGGAGGAGGAGGAGGAGGAAATAGAGGAGGAGGAGGAGGAGGAGGAGGAGGAGGAGGAGGAGGAAATGGAGGAGGAGGAGGGAGGAGGCAGGAGGAGGCAGGAGGCAGGAGGCAGGAGGCAGGAGGAGAGGGGGAGCGAAGAGAGGGAGCAGAGGGAGACGTGCGACCGCAGCGCTCTTGGGCGCCCGGTCGGCGAGCCGCCCTCGAGGTGCGGGCGCGCTCGCCTCGCGGGCGGTGGGGCGCAAGGGGCTCCGCACACGCGCGCACGCGTCCTGCTCGCGGCTCCTCCTCCAGCCGACGTGCCGCTCTGGCCCCCTCCTCCCCTCCTCCTCCTCCTCCTCCTCCGCCTCCTCCTCCTCCTCCTCCTCCTCCTCCTCCCTCCGCGCCTGGCCCCCACTTTCACCGCCCGAGGGGCTCGCCCGTGGTGGCCCGTCGGAGGCCCCCGCAGGGCCTGCCGCCCGTTTCCCTCGGCCCTCAAACGGTAGCGGGGGATGCCTAGGCTCAGGGGGTTCGAGGTCCGATCCGTGTCGGTTGTTTCGTCGTCTCGCGGCGGCTCTCCAGCCTCGGGATGCCTTCAGCGGCTGCGCCTCGCCGAGAGCGTTCCATGGGTGCACAGATCGTCCCGAACGGCCGCCGGAGACCTGGGCTACGGCCCGAAGACCAGAAGGCCAGGAGCGGGAAATGGGCCCCGGGGTCAACACGGGGGCAACGGGCGGGGGGGGGATCGGCTCAGGGTGGCATGCGCATAGACCCCCCATCGCCCATTGATCGCCGATCGGAGCACGATGGCCCACCCCGCCCAGAAGCGTGCGGATTCGTTTTCGGGGGCCTATCAAACTGGTGGCTAGAGTGGCTAGAGCTATGACTAAATTCCAATCGCTCGTAAGGTTTTTTTCCTGCCAGATGGCCAGGAGCTGCATCAACCAGACCCACTCCGACGTCGTGATTGTTTCACAACGGCGACCCCTAGAGGTATATACCCCTTCCCTGGGACCCGCTTTTCATCCCGAGCAGTTATTGACGCTTTTGGGGCCCAGCGAGGGCCCACGAGGCAGAAACTTGCCAAACAAATCCCGCCGAGCTGCGGGGGGACGTGGCAACGCTGCGTGCGCAGCCGCTTGTCGTTTCATGGGCCCGCGACGACGACAACGAGGAGGAGGAGGATGAGGACGATGGCGACTTCGAGGACGAGGACAAGGACGAGGGCGAGGACGACGACAACGCCGACGACGCCGACGACGACGACGAGGACGAGGACGAGGCCGCCGCTTTTGAGGGGCATCGAGCCGCCCAGGCGGTCGAAAGCATCCACGCCCGGATGCTCGCATTCTGCGTGGTGGAGTTCCTGATCCTGGTTGGCATCTCCGGCTTTCAGGCCTACATCTCTCCCTCCTCCTCCTCCTCCTCCTCCTCCTCCTCCTCCTCCTCCTCCTCCTCCTCCTCCTTTCTTCTCCCTCCCTCCTCTCCTCCTCCCTCCGTAGCCATTTTGGCTCAAGCCATTTTGGCTCAAGCTGTTTTGCCCCGCGGCGGGCGCCCGCCGTGCCAATGCCCCCAGCGCCAGGCCTCTCCCCTGGCGCGCCCGCGGCTGCCCCTGGCCTCGCCTGGAGCTGCTGATGCGATTCATGTCGACAGCGCACGTGCCGCCTTCCTGTGTGGCCTCGCTGTCCCGAGCTGCCCGTCGCCGTGCCAGGGCGCGGTGCACGGCGGCGCGCCATGCGCAGGCAGCGGCGGGCGCCATCGTCGCCCTGCTGCAGCCGAGGGACCCGGACACGTCGCCTGTGGACGGGGCTCCACGCATGGACACCCTGGAGACGCTCACCAGCCTCTCCGCGACCGCAGGGGCCAACTTGGCAGCGCAACGGATCCGCACCGCCGCTACGGTGCGCACGCCCCTTCGTAGCCAGGCTGCCGCATACTACCTTGCTGGTCTTCTCGTCTCGCTTGACACTGACGGCTCCGACAACCTTGCCTCGTGCTTGTCGGGCAGTGGCGCTGCTACGGGTCGTGGGTGTGGCGTTCCTGGACCCGCGGTTCTTGGTGCTGCTCGCGATGGCCGTGCTGCTGCTCTCCCACGTTGTGGCGTTTTCGGTGACCATCGTCGTGAAGTGGGTGACGGAGTCCGTGATGTTTTTTTCTTGGAGGTGCAGCTGATGATTCTCAGGCCGTTCATCGATGCGACGAAGGGTGCCCGCAATCTGGTCGTGGTGCTCGTGTCGACGCCGTTCATGGGCCCCCTTGATGGCGCTCCTCCTCGCCCAGTTCCTGCGCCGCGTGGGCGAGTTTTTGGCCCGCGACCTTGGCATGGCGTTTTTCGGCCACTCCTTGGACCACCTGGGCGCGTCTTCAAGGTTGGGCCTCAATCCATTGTTCGAGATGCCCTTCCTCGTCGAGCCCCTGGGCCTCGTGGGCGTCTTTTTCGTGCTCGGCCGTGGAATGGTGCTCTTCGCCCGTTCGTCGGACCCCGGGGGCGCATATTCAAGGCTGGGCCACAATTCAATGGCACCAAATTGGCACGTGCGGGCCTCAAGGATCTCAGCGGCGATATTGCTTCTCACGTCGAAGCCGACAGAACCGCTCTCGATCGTGGCGCGGCGGCAGAGACCACGAGCGGCGGCAACCTCTTCAGTGACATGGCGTACAGTTGGGCGTGGTGCGCTAAAGGCTTGCTGGGTATTCTCTGCCGCCCTGTGCCTAGCGCGGTGGAGCGCCGACGCACGCTGAGCCGCTCTGGACAGGATGCCTTAGCACGGCCTCGGATGACGTCGGGTGATCGCCTCGTCGTGACCTTTGGCCCCAGCGGCGAGGGAGTGGCTTCGGTGGGCCCCCCTCGCCTGGAGGGGGGGCACAGCCTGGCGGATGGCGCGAGCTGTGCCGTCCCAGGTGACGCCGCACACCTGGTCCATGGGCAGGTATCTAGAGGGAGTGGTTTCGGTGGGCTTCCTGCGCCTTGCGGGAGGCACGGCCTGGAGGATAACGCGAGCAGTGCTGTCCCAGGTGACGCCACGCTCCCAGGGAGTGGCATCGGCGGTCTCCCCTCGCTTTGAGGGGGGCACAGCCTGGAGGATAGCGCATAGCACTGTCCCAGGTGATGCCGCATACTTGTCTGGAGCTTTGGAGTGGCGCTTCCTGCGCCTTTTATCAGGCCGCGACGCGAGAGAGGTGCACCATCCTGAGTGCGCCCCGCGTCGGCTGTTCGGCCTTGTCATTATTATGTTTGACAGAGCCTCCGAAAAATTCGGGGGGGGGGGGCTCGGGGTCTCCAAACATCGGGGTGTCGCGTGCGACGCCTCAATTCTGCTGTGCACGCCTTCGCGCCTCTGGAGCGCGGCGTCCGCCAGCCAGCGCCGTATCCTCTCCTCCTCCCTCCTCCCTCTTAGCCTTGTTGGCATCTCCGGCTTTCAAGTCAGCATCTGCTCGTGGGGCATCACCCCCTGTTCGCACGGCATGTAACGTTAGCGACCTGCCCCCAGACCTTTCGGATTTTCGGAGCTGTACGGTGCGCTTCTGCCCCGACCTCGTTCGACTCGACCGAGTCCCACGACTTGTTTGGGACATATATATATATATATATACACGTGGTCTCGCATGCAGCAGGTGGAGTAGCACGTCGTATGAATTCAGAACTGCAGCGCACTATAGCGCATTTTTCGTTTATTTGTTGTTTTGCCTTCTTCCTTCGCCCTTCGTCTTTCTTCCTCCTTCCTCCTCCTCCATCCTCCGTCCCTCCCCCTCTCCTGCTCCTCCCACCTATCTCTGTCTTCTCTCCTGTTTCCCGAGGGTTCCTCACGAGTTTCGACCGCCATCTCCACAGTGTCAATGTCGATCATATCGGTCAGATTCGATGCTGGTTCCGGCCATTTAGATCCGATTCAACTTCGGTGGTCCGGCGATCCGATGCGTCCCGATGCTTCCACAGCGCTGTTGTGCATCCTGGTGCGGCCGATTCGATTTGATTTTGACGTCGTGCCGACGCGGCCGGAGCCGACCCACATGCTGATCCGATTCGATGTCCCGATCCGATGCTGGCGGTTCATGCCCGCGTCGTGGCTGCACCATCGCAAGACGTGCCGATAGGGTCATGTTTTGTTGTGCGAATCGTCTCGATGAAAGCGGCACCGGCACAACCATACACTGTCGGAGCCCCGCGCGGATTTCTCGGATGGGCGCCTGATGTCTCCGTGGCGGCGCCTCCAGCGCCGCCCCTGTCGCGTTCCTTGCGCCATGGGGTGTGGGTCCAGCGCGGATGCAACAAATCCGCGCCGAGCCCCGGATGTCTGCTGCCTGCTTTTCCTCTCACGACGCAGTGCTTCTCCTCCAGGCCCATACCTCGACAGCGGGGAGCCTGTGTTTCACATGTTTGCGGCCACGGCCTCCACGCCATGCCCTGATGGGCGCGGGCGGGCTCCACGGAGGAGCTCGCACGACTCCGGCGTTCGCTTCGCTTCGCTTCGCCCGACAGCGGGGAGCCACCCCCACCCCGAGGTCCAGGACGAGCGAACGATGCAGCGGTGGCTCTGTCCAGGCTGCGTAGAGCATCCCTGACGTGGCCAGGCACCAGCTGCTGGCAGAGGGTGGGTGTGGCTAGGCCCTCCAGATGGGGTCGGAGGATCGTGCCGCATCGCTGATGCATCGCCGATGCGCCGCGATGTGGGGTCCGACTTTCTTCACGCCCATGGCGCTGGTGCATCGTCGACGTCGCCGATGTATCGCCAAGTCATCGGTGATGCGTCGCCGATGTATCGGGCGATGCGCCGCGGGGCCTCGGAGGTGGGGCGGGCGGAGATGGGGCAGGGGAGGGTCGAGGAGCGTTTTTGTTCGACGCCGCGGCGCGGCGGAGGCAGGGCGCACGCGCGGTCGGGCGGCTGGGCAGCGCAGAGCGCAGATGTCAGGAGGGGAAAAACACACACAGAAACAACTAATCGTCGATTCCCCAGAGAATCTGGGAACATATGGGACAGGGGGGGGGAAGCCAACGACACGGAAAATGTAGGAAATATGGGGACACCTGTTATTTGTGTGCGTATTTCTTTGTGTACCCCAGGGCCCGTTCAGAAAAGGCCATGCGGAGGCGGGCGCGGGGGAGGGGAGGAGGGGAGGGGAGGTCGCTCCCATGGCGGGCGTCGCCGCGGAGCGGGAGGGTCGAGGAGCGAGCAGCGACGTGCGCACGGCGGTCGTGGAGAGGAGGTGTTTTTTTTCGGATGCCCGCAGCCCAGTCTGCTGCAGTTGCCCTCCTTACTTCGAGGGTCGGGCGGGTTTCCCCCTGCCCTCCTCTCCGGGGGTGCGGGGCGGGAGCCCAAGCCACTTCCAGCGCCGTCCTGCTTCGAGTTTCCACCCCCTCGTCCGGCCGACGGGTGCAGACGCCTCAACTCTCGGAGGTCCGCGCGGAGTCCCCGGATCGGCGCTGGACCCCCTCCCTGGTGCGCGGAGCGCGCCGGGAGGCGCCGCCGCCGGGGCCCAGCGTCGATCCGAGAAGTCTGCGCGGACCTTTTGGAGGAGGGAGAGACGAGGGCAGGTCGGAGGGGGGAGGAGGACCAGAGGAGGAAGAGGTCATGACAGTGAGAGCGCGCCAGTGGGTGGCCCTGAATAATTGCACAAAAGGGGGGGGGGGTGCTCGCAGAACCCCCCCCTCCCCCCCTTCAAAAGGGGGGGTGGAATTTTCGACCCCCCCCCCCTCCCCCCCCCTTGGGGACGTCCAGCCGCGCGCCCTCCATGATAGTGATGCGCTCCCAGATCTCCACCAGGTCCAGGATCTCCCGGCTCTCCAAACGTGCCGCACGGGCGGCTGACACGAGGGTCGCCATACACTCGGAGCTACTGGAACGTGCCCTGTGCGCCAGTCGCACCACGACATCATTCCCGTCGTAGAGGGACGCTGCTGTCTTTCTATTTGTTGCGTTCCTCGAGAATGCGGCAACCAAGCGAGTCCCGTCTACAATGGAGATCGTAGCTTCCCGCCGTCGAAGGAGGCGGCACCGGCCGTTTTTTGGGGAGGGCACTCCCCCCGATCCATGGATTTGGCGACCGCGCGCCAAACCCATGGATCGCTAATCCATGTTTGCGCGCCCCAGAGAGAAGGGTGGAGGAGGGAGAGACGAGCTCAGGTCGAAGGGAGAGGAGGAGAGGCGCGGGAGGGCGACGGGAGCGGTGCTCGCATTCGGCCACCTGGGTGGGGGTGGGGCGTGTCGGCCCAGCGGTCCTCTCCTGCCCTCGGGCTCCGCGTGGCCTGGCAGGTTTACTACATCAAGGGCCTGCTCTCGGACCGCCGGATACTATGACGCCGCGGGGACCCGCGCGCGTTGCCCTCGACCCCACTCCCCCCCCCAGACTTCGAAGAAGAAGAAAAAGCGGAGTAAGCATAAACATGAGCTTTCGGAACAGCTTGCCGATGTCTAGGATCGGCGCCTACGGCCCCCCTGGCGGCGCCTCCGGCGCCGCCCCTGGCGCGGATTTCCGAAAGTTCATGCACATCTAGTTTTTGTTCTTCTTCTGTACTCGCCCATCCGGCCGGGACCGCGGTTGGCCGCAGGGCGATCTGGAAAAGGAGCACCCCTTGTCTCCATCTCCTCTCCATGTGAACCAAAAATCTCGACGAACGGTTTGGGGCAGTTTTTCGCCCTCTGGGGGGGCCTCATTGCGCCCCAGGGCCGTCAACAAAAAGACTCGGGATACGAGAAATCGCCCCGGGGAAGGTGTCGAGACTCTAGACCTCCAGGGTTAGGTCGGGCACGTCCCTCTAGAGGAGGAATATTCAAACATAGTTTCAGAATAGTCTAGGGACGATGCTTGTTCACTATGTTTGACCATTTGGGGGTATTTTCTGGTACTTCTTATCTTTCGCCCAGAATCCCTCTGTAGGAGGACACGCCCGACCTAACTCCAGGGCCTCTAGGGGTCGACGTCGTGAACACATCACGGCGCCGGAGATCTGGGCCTCGCCCCTTCCCCGCCCCCCTCTCTCCTCTCCCTCTCCTCCACCACTGCTCTGCATGAGATGGAACACATCTGCTCCCGCACAGCTGCTCCTCCACAACCTGCGCTGCCCGTCGCTCCTCCCGTCGTTGCGACAACAGCACTGCGGCGGAGATCTCGCGCCCTCTCCTGCCTTCGCGCTTGCTCTGCACGAGCACCGCTCCCCCCCTCGTCCCCGACGGGCACCCACGGCCGCCACGACCAGTGTGCCCCGGCCGTGCTCGGGGTGTGCGCCTGTGTGTCTCTGGCCTCTTGCTTCGGCACCCGCTGCGGCTCGGCACCGTGCTCTCTCTCTCTCTCTCTTTCTCTCTCTCTCTCTCTCTCGTCTCGGCGCCTGCCTCGTTCTCGTTTGGTTCGGACTCCGAGGAGGTGCCCCGCAGCTGGCCTCACGCGTACAGTCGGGGCGCGCATCAAGGAGCCCTATACTTCTCGTCAGGGTGCCCTGGGTTTCTTCGCTCCTCGCGCTGCGCGGTGACTTCCCGCGGACGTTGAAGAAGTTGCTGCGTTCAAGGTGCCCTGGGCTTCCCCCCAGTCGCACCTCTCGCGCGGGTCTTCAGGGCTGTGTTTCTTGCGAGGGTTTCTTGCGGCCGCGCCCTTCTTGTTACCTCGACTGGGAGTGGCCTGCATTTGCCTCAGACTTTTGCGGACGGTCCTTCTCAGAGGAGGACAAGGTCCCCATCCGTTGCCCTTGCCTCGTTTTCGTCTTTTCGAGCCTCCTCGGAGGCCCTCGTCGCCACAACTGGATTCGCCTCGAAATTTTGGTCAGAACGCACCCCAGGAGAGGTCCAGGGAGTGGCGGCGCCAACGGTTGCCAACAATTCTTGGGTGCGCCTTCTCCTGCTTCGATGGTTTCGCGATTGGGCGAGGCGGGGCAAACATTACTTCGATTCCCCGCTACCGCCAGGCGCCTCAGAACCTTCCAAAGGCAGCTGAAAGAGAGTGGGGGTCCAGTGTAGCTCGTTTTCAGGAGGTTCGCGAGGCGTACCGGCCAGAGCAAGAGCCACGTCCCTCGGGAGCCTTGAGACGGGGGTCAATGCAAACGGGGGTCAGCCAGAACGCCCGATCTTGCAGGATCCTGCAGGGCCAGGGTCGCATTGACCAGGGTTTGGGTGCAGGATCCTGCAGGATCTTGCAGGGTCCTTCGCATTGACCCCGGTTTGGGTGCAGGATCTTGCAGGATTCTGCAAGGCTTGACTGACCTGGGTTTGGATTGACCCGGGTCAGAAGATCCCCGAAGTCCCGAGACCCATTGAGACGCCAAGAGCAGATTGCGTTTCATTGTTTTGCGCGCGTCGCATCTTTCGAAGCGTGGCAGAAGACAGTGGCGAGCCAGGCGTGACAGGACTGGCGTGACGGGAAAAACCTTATTTGTTTGCTCTCCCCGCATTCTCGGCTCACCTAGAGAGAGTTCATGGTCGCGGCATTGATTCTGGATGTTGTGGAGTTGTTCGACAAAAGTTCTCCATCACTCGTGCATCCTTTCCCTTGCACCGCAGTGGTCCTGCTCTTGCGTGCACGCCCTTCATCCCCATTGCCCTCATCCACCTCGCACCTTTCTCGTCGTTTTTGTTGTTTATGCCTGCCTCGTGTTGTTGTTTCGGCCCCTTCGAGCTTGTGCTCCTAAGCGACGACTGCTCGAGGGCCTACCTTCCGAACGAGTTCGAGAGGGCATCCGTCGGGCTCTGATTTCGTGATGTGGTCGCTGCATGCATCGTTGCCGTAATCCTTGCTGTCCTCTTTCCTCATTGTTTACAGTCGGGGCGCTGAAGAAAGAACCCTTTCGTTGAGGAGGGGCTCGGTGTTCCTTGATTGTGTCAAAGCTTGCCTCAGGTTCCCTCTTAAGTTTCCCACGGGACACCGAAGCTTAATTTATGGGAAACAGGCGCCGCGCTCCTTATCTAGGGCTCCTCAGGTCAAGCGCCCCGACGGTGCTGCTACATCCTTGCCTCGTCGCCAGGGTCCCTCAAGGCCCCGTCGTCGCGTCGGTGCCCCGTCGTCGCGTCGGTGCCTCGTCGTCGCGTCGGTGCCTCGTCGTCGCGTCGGTGCCTCGCTGCTGAAAGCTGTATCCGTGCCCCGTCGCCAGGCTCCCTCACGGCCCCCGTCGTCGCGCCGGGGCCCCGCGGGCCCAGGGCAGCGTGCGCGTGCTGCCCGGCCGCCAGAGAGCCCATAGCTCTGCTCCGTCGATTGTCGTCTCAAGGGCCCGGTCAGGGGGGGAACAAATCACGCAGGCACAAGCAATCGTCGATCCCCCGGGAACACATGGGAGAACTATGGGAAGTGGGAGGGGGAAGCCGAACACCCAGAAGCTGCGAGAAGATATTGGGTATCCTGGGATTTGTGCACATGTTTGTTTTGTGTCCCAGGGCCCCTTCAGATCCGTCCCCGCCCTATTGCCCCCCAAGCCTGGCTGCCTCCTTGTGCTCTCCGTCACCCTCAGAAGAGGAGGGGACTGCGTAAACATCAGCTTTCGACGGCCCGCGCGGATCTCCTGGATCGGCGCTGGACGCCGCTCCCTGCCTCGCGGGGTGCGCAAGAGGCGCCGCCGTCGGGTTCAGAGGAATTCTGCGCGGACCTTGGAATTGTGGTGTCTGTGCAGCTTGCCTCACCACGCAGTTTGTGGCCGTGGAGGGAACCTGGAAGGAGTGGACGAGGGACGGAAGACAGGAACGATAACATTCGACCACCAATGCCATGCTTCGCATTTGGCATTGCCCACCTTACTCGTGCATTGTTGTATTTGACATTGCCCATTCATCACATGCATTGTTGTTCTTGCCTTTGACCTCCCCCCCACCAAACCCCCTGGCGGTGGAATTGCGAATCGCGAGCCTGTTGATGTTGGCTTGATCGGCTGTGAGCCTCCCATCGTTACGACCGCTTCTTGCCCGTCAGTGGGCACGATCGATATGCCTTTCTTCAAATCCTTGTTCAGAACGGACGGACGCCTGCTTCTCGGGAGGGGCTGGGAAGAGGACGAATCCGTCCCAGGGCGTTCTGGAACGCTCGCAGGGTGTTCTGGAACGCTCTGAGAAGGCCGCGGTCCCTTATACATTCCCCAGAGCCGCCAGATCTCAGGGATTTTCGATCTGTCGTCATCCGACTTCGTCCTCGTCCTGGCTTCGTCTTACACTTCCCCTTCCTCAGCTCAGCCCCGTCGGTCGCTAGCTTGGTCGGCGCTGTTCCTCCGATCGTTCCGACTGGCGCTTGCCCGTCAGGAGGTCTGATAGTTGAGTATCATGTGTTCAAATCCTTGTCAAGGGCGGACGACGCGAAGAAGAACAAATTGCATAAACATAGCGGATTTCTTGGATCCGCGCTGGCCCCCCCCGGCAGCGCCTCCAGCGCCGCCCCTGGCGCGCTCTACGCGCCAGGCAGGGGGGCACAGCTCGGATCCAGGAAACCAGCGCGGCGCGCCAAAAGTCGTGCCTATGCCGCTTCGCTCTGCCACTGGGCTTCCCGCGCTCGTAAAACAAAGTGTCTATGCCGTCCTGGTGTTCTTCCAACGACCACTTTCCCTTCCTCGATTCCTCGGCCGCCCCCCCCCAAGCTGCTCTCACGGCCCGCAGGAGGAGGAGGCGGAGGAGGAGGAGGAGGAGGAGGCGGAGGAGGAGGAGGATCACGATCCTCCTCCCTCCTCCTCCGCCTCCTCCTCCTCCTCCTCCGCCTCCTCCTCCTCCTCCTCCGTGCGATCACCCCGCAGCTGCTCTCACGGCCCGTCCCCCGTCGCGCCGTCCGCCGCCCCCCGGGGCGCCCGGGCGGGCACGGCCATGCAAGAGGGCACGGAGCTGGGCGACCTTTTCGGCAGGGCCGCGGCGGAGGCCCTCCTGGCTCTCGTCGTCGTCGTCGTCGCCGTCGTCGTCGTCGTCGTTGCCCTCCTTGCCCTCGTCCTCCTCGTTCTCCTCGCTCTCTCGTCCTGCTACAGTCAAGACGCCGAAACGAGGAACAGTTTGGGTTCGGAAGGGGCTCGATGCTCCTTGGGTTCCTCCAGTGCTGTCCCTCTTGGCCTCCTGGGGCACGGAGGCGCTTGCAGGGCCAAGACGGGGCTTCGTTCCTTATGTTGCGTTCCTTCTTTCAGCAGCCCGACTGTACTCCTCCTCTTCCTCCTCCTCCTCCTCCTCCTCCTCCTCCTCCTCGTTAATTGCGTTGAGCGGACATGAAGGCGGGGCTTGTTGCGCTCCTCCTCCTCCTCGTCCTCCTCCTCGTCGTCTTCCTGGCGAGATCGGGCGGGGGTAAAATATGGAATAGGGAAAGAGACATGGACATAAACTTTCAGAGCTTCGCTTGGATTTCTCGGATCGGCGCTGGGCCCCCCTGGCGGCGCTTCCAGGGCGGCCCTTGGCGCGCTCCGCGCGCCAGGGAGGCGGCTTCCAGCGCCCTTTCCAAGAAACTCTGCGCGGAGGTCCACGAGAATATGTCTGTGCCGTGTGTTGCTCGTCGAATGAGGGGTGCTGTCAGCTCTGCGCATGTCTCCCTGCACCTGGGCGTCCGAGCGGGGGTGAGGTCTCTTTGTGTGTGGACACCATGGCCAGGGCCGTGATGCGCCTCAGATGTCATGGTCCGCTCTTCTCCTTATTCTTCTCATGATTAGTAGTATTAGTATTATGTTTAGTTGGTCGTATGATTCTTATTACCTAACAGCGAAGACTGATAGGTTTCTAGTTGACTCAAAAGAGCTCACAGATCACTCCACAGGGGGGTCCGGGCAGGCGTTGGGAGTTGCCGGCCGGGCCTGTGCCGGGCTCGTTTTTAACCAACAGTCACACACTTCGTGCTCGTCGACCTCTCAGAACCCCATTCCCAGGCCACATTCTGAATAACCGGATGCAACAGTCACACACTTGGTGCTCCTTGACTTCCCAGAACTCCATTGCCGGGCCACATTCTGAATGCCCGGAGCCAACTGTACGCCACTTCGTGCTCTTCGACTTCCCAGAACTCCATTCCCGGGCCACATTTTGGATGCCCAGAGCCAACTGTAGGCCATTTCGTGCTCTTCTATTTCCCAGAACTCCATTCCCGGGCCACATTTTGGATGCCCGGAGCCAACTGTAGGCCACTTCGTGGTCTTCGAGTTCCCAGAACTCCATTCCCGGGCCACATTTTGGATGCCCGGAGCCAACTGTAGGCCACTTCGTGCTCTTCGATTCCCAGAACTCCATTCCCGTTCTCCATTCCTGGGGATTTTGAATGCTGTAGGCGAGTTCCCAGCTGAGAGCTGAGGCAGGCTGATGCTGAGGCTGAGGCAGGCTGAGGCTGAGGCAGGCTGAGGCTGAGGCCGAGGCTGAAGGCAGACTGAGGCTGAGGCTGAAGCAGGCTGAGGCTGAGGCTGAGGCTGAGGCTGAGGCTGAGGCTGAGGCAGGCTGAGGCTGAGGCAGGCTGAGGCTGAGGCTGAGGCTGATGCAGGCTGAGGCTGAGGCAGGAGGCTGAGAGGCTGAAGGCAGACTGAGGCTGAGGCTGAAGCAGGCTGAGGCTGAGGCTGAGGCAGGCTGAGGCTGAGGCAGGCTGAGGCTGAGGCTGAGGCAGGCTGAGGCTGAGGCTGTGACTGCGACTGCCGTTGCCACTGCGACTGTCATCGCGAATGCGACTACGACTGCGAGAACAGCAGAATTCTACAACTGGATTCTCATCTGAATCTTAAGGGGATTGCTTCCAGATATGCTCCTACACATCGCTGTTAGGTTGCTTTGCCGGGATAATTATTTGTATTGTCTCGTCATCTTATTACTAGTTGTGCTACAAGTTCTGTCTACGGAATAGTCTCATTATTCTTCGTATACGTATACTGTCTTGTCTTAGTTATGTGTCGGCTTATTTCTGTTATATCGTATCATTAGTTTATATGTTTATTCTTAGCATGCGTTTAGTTGCTCCTTGCTTGTATTCAACACGCTTATTGCCCCCATCTCATTTGCGCACATGCGTTGGACCATGATGCGAGTCTGGCTCTGCCCAGGCTTCAGGGCTCCAGCGAAAGAGCCACCCACTGAGAACTGTTCCCTCCTTGGCCAGCCACTGCGGTTGCCACACACATCCCTCGATACACGCGCTTTGCATACGAGTTCTCACTCCATGGCCCACTTGAATCATAGGGTTGCAAGGTGATTCAACCCCCCATCTGACACCTTCAGACTTCAACTTAAGCCATTGGACACTGGAGTTTTCTACAGCACCACCCATGAAGACACTTATGGCTGCACCATGAAGTGTGGGCGCCTTCCGCCCGCCCTCGTCTCTACTCTGGGCCGTTTGCATCCTATCAGGCCAGTTTATGCCGAAACTGAAGGCAGCTGCAAGTTTTGGTCTACTTGTGGCGCGACGGCTTCATTTTTTTTAGCAGCCTACCGTGCCTGGGTTGGAGGTGTGAAGCCTATTGGATGTTCATTGGGATCTCATCGGAGGCCTCTCGAGGGCCTCCAAGAGTCGGTTCTGAGGCCTCTTTGGGGCCGTCTTGGGGCCTCTTGGGCTTCCTAGGGGCCTCCTGTGGGCGGAAGACTCGGATCTTCGGTTCGTGTTCCCTTTCTCTTGGGCCCCTTGTGTGGTCGTCTTGGGGCCCTCTCGGACCGTCTTGGGACGTCTTGCGCTTTTCGGCCGTCGTGGGGCCTTCTTGGAGGACTCTTGGGCCGTTTTGGGATGGTCTTGGGGACCTCTTGGGCCGCCGTGGAGCGAGAGCGCCACCATCCTTCAATAACAGAGGAAACTCAATTATTCAATCGCTTCGCTCATTCCGCTGGCCCATGTTGCATGATCGCTACTGCTTCGCCGTGGGCCCGGGGCCATCGTGACGCCGCCGAGGAGGAGGAAGACGAGGATGGGGAAGGGCATGGGGAGGAGGAGGAGAAGAATGAGAAGGAGAGGAGGAGGATGGAGATAAGTAGGAGGAGGAGGAGGAGGAGGAGGAAGAGGAGGAAGAGGAGGAGGAGGAGGATGATGAGGAGGAAGGGGAAGAGGGGCGGAGGAGGAAGCCTCTCGTGGACATCTTGTGTTGCTCTTGGGGCCAAACAGGGTCGTCGTCAAGATGCCTCTTTGGGAGGCCTCTTGGGGTCTTTTGAGAAGCCGGCCGGGGGCGCCTGGGATGCATGTTTGAACTTCTGGGGCATCTTGGGGCCTCTTTTGGGCCTCCTGGGGGCTTCTTGAGGGCTTCTTGGGGGCCTCTTGGCGGCATCTTGGGGCCTCTCGGGGGCCTCTTGGGGGCCTCTCGGGGCCTCCTGTGGCCCTCCTGGGGCGGAAGGCTAGAGTTTTCGGTTTGTGGTCCCCCTCTTGGGCCCCTGTTGGGGCCGTCTTGGGGCCGTTTTGGGCCATCTTGGGCGCCTCTTGGGCCGTCTTGGGGCCCTCTTGGGCCCTCTTGGGGCCCTCTTGGGCGCCTTTTGGCCCGTCTTGGGGCGCTCTTGGGGGCCTCTTGGGCCGTTTTGGATGGCCGAACAGGCGACAAGGCCAAAATCCTTCCAACATCGTAGTAAAACTGATGATGCTGGCCTCTCGGGCCCTCTTGTGAGGCCTCTTGTCGTGGGCACAATCCGCTGGGGGGGGCAGCAGGAAGCCGCGCGAGGCTGGCAGGCGCACGCGCGCGGTGCGCGTTCCTCGCCTGGCAGGCGCGCGGGCGCGGGGCAGGTCCGCACGCTCGCGCGTGCCCTCGCTGCGCAGGCTGCAGTCGCAGGCGCGCGCGCGGCCCGACGGGGCGCGCGTGCGCCGCGGTGCCTTGCAAGCGCGCGCGTCACCTGCAGGACGGGCAGGTCCGCTGCAGTTTTTTGTTTTTGGCCGATTCTTGGGTTTCGTATCGAGCTGTCGCCAGAGAGGATGCGCGCCGCGCCATCAGACGACACAGCAGAGAAGTGGACGAGCCGCATCGCCGAAGCAATTCATGCCGACACATTGACGGCAGGTGAAATTCGCGCCCGCACGAGTGTCCAGACTCTGCGCGCGCCGCCGCGCAGGCTCAGCTTCGAAGCTCGCAGGGGCAATCTCTTGGGGAGCGTCCCACCAGTTCAGGATAGCGGGGCGAGGAACGGCGCGCCCGCTCTTCCAGCTCGAGCGGGCATGGCGGCAACGTGCGAGACTCGCTCTTCCAGTGGCATGACGTGCTATCCAGTCGAACAGTTGCGCTGGGGATGTTCAAGGCGAGCGCGCAGGCGCCGGTCGTGATGTGGGCCGACGCGCGCGGGTCTACGCCGCGCTTCGCGGCGGTCGCGCTAATTGACGATCAGTAATTCTGCTGCGACATAGCCATGAGGCGGAATCGTGAGGCGCATGCGCCTTCCGGAGTGCAGGGCGCCAGCGCGCGCCGCGCGACCGTTGCGGCGCAGGCAATTCTCGCCGCGTGCCGACGCAGATCACGGGTCTCGATGTCCTGGCAGCGATCCTCGGTCTCTGCGCTTGGGGGCCCAGTCTCAGGGGCCGCAACGTGTTAGTCGTCAGCGACAGCGCGGCAGCTGAAGCAGTTCAGAAGAAGAGCTGCAGCGAAGCCTTCGCGCGCGAGTTCTGGCCAGCGATAGGGGCGCTCGATGCGCGCGTCATCATTTAAAGAGAACCGACCGAAGTGAACGTCGCAGACCTGCCGAGCCGCGAGGAGCACGGCCTCCAGGCGGTGCTCGGCGCGCGCCGCGCGACGGCGGGCCTCGTGCAAGTGTTCGCGAGCCCCGCCAGCCAGCGCAGGTTTTGCTCACCTTCAGCGCGATGTCGCGCTGCCGCGCAAACTCCACGGCGCGCCGGCGCTGCGCGGCCGCTGCCTTTCACGCGTGGCGAATCGTCTTTCTTCAGTTCGACCGAGCTGCGTCCCGCGCGCGCTCGGTCGCGTCAGCGCGCGCGCGCCAGCCGCGCGGGGCGCGCGGCGCGAGCCCCCGTTGTGGGCGCGGAGACGTTGTCATGAGTCTTCACGATGCTCCTGCTCGTCGCTGTCCTCCGCCCGGCGCAGCCGCCGTGCGCGAAGCAGCGGGGCCCTGTTTAGCCAGCTGTCGCTGGGCGACGCAGAAGAGGCGCCGGACTGCCCGGGCTGGACCGGCAGCCTGGCGGGCGAGATCGCGCGCGCGCGCGCCTTCGAGATGCGCGCGTACCCTTCGCGCAGGCGGCGAGAGACGCGCTCTTGAGGCGCGCGCGCGCCGCGCGGCGCTGCGCCCCTCCGACGCTGCCGCCGCCGCCCGGCATCCGCGGGGCCGCGCCGAGTTGCGGGCCCGCGCACCGCGCGGCGCGTTCGCGGCCACTCGTCCTCAGACGACAGCAGCGACGACAGCAGCTCATCGGAGCCATCGTCGCCCGCCCCCGCGCCGCCCATCCGCAGCAGGGGGGGGCCGCGCGGAACGCTTCGCAACGGGGGTGCCAGTCGCGGCGGCGCCCGTCGACGCGCAGTCGCGGCGCGGGCGCCTGCGCGCGCTGCTGGGCCCGTGCCCGCGCCCCCTGGGCACGGCGACGGCGGCGGCGAAATCGTGGCCTTATTTCGCCGCGCCTCGATTGCGCCGCTCGGGCGACGCGCTCGCCCCAGATGTGGGCGGCCTGCTAGCGCGGTCTGGCGCTTGCAAGTCTGATGGCACTTTCAGCAATTGCGCCGGCGCGCTTCGCCCAGCGCGGGGCGCGGGGGCGACGCGTCAGCGCGCGCTCCCGCGAGCGCCCGGCGCAACGGTGCCCCGGCAAAACGCGAATTGCTTTGCGGCGCGGGAGATCAGGAATGACTGCGCGGCCATCTCGAATCGCAACCCGCGAGTGCGCCCCGTGCAACGCCGCCCATTGCTCGACGACCCCCTGCGTCTCCTGCCCCACGTGGCGGACCCGACATGTCGCGCGCTGTTATCGTTTTGCTTTGTCATGGCCTCAGCTTGCCGTCGGAGGGCCAGGAGGTCACTGTGCGTTGCGTTGGCTCTTCGCGCGCGAAGGCCGCCCAGGCCATGCTCGCAGTATGCGAAAGCTGTGCCACGCAGTACCTCAGCAGAGGGAAAAACGCGCCGCGCCCGTGCAAGGTGACGCGACCCCGCTGGCGCACAGAGTGCCAGGCGACATGCCCAGTGCGCGCGCCCATGGTTACACCGGGAAGAGTGCCGACTGGCGAGCGGCCATTTGTCGGCCTGCCGTCAGACGGGGCAGTGCATGTGATGCCCGCAATTGCATGACAACGGAGGTCCGCGGCCAGGACCGCGGGCATCCTTCAGCTAGATGAGCTAACCTCGAAGTGCCTGCGGAGCGGCCAAGCAGAGACCGTCCGCAGGGCGGGAGGTCGTCTCGGCGACATCCTGAGGGCGGGAGTCTGGTCGGCAGGCGCGCGCGCGCGGTGCGCGCCCTTCGCTTGGCAAGCTCGCGCGCGTGCCCTCGCCGCGCAGGCGGTAATCGCAGGTGCGCGCGCGGCCCGACGGGGCGCGCGTGCGCCGCGGTTCCGCGCAGGCGCGCGCGTCATCTGCAGGGCGGGCAGGCCGCTGCAGTCCTTTCGTTTTTCCCACCCACACCTGGCGCGCTGCGCCGCACGCGTTCGGGGCGACGGTAGCGTTGCGTCCAGGCGGGTCATGCTTGCGCGCTGCTCCCTGGCCGCGCGCCGCGGTGGTTTCTTCTACCGCGGAGGCGGCGCCGCGCCGCGGTGGGCTCTGCCCAGTTGCGGTTCTCGCGATGGGGGCGGGTCGCGCCCATCGACGGGGCGCGACGCGCCTTGGGCGCATGTCACCGCCATTACTGTGGACCCGAAAGAACAGCAGGGCCCGCGCACTTCACCGTTCGCGCGCCGCGCCGCGCAGATTGCAATGCCAGGGACAATTGAAGCACATGGTAAGGGGGTGGGGTGGGGTGGGGTGGGGTGTTGTGTGGGTGGGGGTGGGGTGGGGGGTGGGGTGGGGTGGGGGGGGGCAAAACGGGAAACAGCGCGCCTGCGCCCTGCGACTCCCAGCCAGCGCGCCAAGCTCGAGCGATGAGCAGCGAGGGAGGAACAGAAGGAGCGAGGGGCAACCACGAAGAGGAGGAGGAGGAGGAGGAAAAGGAGGAGGAGAAGGAGGAGGAGGAGGAGGAGGAAGAGAAAGAGGGGGACAGAACATCCTGCATCGCACCTGTGCCGCGCAGCGCCCCAGGCAACGATGGACAACGCGCCACACCGGGCAAACAACACTTCTAGTTCGCTCGCCGAACACGGCGAGATTTTGGGGAATCGCACCACGCACGGGTACTGTTGTTTGTCGCAGCGTGGGCTCCCGCTCCGCCCAGACAGGCCTAAACGGGCTGCGTTTTAGCAGGCTTGCAACAAGGAGGAGAGGCGAGATGAAGGTGGCCGCGGAAAGGTAACCACGCCCCTCAGCGCCTGCGTGCCCTTCAGCGTGCCCCTTTCAGCGTACGCCTCACAGAACACATGGCCCAGGGGCATACGAAGGGGAGGTCTCGCTCGCTGAACGGGCCCTGCGCAGGACAGGCAGCGCAGGGCGGCGCCTCCATTGCCCCGCGGCGCCGCGTGCCGCGGCGGGGACCTCGAGGCAGAGGGGGGCAGCAGGGCGTGCATGCCTCGCTTGCTGCAGGGGCGAGGCACGGGGAACACGCCGCAGGAACCCGGGCGTTCAGCGCGCGCGCGCGCGGGGCGCAGCGCTCGAGGCCAGAGGACTTCGCGTGGAGGGCGGGGGTACGGATCACTCGGTTGCAGCTGATCTTGCAATTGAGCGGCGTCGCGGCCGTAATGGTGCCGAGCGTGTGGGGGAAGGGGGGGAGCCATCAAGATCCAGGCATGGAGATCGAAGGCGGGGGAGAACAACCAAGGAGCAACGCCAGCTTGGAAGTGGAGGGGAGGGGGTGGTTTTTTGGAGGCCTCCCTTCCTTCTGGCTCAGGTCCGCAATTTCCCGAGAGCCAGCAGCCCGGGGACTGGTTAGCGATATAGAACTCCAGCCCCCCACACCAATGTGGGTGGGCGGCCGAACCAGCCGAGCATCATGTTGTGTAGCGCTGCGTTCGGCGAAGCTAGAAGTAAGCGCATGTTGCCAAAGTTTATTGTTCGCGTTTGTATCAAAACCATGTTTCGAGCGACGACCCTCACCAGGGATATCCAGCGCATGTCCTAGTTCTACTGATACGTCTACCACCCCCACTACTATGACCACGCCCATCAGGTATATTACGCCAATGACGCTGATACTGGTAGGTTGCCCGTGCCTACTTTTAATGCTGTGTGTATTTGGTGTACTCTGTGTCCCTCAATAGTTTTGGGGCCCCGGACTACAGGTACCCCCCGGACTACAAGTACCCCTCCCCCGGACTACAGGCACCCCCCCCCCGGACTAGGTACCCCCCCCCGGACTACAGGTACACCCCCCGGACTACAAGTACCCCCCCCCGGACTACAGGTCCCCCCCCCCCGACTACAGGTACCCCCCTAGCCCCCGGAACTACAAGCCCCCCCACTACAAGTACCCCCAGCGCGCCCCCCCTGGACTACAGGTACCCCCCCCCTACAGGTACCCCCCCCGGACTACAAGTACCCCCCCCAGACTACAGGTACCCCCCCCCGGACTACACGTACCCCCTCCCCGGACTATAGGTACCCCCCCCGGACTACAGGTACCCCCAGAACTATTGAGGGACACAGAGTACAAAATTAAGGTATGGTGCTGACGCATGTTTTGCTATATGTTTATGACGTCCATTGCTGGTGCCTCTTTCAGATGAATGCCATTGGTGCCTGACGCATGCGTTTGATGTAAACTATTCATGCATGGTCTTGGTGCGGGCTATTGTTGTATGAGGTTGATGTCTGACGTTTCTGTGTGGTGCGTGTTCACGGTGTTGGCAGTTGGTATCCCCTAGGTGTGGTATTCATGTATGTGGCATTGAGTGTTGCTCTTCATGTACGTGGTGATGATTAGTTTGGTAACTACGGCTGGTGTCTGTCAGTGATGTGTTCCTGTTGAATTGGTTATTGCTTATGTGCATGGCTGCTATGTGTCCCATACGTGTGTTGAGTTAGTGTGTAGTGTTATCCATGTCTGGTCATGGTACAGGGTATTGCTGTGTGTTCTTCATGTTTGATACGGAGGAGGAGTGTATGCATTCGGTGTCTGATGTTCTTGATACGTACCCTCAGCCCTCAGCGAATATCACTGTATAGCATTGATGGGTGTTCTAATTGCTGGCTGATTGTGCATGTTTTTGATGTACGTTCTTGATATGTTGTCTAGATGTGCTTGGACGGCGTAGCGTTGTAACGCCTACGAGAAGTGGGTGTCTCAGGGACCACTCGGGATGTTTGTTGGGGCGTTGCGTCCGCGGTCTGCAGAGTTGGCGAGCCGGGAGTCTTTAAGACCACTCATCGTGCTCAGCCTGGCGGCTGTGCTCTTTTTGGCTGGCGGACGGGCCATTCCAGCCGGCCATGTTGGGACTTTTGAGAAAGCAAGCGCGGAGCCAAACCTTTGAGGGGACAGTCTTAGTAGAATGAGGGAGCGCGCGCCCACGTGTGGTTGAGCCGTGTGCAGTGGTACGCGCTGGAATATTTAAATGTGGGCTGAATCGTTGCGATCTTTACGACATCCGTTCCTGGTGCGTTTACTCCCCCATACTCGTGCAAGCATTCCAACCTGGTCGCGCACCTTCCTCCATCGCGCTTGCCCTTTCGTGTATCGCATTCACTTTTGAATCGTAGCTACTACCTCCTGTCATCCATCTTACCTTCTCGCCGACCCCCCGTATTCCCTTTGGCTTCGAAGCTACTGCCTCTCGCCATCCATCTTACTTTACCTTCTCGGCGACACTCCACATCTTCCCTTTGGCTTCGTAGCTATTGCCAGTCGTCACCCATGTTACCTTCTCGCCGACCCCCTGATCCTACCGCTTTATCTGGGCAGTGCTTGGCGCTGTTTTCCTCTGCGTCTGCCCTGTGCCCCACCTCGGCGACGGGAAAACGCGGGGTCGTCTGCGTCGACATTGGCGCGTGAGTCTACCGCGCAGGGTCGGGCGTACGTGCCTTCGTTTCCAATGAGGCGTGCCGCGCTGGCGGCCCGCGTAAGCCGCCGCGTAAGGTCGCCATGCCATCCTGCGTAAGATCATCAAGAACGAAAGGCCTCCTAATCCTAAGAATCCCATGAAGACGTAGCCTTATCTGAGGTCCCCGTCTGTGCACGAGGGATACTAGCTCTGGGCGGTTTGGCCTGACACATCTGCTGAAAGAGACCGCCCGCCTTGTCCCTAATCGTCTCGGCCCTCCTCTCTTTGGTCCCCTCCCAAAAGGGCCAGGGGTCCTCCTGCCACGCATCGCGTGAGGCCCGTTTCTCTCCGGCGTTCATCCCGCGCCTCCCCAACTCCTGGGCCAGGTGCTGCCGACGCCGGTGAGCCCGGCCTGGTACGAGCCCTCGGCGCGCGGCCCGCTCCCCAGCAGCAGGCACGGGCAGAGTGGAGGTCAGGGCCGATCCCTGCCGAGACGGGTTCTCGGGGGCGGCCAGGCGGGGGGTGGTGACCAGGGCTGTGGAGGAGGATCACTGGAGAGGAAGCATGTTGCCAAGCAAGTCCCAGATGTGTAAGCAATGTATGACAACTGTTTCAAACCGTGTAAACCAAAACATTTTTGGGGCATCTTTACGACATTTAAAACACATGTTTAATTCGATGATAGGAGTGTTAGGGTGTCCATTGTCGTGGCATCCGTAAGACTTGGGGGGGGATATGTGGCGGAGGCCATGATACCTCCCCAGGCATCATGGCGCCACTTCTTGTTTCAAGACGTCCCTGGCCCCCCCCCCTGGGCCGCGCACATGCCGCCGACCATGATTGGCACACACCTCCCTTGGCCGCCCCCTCTTGGCCGCTACCAAGGTTCGTAGTAGGCAGAGGAGGCAGACCCCCTCGCGTGAAACAAACACGACGGGAGGTGTTTTGCTATTTTCGGCCTCTGGGAGCCTTCACCAGGTCGGGAGCGTCAACAAACGACTCAGGATGAACAAACCGGTCCTGGAGAAGCGGTCCAGACCTTTTGGGGTCGACGCATGAAGAAAATCACGACGTCGGGGGTCTGGGAAAGGTGCACGCCGGTGGTTGCAAGCAGGTCTTTTTGGGCTCCCAGATCCCAATCTGCTTCAAGCACTTTCTTACTTCAAGAGTCGATCTGCTTTTACTGTGTTTTGTTATTCTCTGGGAGGGCCTGAACACGACCTACTCTATCCGCCTTCCTATTTCATTTCCGTAAGGGCTTCGCCCCAATGCCGCTGGCCCCCCTCTCTTAGAATGGGACTTGCCAGAGCTGTATTGAGATGTCTGGACGCTGACGTGAAGCAATGTCGGGACTTCACGCGATGGCAAATATTTGTTTACGAGGGTTTATGGCTTCGGTGGCGCGAGTCTTACGTAATGTACAATGGTTCATGGCTTCGGGGACGCGATTATTGCATAAGTTACGATGGTTTGTGGCCTCAGGGACGCAAACATGGGGGCGCACACATGGTGTAATGGAACAGGGCTTATGGCCTCGGGGACGCGAGTATTATATAATTTGCAAGGGTTTGTGGCCCCGGGGACTCAAGCATGGTGTAATGTATGAGGGTTTCTGGCCCTGGGGATGCGGATATAGTATTATTCTGAAGGTTGCGAATATTCAATCATTTACATGGGTTTATGGGTCGGGGGCGCGAAAATTGTTCAATTTACGGAGGTGTATGGCTTCGAGGACGCGAGTAGTTTGTAATTTGCGAGGGGTTATGGCTTCGGAGGCGCGAACATTGGATAACTTACGAGGGCTTATGGCCTCGGGGACGCGAATATGGCGTAATTTAGTAGGGGTTATGGTTTCGGGGACGCGAATCTCATTAAATTTTACGTGTCCCACGCCCCCCCAGGAATTCAGACAACGCGATCTGGGCGTGGTAAGATAGCTGCATTGGGGCTCCCACCCCTCGCGCGTTCAGCAATAATGAACAGTAAGGAAACAGCAAGAAGGACTGTAACATTGGCAACTGGAAACTGCAACTGGAACAGGGAGCTGCAATCCCTACCCTCGCAGCCTGTTGGCCCCGATTTGTACCTACTTCTTCCGACGGACGTGCACCCGTACCTCTACCCTTCACGTTTTCCTCTTCTGTGGGCCTCCTGGGCGCCACCGCTGAATCTGCCCCGGAATCTTGGTCAGAGCGCACCCTGGTAGAGATTTGGGGAGCAGCGGTATCGATATCTTTTGGTTTGCCCAGTGAGGTTTTCATTTCCTCTTCACGTCGTCCTGATCCATCGTGGTGGAGTGTGGGCAGCAGCAAATGAACATATCGGCAGATGTAACATGTTCCCCGCTGGGCAGAGGATGGAAGGCCCTGCTCGACCCAAGTTCGGATGATTTGTTAGACGTATGGAATTCGATCTGATCTGCGCCAGTAGGTGCCACCGCGTACACCATTTTGACATGAGGGTCGCTAGATGACTGAGCGTAATTGTCGACAAATGTCGCTTGAGTGCTTGAGTCTGTAGCGACCCTTAGCTCAAATTCAGGAGCGTGGAGTTGGTTCAGATGCTGGATTATTGCCCCTTGAATTCTTTGCTTGCTCTCGCAGCTCCCCTATTGTGAAGGCCTAACGACCGGTGCCGCCGACCCTGAAAGACATCGACGACGACCAGGAGGGGGAGGAGGATGAGGAGAAGGAGGAGGAGGAGGAGGAGGCGGAGATAAGGAGGAGGACGAAGAAGAGCATGAGGATATGGAGCAGGAGGATGAAGAGGACTCCCGATGCGTATCTGACTCCCCCCCCTGGGACTCCTCCCTACCTGGGAAGGAGGAACCGAGGAGGGCCGGCGCGGTGGAGATGGACCGGCGTGGGACAGGAGGACCCCGGAGAAGATGCGAATCTGACCCCCCCCTCCTATTCGACCTCCTTGTCGACCTCCTTCTCTTCTCTCACATTCCTTATCCTCCTTGTCGACCTCCTCCTCCTTGTCGACCTCATTGTCGACCTCCTCCTTGTCGACCTCCTCCTCTCCTCCCCGATGTTGCGAAAGTGGCTCGCTGCGCCAGAGGGGTGACTCCAGCCCTCGCCTCGGACGCCAGGCCGCCTCCCCGCTCTGTCCAGGCGAGATCGCAGAGCCGCCCGCGGCGCGACCGCCCTGGAGGGTCGGCTGACCTTCGGGCCCCGGGCCAGGCCCGAGACGCTTGTGGCGGCCACTGCAGAAGTGCAGTAGGAGATCGACTAAGCATTAATTAGAATTCAACTTCCCCGTCAATTCTGCGCAAAATACATGACAGACCCCGTAGACCCACGGAGCACGCATCGTGTTCGGTCACTGGTTCAACAAAAAGTTACGTTCTTGGGTCAATCGAATTCTGGAGGCGGTCTCCTGTTCGAAGCAGCCCCCACATCTGAGGACAGCACAACATACCCCCGCCCTCAGCCCAGACCCTCACGCCCGACCTGGTGGGCCAGGGGGTCCTGGGCTGGGCTTGAGGATTGTTTTTCGGTGTTCTTGGGTGGGGGGGTGGGGGCAAGAACACCACCCCCACTCCCAGCAGGGACACCCTGGATCACCAGGTCGGGAGTGGGGGTCCTGGCTGGGGGTGGGGGTGGGCTGTTCTGCCCTCAACCACAGACCCCATTGGGCGCTTCGGTGTACTTCCGCCCCGTATGTGACCGCGGGCCCACTCGGCAGTTTGACCGTTGCCGCCGACATTTCGGTAGCAACTCGTGGGTGTCTCGTTTGTCCTCGTAATTCCGTCTCTGAAGTGCACTTGAGTAGCGTCTGGTAATAGAGAGCCAGAGTTAGCTTCGATGTAGCGTTGAGTAGCGTCTAATTTCAAGGGCCAACAAGATGGCTCGGTAGGTTCCCATGAGTTGCCGCAGAACGGTACTGCGCTCATCCAGCAGCATACCGCTCTGACGCCACTACCCAGGCGGTCGAGCGGGCCTGACGGCACGAGGTGGCATAAGTTGGGCGAGGATACGTTCCTCCCACGGCCAGGGCACGGGGCGAGTATACGTTACCCATGGCCCATGGGGCGTTTCGACGCGTTTCCGCCCCGTGACCGAGGGCCCGTTCGGGAGTTTGACCGTCGCCTCTGGTGCTGATCTCAGCCAGCGGGAGACTGAGCTGACGACCGTTGCCCAGGCCATTTCCAAGCTTATCGCTCGTCGGCAGGCGGAGGAATATGCATTCACGAGCGCCACGCGTGATCTCCGACCCCGAGCCGAACCTCCAGGTCGGTGTTGGGGGTCGCCGCGGCCAGCGCGGCGCCCCCAAATCGTGGCACGGTTTTTTCACTGATTTTTCTGCCCTTTCCCGGCCCATCGCTCCACGCCGAAGGCGCCGACGCATCGCATCGGCGAGGCATGGGCGGCGCGGTGCGACCTTCCGACCCCACCTGCTCGGACCCTCCTTGGAAGACGGGCGCTGCGTTGACAGAAGCTCGGGCGTCGGCCGACCTAATTGTGCCCTCTCCTGCCACCCGAGAGTGGGCAGGCGCTTTCCCGCCTGGACGCCGATGGACAGGAGCGCGGGCCCCCGCACGCCGGGGCGCGCCCAGGTGCGCAGGGTCGAGGCCCCGCCTGGAGGGAGGGGGGGGGAGGAGGAGGAGGAGGAGGAGGAGGAGCAGGAGGAGGAGGAGGAGGAGGAGGAGGAGGAGGAGGACGTGGGTGGCCTCCACCGCTGCCCGCACAGCCCACGGGCGGGCGGCCCGCACCGCAGCCTGCGGCTCGAGGCGCCGACCGAGCGAGCGGAGCGCCGCCTCTCCGGCGGGCCCCCGCCCTCCGCCGCCGCCCCTCGGCGAGCGCGGCGCCGCTCGGCAGGGCCGTCGTGGGCGCGAGAGGGCCCCCCGACGGGCGGCCCCCAGAGGGCCCCCCGGGGGCTGCCCCGCGGGAGGCCAAGGCAGCAGCCCGGCGGCCCAGATGAGCGCTCAGCGTCGGCGGCAGCTCCTCGGGGAGGGGAGGCGAGCGGTGACACACGTGCCAGCCTTCCTCTTCTGTCCTCCTCCTCCTCCTCCTCCTCCTCCTCCTCCTCCTCCTCCTCCTCCTCCTCCTCATGGTCCTCTTCATCTTCGTTCTCCTCCCAATGCTCCTGCCCCTCTTCAACCTTCTCACCCAAGCAACTCTCCTGGGTCTCGTCCTCCTCCTCAGCCTCCTCGTCCCCCGCAGGAGCGCGCGTGGTACGCGCAGAACGACTACGACAAGCTCGGGGCCCGCGGCAGGATGCCTTGCCCCCGTGGGGGGCGAGCGGACCAGCCCGCCGTGGCCGCCGTGCTTTCGGAGGGGAGCCCACCCCCGGCCAGATGGCCAGTTTCGACGGCGAAATCCAGACCCTACCCTCGCCCATCATGGATTCTAGCAACCTGAAGAGCTGCGGGGTTAGGGTTCGGCATTTGTCGAACACCTGGCGAAATCCGTACCCTACCCCTGCCTCCCATCGCTTCAGGAGAATCGAGGGTTGATACGGGTAGGGTCCAGATGGCGCCACCTACGTACATTTGAGACAGCGGCATGCCCCGTCGGATTGGAGTCCCCATCGCCGTCACCATCGGCTTCGTTTGCTCCTTTCTCCTCTTCCTCCTCCTCCGCCTCCTCCTTCCTCTTCCCTCCTCTTCCTCCTCCCCGTCCTCCTCCTCCTCCTTCTCCTCCTTCCTTCCCTTCCTCCATCCCGCCCTCTCCTCCTCCTCCTCCTCCTCCTCCTCCTCCTCCTCCTCCTCCTCCTCCGTCTCTTCCTCCTCCTCGTCCTCCTCCCTCCTCCTCCCTCCTCCTTCCTCCTTCCCGAGGGCTCCTCGCGAGTTTAGACCGCCATTCCCACACGGTCCATTTCGATTTTTCTGGCCGGCATGATCCGATCCGATTCTGATATGTTGAGGGTCCGATGCGGCCCGATGTTTGCCTGGCGTTGTCGTGCATCCTGGCGCGGCCGATCCAATTCGATGTTGGCTCAATTTCTGATTCGATCCGATTTCCCGATTCGATGCTGACTGATCCGGGATCGATTTCGAGTTGCCATTGTCTAGGCATTCTTGATGGGGTCGGAGTGCATTCGGTCGGAGGATCGCGCCGCATCGCATATTAATCGGCGATGTGGCTCAGTGTGGAGCCCGAGCCTCTCCACGCGGACGTCGACGCTTCATCGCCGGTGTCGCCCATGAATCGTCGATGCAGCGCCGATACATCGGCGATGCGGCGAGTTCCGCCGAACCTGGTCTACTCCGACTCCACCCGGGAGGCCTCTGCACAGTCTCCCACCTGGGCCAGTTTGTCTGCTCGGGGCAGCGTCCCCTCAGGCAGTCCCGAGGAGGGTCACCACTGGGAGGGTCACCAGCTCTTCCTGGAGAGATCGGGGCCTCAGGATCGAGAAGCTTGAGGAGGCTTTGTGCACGCTCGGGGTCGTTTTGGGGGGCTCTGGAGCGCACTGTGGGGGGCCATTCCCTAGACGCAGTTGCGCTTCCTCGAGGAAGTGGCGACCCCCTTCAGTGGTGACCCCCCTTGGCATTGCCTGGGCTCTGGGCTTCCCAGTTTCCGGACGTGTCGTCCAGGTGGGCTGTATGCCCTCTTTTGGCATTCAGTCGCTCGGACGGGGCAAGGACGAGGATAAAACCGTTCCGGAGCCTTCCGGAACGCTCGAAGAAGGCCGCGGCGCCCGGTAGATCCTCCAGAGCCGCCAGAACTCCGAGACTCTCGACTTACCCTCACCCGATGTTATCCTCGTCCTGCCTTCGTCTTAGTCTCGCGTCTCGGCTCCCCGGTGCCTCGCGTGGCGTGCTCACGATGCGGCCCTCGGGGGCCGGGGCTGTCCAGTGCACCCGAGGGGGCGCGGAGAGCCGCGCTTGTGGCGCGTCGCGACCTGGACCGCTGGGCTGTCGTTCCCCAGGGAGGGTGCGCGAGGGCGCGAGGATACTTTATTAGTGAATTTAATTGGTTTTAGGGTTTCAACAGATGGTCGCAGCCACGCAGAGGGCGTGCGTAGCGACGCCCCAAATGCTCGGCCTCCAGTACTTCTACGTGGCGGCGCCCCCGCAGGCACGCAGAGGGCACGCGTGGCGACGGGGGCGTCGCCACGCAGGGCTTCTAAAGACCAAACATTTTGAAAACCAATTGTTTCCACTACTAAAGTACCCGCGCATCACGCGCCTGAGTTGTCGTCCAAAATCCAGTTGGCTTGCCCCCGCGGTATCTCGTAGTTTTGCTTGGCCGGCTCGGGCGCCCCCCAACTCCGCTTGCAGCGGGGCTCGATTGAAGCAGCTGGTCAAGCCTTTTCGTTCTAGGAGAGGTGCAGGGTCGAAACGGATGCAGAATTTGTCCCGGTGGGTGAGAGGCAGCTTATCGAAGACGCCTCTGAAGAATCACCTCCACCTCATGCATTTCTTGAAAGGCCTGCGTGCCAAATTCTGTCCAGTATCCAGCTGCGTGCCAAATTCTGTCCAGTGTCTTGTCTGGAAGTCCTGCCACCGTGCCAGCACAGCAGCTTGGGTGGCGATTGTTCGAGGTGGAACAGGGGCCGAGCCGTGTGACACCTTGTGTTCCGTCCGAGGCTTGGGAGAGCTGTTCATTCAGATCTGGTCAACGCAGTTGCTCAATGTTTTCGCACGCACATGTTTCAAAATTGTTTTGCACGCACCATGCCGACTGTCCCATCTTTCGAGCACCGCGCTCTTTCTTGCATCCCCAGGATCGATTTGTATGAAGCTGGGCACGCACGTGTAACGTGTATCGAAGACGCATACGGCGAATCTATGCCGCCCCATGCTTTGTGAAAGGACCTTTGTGGCCGAACGTTACGGCCACAGATCGTCCAAGCTATCTGACTACGTGTTCCCCCAGCCGGTGTGGAAACTCTTCGAGAGGAGCAGAGGGAGGAGGAGAGGGAGGGAGAAGAAATGATGATGATGAGGAGGAGGAGGCCTTTTCTCCTGGGAGCTTCCTGGGGGCCTCTTCGGAGCCTTCGGAGGCCGCTTTGGAGGCCCGTTGGCCGTCTGCGGGCGCTCCTGGGGCGTCTGACGCCGTCTGAGGCCGTGGCCTCGACGTGCGCTTGCTCGATTCGCATTTGGATACTTCTTTGGGGACCGCACCGACTTCTCTTCGGTAGGCCCGTGGGTCTGCAGAAGTGCTGGCTTTGTGGTCCGCGCTTGGATTGTCGTCTGAAGCTAGCATCTTCCAGCATCTTTTGCTCTGGAGACGCTCGACACGGAGCCTGCTCAGAGTCCGAATCGGGCATCCGATCACGCCATTGAGCCGTACCGTTCGGTTGCGGAGTCTTGAATCATGTATACTCTCGTAGTTCTGGTTTTGGAGTGCTCTAGAGCGCCGATCAGCCCTTGGCGTCGATTAGCATCGATCCAGCGTCGAGCAGCGTCGATCGGCAAGAGCCAACGAGATGACTCCCACGAGCTGTCCGCGAACCGTGCGCGTCGGGCGAGGAAGAGCAAGAATCTGGTGCAGTGCTGCATGACCGTGTCCTACGGCGCCCCCCGCTCCCGAGCCGCGCCGCCGCCGAGCCTCTCGAAGCGCCTGTCTGCACGGACGAGATGGGTACGGAAAGGATGGGTGCAGTGCCCAGCAGCAGCTCCTGTTCATTTTGAACAGGGCTCGCTGTCCGCGCCGCCGCGGCCCGTGTCCATTTGAGACAGGAGGCCTCCTGCCCAACAGCGGCCGCTGTTGGTGTGGGACAACTTTTGTTGTTGGGCATTCTACCCATTCTTTCCGTGCCCACGTCGGGCGTCCACAGCCTGGGGTGTGCGTGCCTCTCGGATGCTGCAGCGCACGTGCGAGATTTCGAGGCGGCCGAGGGTCTGAGTTGGTCCAGGACTGAAGGTGCAAATCTGCAACCACCACTGTCATGGGCAGGACGGGGAAGGAGGGAGGATGAGGAGGGCCTCCTCCTCCTCCTCCTCCTTTTCCTCCTTTTCCTCCTCATCCTCCTCCTCCTCCTCGTCCTCCGCCTCCTCCCCCTCCTACCCACGGAAGCGGTGGTGGAAAATGGGCGCATCAAGGACTGGTTCTGGCCAGCAGGACGGGGGCGGCAGGTTCGAGGCGCTGGACTCGAACAGGTCTTTTCCTCCCAGCCAGCCTGTGGTGTTTTGGGTCCTCGTCTTGAGCGCCCCGCGTCTCACTCCTTTCACCCTCCCCATCCTTCTCCAGCTCCTCACATCCCTGCCGCTGGCCTCCGCACGTCCATTTCGGCGCACCCCTCACACGCTCCGTGGCCCCAAGGGGAGCTCCAACAAAGGCCCCGGTGGCAGAGTCCACATGCGTCTCCCCTGCCAATTAAAGTGCAGGCTTCGTGGCCCAATGGGAAGCTCCACTGCAAGCCCCAGTGGCAAAGTCCGTATGCGTCTCCCCCACCCAGTACAACGCATCGTTGCGAAGTCCACATGCGTCTCGTCCATCGGTTCCCCACCCAGTGCAGTTTCGTGGCCCACAGGGAGCTACACCGAAGGCTCCACTGGCAAAGTCCACATGCGTCTCCCCCACCCAAGGCGTCAGGTCCATGGACCCAAGCTGGCGCCCGTTTCAGACCTGACCCCAGATGCCGTGTCGCCCGTCGCGGGCCACGGTGCATCACGCGACATGGATGGCGCCTGCGCCGCACCGCCCTGCGAGGTGGGCGCGGTCTCGCCGTCCATTCAGCCCGCAGAAGAAAAAGAGCGGCGGTGGTGACAACCTGCCATGCGCAGCGTGCGGCTGGCGCGCTGTCCGCCTCGTTTGGGCTGCAGCTGCCGATGGAATGGCTGGAGGCCGATGCGGGCTAAAGATATGCGCCTGGAGTGTGGCACGCATCCTTGCAGCCGGCGCGCTGCATTTGCAGATGGTGTCGCGGCGGGCTGTCGCATCGTCCCTCTTCCCTTTTTTTTCTGTGGCGATGACGCGGAACCCGAGGACCAGGGCAGGATGCTCGACACCTCCGGCGCAGTGGTGAACACCGATGGCACGGTGCTGGCCGACGATGCGAACATGAGCTTCAACGACTGCCCGCTGGTCGGCGGGGACCAGCAGAGCAAGAAGGGCAAGCAGGGCAACACCCAGAACGCATGCGAGACGGACGTGAATTCAGGCGACGTGCTGCAGATCCGCGGGCCAGTTCCTGGGCAAGCACGCTCGCAAGTGGCAGCGCGAGAAGGGCAAGGCTGGCGGCGAGACCTCGCCCGAACACCTCAGCAGAGGCGTGGCCAAGGCGAAGCTCACAGGCAGGCCGCCAAAGGCGCGCGCGAACATTTCCAGTAAGTTCAAGCAGGAGAAGCAAGCGGAGAATAACAAGAAGAAGGACAAGGCCAAGCAGAAAGGCGGCCTCGAGGCTTGCGAGGAGCCCCCCTGGCACGGCAAGGCGGCGCGCGTCACCGAAGAGGGCAACCGCGAGGGCAGGCGCGGCAGAGTGCAGGACGTCTGGCGGGTCCTGGGCACCGAAAACGAGTACCGCTTGCGCGTCCTCGAGGTGGAGACCGCGGCGATCTTCCAGATCAGCGCCAGCGAGGCTTCGAGGGTCACAGGCACTCGTTAGCTTCCGCCTGCTTCTGCCTGGGGCGGCGGAAGCAGGCGGAAGTTGGCAGACAGGAAAAGGAAGGACAGCGGAAGCAGGCGGAAGCAGGCAGCAGGCGGAAGCAGGCGGAAGCGGGAGCAGGCGGAAGTTAACAAGCGCCTGCGAGTCCCGAGCGCCACAGGTCACGATCGAAGAGGACTACAAGTTCCCCAAGCTGCAGAAGCTCGGCTGGCGCCAGACAAGACACGCTCGCGGCACCGCGCTCGCCAAGGAGTACGCGATCATGAACTGCGAACATATCGTCAAGGGCGACGCCCTCGAGCTGGGCACGGTGCGCGCGCTGCTGGGCGAGATCGAGGAGCGAGTGGGCGTCCCCGACAACGTGCTGGCAGTCGAGCCCGCGGCGGCCGTCGCCTGGGCTCGAGAGGGCCAGGGCGAGGACGCACCCGCCGCCCAGCAGCCCGAGGAGCAGAAACGCTGGGCCGAGAGGGTCGACAAGGCCCAGCGCGCGCTTGTCTGCGTGCGCTCCGAGGCGCCCGCGCACTACACGTACCTCAAGGCCGGCGGTCGCTGCAATGCCCCCCCACCCCAGGGTGCCTCCAGCGTTTCGCTCCGGTCTGGAGCGAATCCTGGATGCGCCCTGCGCAGGGGGCACTCGAGGCAATCCCCGCCAGGTCTCGAGGGTCGACGGGGGCGGCGTCGGGGTGGACTACCGCGACGCCGTCGAGCGGCCGCCCGAGAACGCCAAGCAGGCCCAGAAAGGCCACGCGCGAACTCGCGCCTGCGCCCCGCGATTTCTGAGGGGGGAAGGTGGGTTTCACTTTGCTCAGGAGCTGCCGAGCGAAGTGCACCCCGCCCTCCTCCTCATCCTCAGAGGGTTCGCGCGTGGCCTCCCGAGGCGGCCACGAGGATCCGCCGCAAGCTCGGCGCTGTTGGCCTCGGCGAGCATTGCCCAGCACCGAGCAACAGACGGTGCCAAGTTGACGGTTGGAGCTGCGGCTCTGGGCAAGCCGCTGGATCGAGCGCGCCTTGCGCGAGATCCGCGGCGAGGGCCGCCAAATGCCAGCAGCTCTCCACGCCGCGGTCGCTCGAGGGAACGAGTTCACCAATGAATTCAAGGGGGCGAGCGACGACGACGCGGCGATGACCAAGGCCAAGGCCGAGGCCACGCGCAAGTCCAACCCTTGCAAGGGCCCCACGGCGGCCGAGCCGAAGCACAGCAGCTACGAGGAGGCTAGCGCCCTAGCGCCGCCGCCCAGCTTTGCACCAAATGTCTTCCATGCAAGGACGGTTCCAGAGGATGCCGCGCTAGCGCTGGAGAGCGGTTCGAAGTCCAGCGCAAGAGGGGCGCGCTCTAGGCGCCTAGCCGCGAGCTTCGAGATCGCTCGAGTCAGCCTTGCTTCCTGCTCCTCTGCGGGCAAGTAGCCGCGGGCCTCGAGATCGCTCGAGTCAGCCGTGTGTCGCGCGCCTCTGCGGGCAAGTAACTAGCCGGGAGCCTCGGGGCCACTCCTGTGCTCTCGGGCGTCCGCCGCCAAATCGAGGGCACCCTGACAGATCAAGGGCACCCATGGCGTCCTGTCTTCCAAGAGTCATGCTGCCTTGTAGACATTCCCATGGACGGGTGGCCCTCGCATGAGTTTTGTGTCCTCTCGCGTACCCCCTGCCTGAATCAGAGGATATCGTGACTGCCTGACGGCCGGCGTGGCCGACTGTGAAAGACATCGGCGACGACCAGGAGGGGGAGGAGGAAAAGGAGGAGAAACAGGAGGAGGCGGGGATGGAAGAGGAGGAGGAGGAGGAGGAGCAGGAAAAGGAGGAGGAAAAGGACCCCCCTTGGGCCCCCCCCCTGCGAAGGAGGACCTCTGAAAAGGACCCGCGCGGAGAGGTGAGGGGACGGGGCGGAGGACCCCCAGGGACGGATGCGTACCTGACTCCCCCCCCCCCATTGGGACCCCTCCCCACCTGGGGAGGAGGCCCCGAGGGGGACCAACGCGCCTGCCCCCCCCCCCCCCCCTCCCCGGGACCCCCCCGCTGGGGAAGGGACAAAAGGAAGGGGTTTCTTTTTGACGTAATGAAGACGTGGATGGAGTTCCCTCAAGCTGCGAACCCGTTCCCCGAACGCTGAAGGGTGTTCTCTCTCTCTCTCTCTCTTTCTCTCTTTCTCTCTCCTTTTCTCCCTATCTCTCTATTTTTCCCCCGGCTGGAGACGAGGATGGGAAGGAGAGGACGAAAGAAGGTTCCCCGTCGACAGGACCAGCCAGACACCCCACACGCCGACAGGGCCGGCGGATTTAATCCAACACAAGGGACGTTGTTGCTCCGTTTCGAGATCGATGTTTTTGTGTATCTGATTTGGGCGCCGTTTTCGTTACGTTTTCAGGCCTGGGTTCCGCCCGTGGTCCACCTGCTCGCTGTTCTCTTCCATTTCACCACGTTTTAAAACGCCTTCAGGTGTCACAGTGCCGCCTGCCTGCCCGACTTCCACATTCCAGGGTGCCGCGTCTAGAACGGATGCCCCAGTCAAGAGCGACAGGTGGAAAGACGCTATGAAGCAACAGCGCGCCCAGCGCTGTCAAGAACAGTTACGCCCCATACGCGAGGCTGTTGGTTTATTCAAGGGCTCCCTCGAGGGCGCGAAGTTATTCGCGCTTCGCGCTTCGCGGTCCTCGTTCCTTCTCCCCCTCCTCCTCGTCCTCCTATTCTCCTTCTGGGAGGGCGGCGCGAGAGCGCGAAGTTATTCGCGCTTCGCGCAGCGCGAAGCGCGAAGTTGGGAGCCCTAGTTTATTCCAGGGCCATATTGGGCGTCACTGGGAGGGAGGGCCGAGGCGCGGCAGGTGACGTCACGTTTCGCGCCGGCGCCGTCTGGGAACGTCCAGGAACAGAAGACACCTCGGACGTCAGCACGAATCGCGACGTTACCGGGGGGAGGGGCGGCGGGACGGCCGGGGCCACTAACGGCCGTGATCGCGACACATAGAGAAAGCATTCCAACCAAACTCGATGGTCGGGTGTTGCTAGAAGTGCCCCTGGCCCAAGCTGCCTCCAGGGTTTCCAAGAAGGACCCCACGGCCTCCAGAGCACCCCCGCACGAGGACACCTTGGGCCAGAGGCACCTTTGGTGGGCTGGGACAAAGATGACTCCGTTCCAGAGCGGTCCGGAACGCTCACAAGCGTTGGGGATCGTTCTTAAAAGGCCGCGGCGCCCGAGACAACTTCCAGAGGCGCCGAATCTCAGAGATTCTCGAGTCATCTTCACCCGATGTTATCCTCGTCCTGGCTTCGTCTTACGCATTTAGCACCCCCCGAGACTGTACAGTCAACTCGCCCACCAAGGACGCGCGCCTTCATTCAGAGTGTTCTTGTGTCCTTGCCCCTGCGGCCCGTCCTCTGCGGTTTTCATGGGCCGCCCGCCGCCCAAAGCATCATTACTTCCGTATTCAAGAGTCTCGCGTCCTTGCCACCCATCTGAGTACAGTGGGTGCCCATGCCAAGAAATATCCTGCTTGCCTCCAGGGTGCCCTGGGTTTCTTGGGTTTCGATGGTTTCGCTATGAAGCAACCGTGACGCCCCCACGCCAACAAATCAGCGGACGTCCTGGGGTCTCAGGATTGGGCTTCTCGTGGAAGGTTTCTTGTGGACTGGCCCCCACTGTAAGGTCAACTATTTGTTCCGCATTGAGGAATCTTTCTCTAGTCATCCCTGTGCTCACGGGCGCCCGCCGCCAAATCGAGGGCACCCTGACAGATCAAGGGCACCCATGGCGTCCTGTGTTCCAAGGGCGCCCTCGAGGGCGCGAAGTTATTCTCGCTTCGCGCTTCGCGGTTCGGCTCGGATTGCTTCTCATCCTCCTCTTCTCCCCTGGGAGGCGGCGCGAGAGCGCGAAGTTATTCGCACTTCGCGCTTCGCGCAGCGCGAAGCGCGAATTTGGGAGCCCTTGTGTTCCAAGACTCATGCTGCCTTTTATACATTCCCATGGACAGGTGGCCCTCGCAAGGGTCTTGTGTCCTCTCGCGTACCCCCTCCCTGAATCAGAGGATATCGTGAAGGCCTGACGGCCGGTGTCGCCGACCCCGAAAGACATCGACGACGACCAGGAGGGGGAGGAGGAGAAGGAGGAGGAGCAGGAGGAGGCGGAGATAAGGAGCAGGTGTTCCAAAACTCATGCCAACACCAACGAATCAACGGACGTCCTGGAGCCTCGGGGTTGGGTTTCCTGTGGAAGGTCTCTCGTGGACTGGCCCCCCACTGTACGCGTTCTGACTGCACCCCGTGCCGCGTGCCGGCGGGCGCCCGCCGCCAGCTCCGACGGGCAGAGCCAAGTGCAGGCGCTGCGGCGAGGCCCCGCCCGGCGCGGGGGCGGCGGGCCCCCTCTGCTGCTGCTGCCGGTAGCGGCAAAGAGGGGGGTGATGACTAGGGGGATTTCCTGGCGCCCCTTATTTTTTCAGCACGTCCTTGGCCCCCCCGCTGGGCCGCGCACATGCCGCCGGTCATGATTTGCGCCCCCCCCTCTTGGACAACCCCCTCTTGGCCGCTCCCGATGCTGCTGCGGGGCCGCTTCGGGGGCGGAGCGCGCGCTTGCGCCCTCGTCGCCGGGCGGCGGAGTCGGAGGGAGGGAGGTCAAGGGAGGAAGAGGTGCCGAAACCGCTGCCCTTCCCTCGGCCCAGCTCTTTGGGGCCTCCTGGGAGGCCCCCGTCGCCACCGCTGGAGTCGCCCCGAAATGATTCTCAGAGATGGGGTCCAAGGGTGGATGGCATTGTCTGAGGCACCTCGTCCTTAGGATTGCATCCCTCTGGATGAGGAGGAGGAGGAGGAGGAGGAGGAGGAGGAGGAGGAGGAGGGAGGAGGAGGAGAGGGGAGGGGAGGGGAGGGGGAGGGGGAGGGGGAGGGGGAGGGGGGGGAGGGGGAGGGGGGGGGAGGGGGAGGGGGAGGGGGGGGGGAGGGGGAGGAGGAGGAGGAGGAGGGGAGGAGGGGAGGAGGAGGAGGAGGAGGAGGAGGAGGAGGAGAGGAGGAGGAGGGGAAGGAGGGGGAGGAGGAGGAGGAGGAGGAGGAGGAGGAGGAGGATGAGAGGGGAAGGGAGGAGGAGGAGGAGGAGGAGGAGGAGGTGAAGGAGGAGGAGACAACTTTCAGGCCACCAGGAATAGGAATAGGAACAGGAGGAGGATGAGGAAACGTTGGAGGAAGAGGAGGAGGAGGAAGAGGAGGAGGAGGCGGAGGAGGAGGAGGAGGAGGAGGAGGAGGGAGGGGAGAGAGGAGGAGGGGAGGGAGGAGGACGAGGAGGGGGAGGGGGGAGAGGGGGGAGGAGGGAGGGGGGAGGAGGGAGGAGGGGAGTGAGTTTTCACTCCCTGCCCTGAGGCTGCGAACGAACGAGTTACTGAAAGAACGAGGGTGGAGGAGAAGGAAGGAGGGAAGAGGTGGAGGAGGAGGAGGAGGAGGAGTAGGAAAAGGAGGGAGGAGGCGGACGAGGAGGAGGAGGAGGAGGAGGACGAGGAGGACGAGGAGGAGGAGGAGGAGGAGGCGGAGGAGGAGGAGGAGCAGGAGGAGGAGGGAGGATTCTGCTGGATTCTGCTGGCCTGACCTCCGAAGATGCGAAACACGCACGACGGCGGCGAATACGAGCCTGCCGCCTACCCCCAAGCCTGTCCTGGGCGATAGGGCAGAGACTCCCGAAGCGCACGCAGCCTACCCCCTCCCCCGGGGGAGGCGCGACCCCTCCCGCCTCCGCCAGTCCTGCGGCCTGGTCCCCGGCTCAACTTATACCCCGCCGATCCAGGCGGCGCCGACCGCCCCACTGGCTCCGCCAGTGGGGGGCGCCCCGGCTGTCCCCGAGTCGATGACGGGGCCCCTGCTATCCAAGCAGGGGGGGGGGGAGGAGGGAGGAGGAGGAGGAGGAGGAGGAGGAGACGGAGGAGGAGGAGGAGGAGGAGGAGGAGGAGGAGGACCGGGATCTTCTCCCTGCGGGCTGGCGCTCCACGTCTCAGCCCAGCTCACTTCTCCACATCCCCACCCCGGCCTCTCATCCCTCCCTGTCTCCTTTTCAAAGCCTCTGGTGCGAGGGGACGCCGCTCCAGCGCTCCCAGCGGCGTCGGGCTGGCCTTTGTTTTGCTCTCTTTGGGGGGCAGGCCCCCCCCTCGTGGGCGGAGTGCCTATCCGTATCCACGGACTCGTGGGCCGGGCCACTTGGCCGCGATCCCGTGGATGCGGCTTTCCTGTGTCCGTGGAGGCCCCGCTCGGAACGCGGCCCTGCGACCGCGTCTCCACCCGCTCGGCGACCTTTTCTCGAAGAAGGAACATGCACATGGACATAAACTTCCGGCGCTCCGCGCGGATTTCTCGGATCCGCGCTTGGCCCTCCTGGCGGCGCCTCCGGCGCCGCCCCTGGCGCGCTCCGCGCGTTAAGGAGTGGCGCAGATCCATGAAATCCGCGCCGACCGTCGAATGTTTATGTTCATGTTGATGTTACGCATCTATGTCTAGCATGGGGGAAGCGGGTCCTGGACCCTGGGGCCTTGCCCCAGGACGGGATCTCTTCAGCCCGAGCCGCCCTCTTGACAGTCCCATGGTTCCCGTGGAGGGCCCCGAAAGACCCGAGAGGAGACGACCTCTTGGGGCCCTTTGCCCCGCCGGACCCGTCCCCCCGCGCGACGGAGGAAAGACCGCCCCAACCCCGAGTCGGCCGGACCGCGGTATAAGATCGAAGACGGTTCGGGGAGGGTGCCCAAGTGTTAAGTCGGGCATGTCCCTTTACAGGAGGAGCATTCAAACATACTTAAAACATAGTTTGCGGACGATGTTCCGACTATGTGTGGGCATTTGTTTGTTTATCGTCTGACTACCATTAGTTTCTCCTTCAAAGTCTGCCTGTAGGCGGACATGCCCGACCTAACCCTAGTATCGGTCCCCGGTGCATTCTCGGGAGTGTGCCCTCGGAGGTTCTGTGTGTTTGGCCGACTCAGGACCCCATGTGCATATGTATGTTGGCACAGGTCCGACGGCAATTGGCGGTCACTGAACAGCCCTGGGCGTTTGCGAAGCAGCCTTACCTGGTCCGACTCATTCCCTCGGGTGCGTGTTTACTACATGGCTCCGCTTGTCGGTGTGTTTCTTATGCAAAACAAGGTGGACGTTTTGCTCCCAGGCGGTCCGAGGCGTTCCCAGGCGGTCCCAGGGGCTCCCAGTGGGTTCCCCGGAGCTGCCCGCGCGCTCCCAAACGCTCCCTGAGCGCTCTCGGGCGCTCCCGGCCTTCCACACTGGGACCCAAACAGGCGCCGCCCTCGGGCCGTTGCGGACCCGCTGCCCCGTGGCGATCAGACCGCGAGGGCGTGGATGCGCAGTTCGCCCCGGGCCGTTCGATTCCTGCCTCGGGCGCGTTTGCTCTGTGGCTCCGCTTGTCGGGCCGCCTGCTCTGAGGGTGGGCTAGTTGCTCGCTGCCCGTGGCGATCAGACTGCGAGGGCGTGGCCTGTGCAGTTTTGGTGGGCCCAAAATAGGGTCCAGCGACCAGGGGGTGGTACAATCGATTTGATGCAATAGATTTGTGGGGCTGCAGTGCACCTGGGGCGTGCCACACGTTCCGGTGCGCAAGTGCATTGCTGGGCTCTCGCGTGCAACACATGATAGTTGCACTGCAATGCAAAACCATTTTCTGGCGCCATACGTTTGCACTACCACTGCCCCGAACCCGTTGCACCACCCTTAGTGGGCCCTGGAAACGACAGGGCCGTTTTTTTACCGGTTCCGTTTTGCTGTTTTTTTGCAAGTTCCGACGCCGTTTTTTGTATTGGTTCCGTCGCCGTTCTTTTACGGATTCCCGCTCCGGTTCCAATTTTGGAGCCGTTTTTGTTGCCGTTTCCGGTCGCCGTTTTTTTGCCATTTCCATTTTCAAGGGACACTTTTTCGGAAACGGTGAAAAAACGGCCCTGCCGTTTCCGGGGCCCACCAAGGCACCACCCCCTGCCAGCTGCACCGCGTCTTGGGTCCACCGAGGCCGCGCCCCCGCCGCACCGAGGCCCGCCGCGCTCCCGGGCCCCCTCCTGCCGCGGGGCAGTCCCAAGGGAGGGGGGGGGGGCAGGGCGCGCCATACGTTGGCACTGCCCCCTGCCCCGAACCCGTTGCACCACCCCCTGCCAGCTGCACCGCCTCTTGGGCCCACCGAGGCCGCGCCCCCGCCGCTCCGAGGCCCGCCGCGCTCCCGGGCCCCCTCCTGCCGCGGGGCATCCCGAGGGGGGGGCGGGGCGCGCCCCCCGAGCGGCAGCGCGCCGAGGGCCACGCCGTGCACCAGCTCGACGCGCGCAGTCAAGACGCCGGCATTGGGAAGTGTTTGGCTTCGGAAGGGGCCCGATGTTCCCTAGGCTACTCGACGCATTCCTCGACGCATTCACCAGCTCGAAGGGGTTCGATGTCCCCTAGGTTCCCTAGGTTCCGAGGGCCACCCCGTTCACCAGCTCGACGCACACGGTCCTAGGCTGAAGTCGGGCCTTGTCCCTCGAATTACAGGGGGGAACATCCAAAAGTAATATAAAAAATAGTTTGGGAACGTTCAACAAATAATCAAGACGCTGAAATTGGGAAGTGTTTGGGCTCGGAAGGGGCTCGATGTTCCCTAGGTTCCTCCAGCGCTGTTCCTCCAGCGCGGTTCCTCAAGAGCTGTTCCTCGAGCGGCAGCGCGCCGAGGGCCACCCCGTTCACAAGCTCGACGCACACGGTCCTAGGCTCAAGTCGGGCATTATCCCTCTACAAAGGAGGACATTCAGAAAATAGTTTGAAAATAATATCTGGATTATGGTTTGACCATTGTTGAGCATATGTTGTGCATTGTTGGGTTATTATCAAAATTATTCGTCTAAAATCGCCCTGTAGGGGGACGCTCAAATTGGGAACTGCTTGGGTTGTATAACCATGTTTGAGCATCATGTTCGAGCATTTGTTGTATATTAAAGAAATCGTTCAAAATCGACCTGCTCGACGCATACAGTCAAGACTCTGAAATAGGGAACTGTTTGGGCTCGGAAGGGGCTTGATGTTTCCTAGGTTCCTCCAGCGCTGTTCCTCTTGCCCTCCTGGGGCACGGAGGCGCTTACAGGGCCAAGAAGGGGCTTCGTTCCTTATCCAGCGTTCCTTCTTTCAGCGGCCCGACTGTACGGTCCTAGGCATCGTTCGGACGTCGCGCCAGTCGCCATCGTTTTGTGACTCCGGATCGCTCCAAGAGGTTGAATTCTGGCAGCACGAAGGCCCGTGGGAGCCACAGGGTCCCATTGCAACTTGTGACACAACATCCTGCCCTGGAGTCCAGATCTGACATTCTGAAGGCCGCTTGCCGCATGTGGGTGGCAGCGGGTGAACCCAAAGTAGTGCAAAGACGTGCCCGCAAGTGAAGGTATGAATCCGCCCAGACATTATGGATGGACATTGGCCCAAGTTGCCAAATGGGGAAGTTGTTGAGCGAATTGCTCGAGACCTTCAGGTAAGCCTCTTTAGGGAATATGCTGACAAGTGAATCGTATGCTTGTACATGGAGGCTGTCATTGCATTGTCATCGGCAGCAAGCCACCCAGATGCATATTTGCTTGGAGGACCCCCATGGACAACTATAGCCGCATATGCCTTCCCCTGGTAGGCGTTGGGGTGAACGCCTGATCACAGACGCTTCCATGCTTGAAGATTGTTCTGGATACGTGTTCGCACTTCTAAACGTGATCACAGTCGGTCCCCATTGTGCAACCTGCTTTTACTTGCGTCCTGAATGTGCAAAGCCATGGTTGCACGGCTTGTTGTTTCTGTTTGCAGCTGGCTATCTTGGCTTTTATGTCGGTGCGCCAGGCCATCGAGAAGGAGTCACTGCGGCTAGGCTGACGGGCAGACGGGCGGGGAGGACACGTTTTGACGGAGTCGGGTCTGCCACGCTCGTCTGTTGTTACACTGCTCGTTTTCGTGAAGCGCCACGTCAGCCGCAAGTGAACGGCTTGCGTGGCGCAGTTCAGTTTGGCCGTCCTGAGCAATCACACGTTTCTCATGGCGGGGGGGGAGGGGGGCTGTAGTTGTGCGTTCTGAAACGATGCGACGTCTTGATGGCCAGCATCTTCGAGTGTGCGAGAACAGTCGGGGCCCTGAAGAAGGAACCCTGTTGGTTGGGGAGGGGCTCCGCGTTCCTTAAGTGTTTCACAGCTTGGCTCAGGTTTTCCTTTTGTTTTCGATAGGACGTCGAAGTTTAACTTATGGAAAAAAGGGGCCTCGTTCCTTATTCAGGGTTCCTCAGGTCAACACCCCGAATGTATAGCCACACAATGACGGATGTAGGGGCATTGCGGTTCACAGCGTACCGTGGACGGCTTGGGCCAATGGCGGTTCTTCAGGGGTTGAGAGACCGATGCGGGAAGACATTTACCTCGAGCAGCGAAAGTTTGGGGTTTTGGAGTCAACGTGCATGAAAGGCAACATTGTCAGTGTGGGTTCAAAAATCATGAGACCTCTGTGCACCGCCTCAAGTCCGTCTCTAGCGTCGATTAGCGTCGAGTAGCGTCTGGGAATCAATGAGATGGCGCCGATTTAGCGTCGATTCCCGCCAGCCAGCGTCGATTCGCGTCGATTTGCGTCGACTCAGCGTCGATCACCGTCGATGGGCGTCGGTCACCGTGGGCCAAGCAGATGGTATGGGAGGCCCCCGTGAGTTGCCACCGAGAGTGGGTGCGCGGCTGTGGACCGGTTCCGCGGTCCGTTTCGTCAGTGTGTTTGTTCGGACGGGTGTCGTCCTCGGCCGCCGCTCCCTTGCCCCATGACTGACTGCACGGCCAGTTCTGGGTTTGGGCGCAATCCTTTCGTCGTTTGGTCGCGTAGTGCTCGGCTGGTTCGGGGCCGAGTTTTGTGCGCGAGGAGGCAGAGGCACGCGGCGCAGGAGCAGGAGAATGAGAGGGCGCGAGAGAGAGGAGTACGGCGAGGCGGGCAAGAATAAGGATTACGACGTGGATGACGCATACGACGAATAGAGAGATCACCACGAAGAAGAGCGAGGTTCACTGTTCGTCGCGTACATTTGATCGTTTTCGGTTTTTTGCGTGGAAGTGTTGGATTTAATTCAAGATGGCTCATGTACGGTATGTTTAGTTCACGGGCGAAAGCGAGCGAAACGACGAGGAGGTGTGGGAGCACAACATGAGGATTCGGAGAAGGGCAAAATCAAGAACGAGGACGAACCAGAGGATGAGTATGAATACGTAAAAGGTTGGTTCGATTTGTCGTGTATGTGTTGGCCGTCTCCGGGTGTTGCTCTGCAAATTTTGATTCAGGTGGTTTGCGATATTCCGCCGACCACCAGAAGAGAAACTAAGACCTCGGGTGAGGCCTTTTGCTTCTCGGAAACAGTTTAAAGAGCCTATTGGGACATCTTGGGCCTCCTAGGGGCCTCCTGGAGCCTCTTGGTGGTAGGTTGGGCGCCTGCTGTCGGTCTTGGAGCTCGTCTTGGGGCGGAGGTCTCGTCTCGGAGGTTCCCCCCTTGGGCCTCTCTTGGGGCTATTGTGGGTCCCTCATGGGCCGTCTTGCCTTTCTGTGACCTGCTGACGCACCAGAGCCTGACACCAACACCAACACCAAGAGCCATGATCCTTCTGGGAGAAATAATCCCGAGTCTCAGTTGCATACCTGCGTGTCCGCATCTTCGCCCTCGTCTGTCCGCTGTCAATGAACAGTGTGAGGACAGCTGCAGGACGCCGCTGGCACTCCCACTCTTCCCTTCCAGTGAGCCCCACTGAGGCCAGTGGTCAATATGAGGCCCTGGGCCCTTCGAGCCCCGCGAGTCCTGATATTCAGCCTTCGTGCGCAGTAGGACCCGCGATGCTCGGCGGCCCTGGCCTGCCCTCGGGCTTCAGGGTGCCCCGCTTACCCGACTGGCGTCCACGGGGAAAGTGCTTCCAACTTTTCCAGTGGCGTCTTGGTGCCAGTACGGTCTCTCCGATACTGGCATTCATCAGAAAACCGACACCAGCACCGAGATGCCCAATGGATCGGAGCCCCTGAGGGCGCCGGGTCCTGCGGGGTTTGCAGGTATGGCCTGGGCTCGAGGGCTCAGAATCTTGAGCGCTTAGCTTAGGCCGGCTGGGGCCTTCCGCGGCCTTTGTCCAGTGTTTTTCGTGGAGGCTCCAGATTACTCAAGCAGTGGCGAAGCGTCCTGGCGTGCCTATAGCCCTACCAAACAATGTTCTAAGAACCTTTTTTGTGGTTCCCGCGACATGTTCTTAGAACATTCCTGGTTGGGACTGTCTTATTTTATCACATCGGGCCTATGTTCTAAGAACAGTGTTTTGGTTCTCAGGACACTTTGGGGTTCTAGGAACATCTCGTGGTAGGACTATAGGAATGCCGGGGCGGTCGGTCCCTGCTCCAGATTGCGGCGCTCGTCGCTGGCTGCCGGGGCTCTCGCGGGTGGGCCTCGTCGGCGGGGTTCTCAAGCGCTGCTCACCTTCTCTCTCCCCAGTTCTCTCCCCTGCAGTGCGGCGAATCAGGACGCGCTCGACCTGGCTCAACACACAGTTCCAAAATTAAATTGAACATAGATGTGGTTTGTGTTGAGCTCGGTGTTCTGCTCTCCCATGTTGGGCCGTCTTGGGGCACTGTTTGGGACCTCGTGGGCCGTCCTGGAGTGATCTTGGGGGCATCTTGGGCCTTTTTGGACATTGCTGAAACCGAGAGGGTGAAGCTGCTAAAAATGAACGTGTTCTTAGGAATTGGGCCGATGTTAGTCTCGGAGCCCTCTTGGAGGTTCTCTTGAAGCTCTCTAGGGGCGACTTGGAGGCTTCTTGGGCCGTCTTGGGGCCATCTCGGTTGTTTTTGAGGCCTCCTTGGCGTGCTGGAGCCCAGTTTGAGCAAGCTTAGATGAAGTCTTGGGCATCTTGGAGGCCACGGAGCGTAGAGATGGAGCCTCCGGAGGCGCTGGGGGAGCGTCGACGCGCCCTGAGATACGCCTCGGGGGTGGACAGAACCCCCAACAGTGACACGTCGATTAGTGAATTGTCCGTTTTCGGTTCTCGAGAGGGCGCCGTGGCCGTTATTTTCCAGTCTTGCGCCCGCCAGGTTTGGGCCTCAGGTCGTTTTCACTAAACCACGTTTTACTAAAGGGGGGTCTGTCCATCCCCGAACGCCCCCCCTGGCCCGCCCAAATGGGCATCCCCCAGGGCACTGGGAACGGGAGACCAGGACAGCCAATCCTCTCACACGCCTTTGTTGCACTCTCGGCAAGCGGGGGTCGGCGGACCGGTTCGGGGCCTTGGTCGTGTGCGTCGTATTTGATTCAAATGTTGTCGTGTAGGTGGGGTCGTCTTGGGTTTTGTCGTGTACAGTTTTCAGGAGGGAAAAAAACACACAGACACAATTAATCGTCGGTCCCCAGGAAAATATGGGAAAATATGGGAATTGGGCGGGAAGACAGAAACCCAGAAAATATGGGAAAATATGTGGAATCTTTTTATTTGTGTGTATTTATTTGTGTGTCCCAGTTCCCCTTCAAGTTTGGCTTGTTCAGGGCTGGGTCTTGCACGTCATGGTAAGGGCGAGGTTTGTCGTGTGCGTGTAACCGTCTCACTGGCCACGGCAATCATTGAAGCGAAACGACCTTTGGCCTCGGGAGCACGCATCCTTCGCAAGATAGGAACGATGGTGGCCTTGGGAGCGCGCACCTGCAAGAATGTACAATAAATGCTTGCCTCTGGAGCGCGCATATGCGCATGTGCTGCAATTTCAATGGCGTGTGGACGGACCCGTTGTAATGGACAATGGATTGTGGTTTCGGACGCGCACGCTCGCAATCACTTACGACATATTGCGGCGTAGGGAGCGCGCATCTGTTGCGCTTTACAAGACGACGTGGCCCCAGGAGCGCACACTTGTTCTAATGTGCCAGGGATTGTGACCCTGGGAGCGCGCATTTTTTGACTTTAGAAGAACCTTGGCCTTGGATGAGCGAACACGTGGTATCGGAGAGGCCTCACGGCTGGTTCGGCCGACCCCGAGGGGGGGGCGGGAAGAAGGGCCCAGGGACTGCCGCGAGGGAGCCGGGGCGCGCACGAAGGCAGGGAAGGCAGGCCGACGTTGATCCCAGGACGGCTTGAAGAGCACCTCAAGACGAGGAGAGATCACACCGTGCCGCCTCTCTGTCTAGCGTTAAACCGGGTCTGTCCCCCTACAGGGGGAATACTCAAAAACAGTCAAAACAATAGTCTGGGGACCATTGGTTGACTATTTCTGGGCATCTTCGGAGCATTGTTGGCGTATTTTTTATTTAGCGTTGAAATCCCCCTGTAGGGGGACACGCCCGACTTAAATTTGGCGGCCTTCGGCCCAGCCCACCTCCATGCCCGGGTCGTGGGCGAGAGGCCTCTCGAGTGCACCGCAGGGTGCCTTGGGCTGCCTCTGCGACACCTCACGGAGGGCTCGCGTGGGTACCTCTCGGGGGCCTCTTTAGTGGCTCTTGTGGGCCTCGTGAGGGCCTTTTCGGAGCCTCTCGGGGGCCTCCGAGGCCTCCAAGGGGCCTTGTGGGCCTCGTGCGGGCTTCTTCGGGGCCTCTCGGGGGCCTCTGAGGCCTCCAGAGGGGGCTTCGGGGCGGCCTGCTGGCGGTCTCGTGGGTCATCTTTCGGCGGAGGACCCTTGTGTGGCTGGGTGGCCTCTGTGTGGGTTCTTGGAGGCCGCATCGGCCGTCTTGCGGGCCTCATCGGCAGTCTTGGGAACCTCTCAGGGCTGTCGCGCCCTCTTGGAAGCCTTTGGGGACGCGTCTGTGCGTCCCTGTTCAGCCCACCTCTTCCCTCCGACCTCCCCTTCCTTCCCCGTCCCCCTCCCCTGTTCTATCCAGCTGCCCGCGGCAATCCCCGCCGTCGAGCCAGCGCAGCATTGGAAGTCATGCTCGAAGGCCGTACCCGCCATGGCGCTTCCCTGAGGCGACCGAAGGCACCGAACGCGCCCCTGGGCAGGGCTCGTTTCGAATCCTCCGATTCGATTCGATTCGACTCCGATGGATTCCGATTCCGATTCGATTCGATTTCGGATCCCGATCTGGGCTCCGATGTCTTTTTGGACGCATATTGGCCTGCCGATTTCCGCCGATTCGACTTTCCCCGACTCGGCTGCCGATTTCTGCCGATCCGACTTATTTCGATCGCCGATCCGACTCCTGGATTCGATGCTGGGCTCCCCTGCCTGGGCAGCCCGAAGGCACCCGCCAGAGGACGGCCCCCCCGGGCAGCCCGGAGAGGCACCCGCCCGGGGCCCTCCCCGAGGCGCCCGCAGAGCTCCGAGGCTCTCCCGAGCAGGCTCGGCGGAGCCTGCCTTTGGGGCTGTCTCGGAGGGGAGAGTCGCAGGCGATGTTTCTCCCCGAATCCCCGAGTTTCGCCCAAAAAGTTTGGCCGTTCAGAAAAATTTAAAATCCTTGGGATACACCCCAAGGGGGCTATTCGGACGCACCCCTATCGAGGATGGGCACCACCCCATCGTATATCCCAGGGTTGGGCCCCAAATTTCTGGTCCATTCGGAAACCCCACGAAGCCTGGGATAGGGGTCGACATTTCCCTTGTTAGAGAGCGCCACGATTCCGCGCACTGAGGCTGCAGAGCTGCATGGCTGCTGCGCTGCCCTCTGGAGAGCTTCCTGGCCTCCACGGGCCTCCCACGCACTGAAAAGGGCATCCGTCCGAAGGCTTCTCTTAACGGGCTCGGCCTCCGAGGGCCCTCGCTGGGCCCCGGGATCGTCAGCAAACCATGCGGCTTGACAAATCGGCCCCGGGGGGCACTGGCCGGGACTTCAGGGGCCGGGTACTGAAAGAATCCTCGGGGGAGCGTATGACCTGGGTTTGCCAGGACTCGGGTTCGCCATCGTTTTTTGACGACCGCGCCTCGGATTTTGACGAGGGGGAGTTTCGTGGGATGTCTGCAGCGGGAGGCCTCGTCAAAATGCAGGCTCGGCCTCGTCATTTTTTTGACGACCTCGTCGGGGATTTCCGAGTCCCCCGTAACCGGGTCTTACGTCTCCCCGAAATCCGTGCGTCGGAGCGGTGCTGCAGGTTCGTGCCGTGCCGACGCGGCGGCGACCCCCCGCCGCGGGCGGCCAAGGTGGAACGCCGCCAGCGGCCCGGAATCGGCCACCATGGAGCGACCTGCGCTGTCGACAAGCCGCCCATCGTGGAAGCCTGAGCGACTCACGCGGGGTCAGAGACCAACGCCGGGGTCGTCACGACACGAACCTGCCGTAGGGGTTTGGCAGTTTTCCAGGGGCGACCCCGGCCGGAGACCGCGCCCACAGGAAGGGGGATGAAGGTGTGGTCCTCATTGGGGGGTCCCAGGGGGTCCTATAAACGCCTTGCGGTTTTTAGGATTTCGTCCGGACTTCGCTGGATTTGGTAGACACCTGGGCGAAATCTGGATGAAAGGGTGAATAGGGAATAGGGGTGGTCGAAATCTGGACGAAATCCGGTCGAGATCACGTTTATGATATGGTCGCGGAGGGCACAGAGACTCCAATGAAGGTGCACCCAAGAGGGCGTCCGTAGCCATTTTGGCTCAAGTGCACCGCCCTGCCCTTGACCCCTTCACGCGACCGAGCCCGCCACAGACACAGCAATGGCCAACTACAAGGTCTGCGTGGTCGGCGGCGCGGGCGGCATCGGGCAGCCCCTGTCGCTGCTGATGGCCATGGACCCCAACGTGTCGGAGCTGTGCGTGTACGACCTGACCCTGGCGATGGTGCCCGCGGAGGGCGTGGCGGCTGACCTGTCGCACCTCAACCACAAGGCCGTGGTCAAGGGCTACGCCTTCGACAAGGACGACCGCGCCATCGACAAGGCCGAGGAGTGCCTCACCGGGTGCAGCCTCGTGCTGATACCCGCGGGCGTCCCGCGCAAGCCCGGACAGGACCGCAAGGATCTGCTGAACATCAACGCGGGCATCGCGAAGAACATCGTGGAGGCCTGCGCCAAGTTCTGCCCCGACGCCGTCGTGGCCTTGATCGTGAACCCCGTGAACTCGGTGGTGCCGGCGATGTGCGAGCTCTGGAAGAAGAAGGGCCTGAACCCGAAGAAGATCGTCGGCATCACCACGCTGGACTGCGTCCGTGCGGAGAAGTTCGTACACGAGGTCACCGGGCAGCCCGTCGGCGGCATCTCCATCCCGGTCATCGGGGGGCACGCGGGCACCACGATCCTGCCGCTCTTCTCCCAGGACGCGGCGGGGGCGACCATACCCGCGGACAAGGTCCCCGACCTGGACAAGAAGGTGCAGGACGCGGGCACCGTCGTGGTGGCCGCGAAGAACGGCAAGGGCAGCGCCACCCTCTCCATGGCCTTCGCGGGTGCCCGCCTCGGCCGGGCCGTGCTGTCCGGCCTGGCCGGCACGCCCGTGACGGAGTGCGCCTACGTGGAGTCCACGATCACGGACCTGCCGTACTTTGCTTCCAAGGTGACCTTCGGCAAGGACGGCGTGGAGACCGTGCACGATCTGGGGCCCCTGAGCGACTACGAGAAGGGGCGCCTGGAGGCGCTCAAGCCCGTGCTGAAGGAGGAGATCGCAGCGGGGCTTGAGTACGCCGCAGCCAACGAGTTCGCCGCCTGAGCCTGGAGGGCTTCGGTGGCAAATCGTTGGATCCTCGTGTGCTCTCGTCGTTCCGTTTCTGTTCTTCCTCTATTCTCCAAGAGGCCCTCTCCCCAAGACCTCTTCTGCGCACTCGGGGCTCCCCCTGCGCGGAGCGCGGAGCGCCGCGGGAGCGCCCAGTTTTGTCCGCCGGCCCGCCCGCGCTCGGCGGGGGCGGGCCGCTCGGCGTGTCCGTGCCTGCCGCCCGCACTCGGCCGGCTCGACGTCCGTGCCCGGTCTCTCCGTGCCGGCTGGTTCTTTTGCCCCTCCTCGAGCGGCTGCCGCGCGGCCCGGGCCCAAGTGCTCGCTGCACCAATCAACCTAGCTACACGGCCGTGGGCGAACGCCACAGGTTTTGCAGCGCCCACTTCCGTCGCGGGGACCCAGCCGCGCGCGGTGTCTTATGCCGCGCACGGAGGCCCCATATCGATTCCAGAGGGCCCCCGAAGGGGTCGCGCGCAAAAAAAAAAAAAGGCACCCAAGAGGGCGCCGTGTCCCCAAGATAGTTCCGAGACGGCCCCAGACCCGACCAGAGGGCTGCAACACCAGCCAGCAGAGGCCCAGGGAAGCCCCACTCCCTCCAAGCCGTCACCAAGAGGCATCACGCCGCCCCCAAGAAGCGAACAACGAGGCCCTGGAAGGCCAATACGTCGGCGTTCCGGAAATTGCGTGATCTAGTGAAATGCAATCATGTTGCATTTGCAGGGGCAGGATCCCGTCTGGTGGGATTTCTAAGCCCGTGTTTTTTGAGGGTGGGATTTCTTCCAAGTACCCCGTCCCAGAAATATGGGAGTATATACGAGGATAAGGTTCCGGAATTCGAAATTGCTGGATCTTTGATACCTGTGTTTTTGGTTCGGCCCGCCAGGATCTAAAGGGAAAGAGGAGGCCAGCTCGGCAGGGTCGGAACGAGGGTTATCCTCCGCCCGCCCGTTCGCCCAGGAGTGACGGACGGAGCCCATGTCATCTTGACGCTCTCTTGAAACGGTACGAACATTTTGTAACGACGTAGTAGCAATTGCAACGTGCGGAAATGTGTTGTTTTCTTTATGTCGTTGTCTTTTGTTGCGTGAGATCGGGCGAAGAGAACTATGCACATGCACCGGTCCTGGCCTGGCCCATCCTGGGCCCAGGATCGGTGCATATGCCTTCCTGGCCAAGGTAGGAGGGCGTATGCACCGATCCTGGGCTCTGGATGGGCCTGGCCAGAATCGGTGCATGTGCATGGTGCTCTTGCCTCAATGAGATGGCTCCAGGAAGGCTTCAGAGAGCCCCACGACGCCCCCCGAAGGTGCCTTCGACAGCTCCGAGAATGTCCCAGAGCGGCACGAGAGCTCCCCAAGGCAGCCGAAGACCGCTCCGAGAAGGCTCCAAGATGGCCCCAAATCCATCGAGACGGCCTTGTGACTCTTCATCAGAGCTTTGGGAGAGCTCGGAAGGACGATCCCTCCCAAGACGGACCCGAGACCCCCAACGGGCCCACAGCATGTTTTCAAGTGCGGGGCCGGGGGGGACAGCGCGTGAATGTGACTCGTACCTCGAGGATGTTCTCAGCTAGCCTTACACGCAACTGTTGTGGTTTCGGTCTCTCGGATTTGTCGTTCGCCTCCACTGCGTGTGTAGTAGGGGGGGGGACTCGGATGCCACTCCTGGGAGGCTTAATGCAGCATTGGCTCTGGTAGATCCGCGGTCGACAACCGGCCAAATTTGGCATACTTATCCGTAAGGGCTTCGCCCCCTGCCGCCGGCCCCCTCTCTCGGAGAATGGGCCATGGAAGAGCTAAGTCATGAGGCCTTGGCGCTGTCGTGAAGCAGTATCGAAACTTCATACGAAGCCGATTCGCAATCAGCAAAACCAACTGATCACAAGAGGGGTTATCACACCTGGCGATTGGTAAGACGTGTATGGTTTACGGGCTTGGTTACCACACCTTGCGATTAAAGGGCCGAGGGAGTTCTCGCAGTTTGGGTTACCACGCCTTGCGATGGATGTGCGTGAGGGGTGGCACCGAATTTCAGAAATGTGGCAAATCCCCTGTGTTTTTGGACCCTGACCCCGCGGATCTGCGTGAGGGGTGGCATCGAATTTCAGAAATGTGGCAAATCCCTTGTGTTTTTGGACCCTGACCCCGCGGATCTGCGTGAGGGGTGGCACCGAATTTCAGAAATGTGGCAAATCCCTGTGTTTTTGGACCCTGACCCCGCGGATCTGCGTGAGGGGTGGCACCGAATTTCAGAAATGTGGCAAATCCCCTGTGTTTTTGGACCCTGACCCCGCGGATCTGCGTGAGGGGTGGCACCGAATTTCAGAAATGTGCAAATCCCTTGTGTTTTTGGACCCTGACCCCGGAATCTGTGGCGGACCCTGACCCCGCGGATCTGCGTGAGGGGTGGCACCGAATTTCAGAAATGTGGCAAATCCCATGTGTTTTTGGACCCTGACCCCGCGGATCTGCGTGAGGGGTGGCACCGAATTTCAGAAATGTGGCAAATCCATGTGTTTTTGGACCCTGACCCCGCGGATCTGCGTGAGGGGTGGCACCGAATTTCAGAAATGTGGCAAATCCCATGTGTTTTTGGACCCTGACCCCGCGGATCTGCGTGAGGGGTGGCGATTTCGAGCCCCCCCAGCAATTCAGACAACGCGCCCAGGGGGTGCTAAAAAGCCGGTTTGGGCCTCCCCCCCCCTCGCGCGGTCAATCAACTAGTTACAGTAACCAGCAATAAGTCAACTAGTTACAGTAACCAGCAAGAAGCAGAACTGTAACACTGGAAACTACAAGCTACAACTGGTACAGGAAACTGCGAACCTCGCGCCTACAGCCTGGTGGCCCCACAAGGGGGCCGGCGGATTGATGTTGTGCAGTCTGGCTTAATCCCGTTTCATCTGGGTTTTAAGTTGGCCGCTATCTTTGCTTGAGTCGGCCTGATTTGGCGTGTTGGCCCCTTAAGCAGGCGCGTCCTCTTATCCCTCCCAGAAATTGCCTCTTGATGTGGGATGAGGACCAAGTGGCTCGTGGGTGGACGCTGGAGCTGGAGCTGAAGCTTGCACCGAGAGGGAGAGAGAGAGAGAGAGACACACACACATGGAAGCTCGAGCTATTGGGTGTTCAGGGGGTGTTGATGCAGCCAGCGGACACATCTCTGGATTTTGTGTTGGCGGATTGTAGCTTGGAGTGTTCGGCACCACCGAAGAGATCGAGGCGGCCGGCTACATGACTACCATACGTGTCAGACATGTTTGGCAGCCCCAGGTGGGGCCCGTCTGCAAGGCATGGCAGGGCCCCGTACGAGCACGAAGCCCCGTCCGATGCCAGACGCGGAGCGAAACAACAAAAACAATTGCACGAATTACTTTTCCTCTGCTGCTACATGTCCACTGATGCTGGTGCGTTCAGGGCTGCGCGTCGAACAAAAACGGGGACGGGAGAGGGCGCGCGGAGGGCGATGGGGACGCACGACGGGCAAGGCCGAGAGGCGAGGGGCGAGTCTGCATGCAGCAAAATACAATGCAGTTCGTTTTGGCAAGGGCGCCCTCGAGGGCGCGAAGTTATTCGCGCTTCGCGCTTCGCGGTTCGGCTCCGATTCCTCCTCTTCCTCCCCTTCTCCCCTGGGAGGCGGCGCGAGAGCGCGAAGTTGTTCGCACTTCGCGCTTCGCGCAGCGCGAAGCGCGAAGCTGGGAGCCCTTGTTTTGGGGAGGGATGGGCTGGATGGGGCTAGGACGAGGATCAATCTTTTCCAGAGCTTTCCGGAACGCTCTCAGAGCCTCCTGGAACGCTCTGAGCAGGCCGCGGCGCCCGAGACATTTTCCAGAGCTGTTGTATTTAAGAGATTCCCGATTTTGTTTCACCCGACTTTATCCTGGCTTCGTCTTGGATGGGGCTCGCCCCAGGGGGCTGCGCCGTGCCAGGGTGGCCCTCCGGGGAAGACGGACCGGCCGCGCAGGCTACCCGTTCCGATGGCGCCAGAACGAGGAGAGCCTTGCCGCGCCGGCGTCCAGCGCGCGCGCTGTGCGCCAGGGAGAGGGCGAGGATCGGGACGACCATGGTTTCGGGGGTCCAAAGATCAGGAGGGAAGAGTCACAGACACAGGTAATCGTCGATCCCCAGGAAGATATGGGAAGTGGAGAAGAAGACGAACCCCCAGAACATACTCAGGATATACGGAATCTTGGGATTCGTGTCTCTTTATTTGCGTGTCCCTGGGATCATTTAAAAAGAAGGAGGAGGGCACCCAGAGATCCGACGTTCCCCCCCAAAAATGGGAGTGGGCGGTTTTGGAATGTTTTTGGGGCCTCCCGGCGGCCCCCGCCGGGCTTCGCGGGCCGTCAACAAAAACGGCTCGGGACGAGAAGCCGGCCCAGAGGAAGTGGTCCAGACCTGTGGGGCCCACGCGTTGAACAAAAAAAGGAAACAGCAAGATATTTGGGCAGGGGGGGACATCAAGTAGACGTTTCGGGCGGTCCAAAAATGGCCTTGCCTTCGAGGATCGATGGAGTTGCCATCCCTTCCACGGCGGAAGGCGGCGGAAGGTCGGCGGAAGGCGGCGAGACTAAAGCGGCAGTGGCCAGCGGAAGCTCGGCGGAAGCAGGGGGAAGCAAAAGCCGACCTCCCAAGAGACGACGCTATCTTGGGTTTAGGGATTCCGGAATCGGCCATCGAACCAGGATTTCTTGATACAGCTGGGACCAGAAGCATCGGATCCCTGAGGCAGCTGGACCCAGCTGCACAGGATCCCTCGCGCTGCTGGCCCCAGCCGTATGGGAGTCCTGATGCAGCTGGTCCCAGCGGTACGGCTCTGATCATCCAATGGTCGGGGCAGTCGGGTCCGAGTGCTCAGATCATTGGATCCCCTTAGGATTTCTCATGCAGCCTGGACCAGCTGGAACGGATTCTTCATGAAGCTGGCCCCAGCTGTTCGGAATCCCGACTGCAGCTGGCTCCAGCTGGAACGAATTCCTCATGAGTTCAGCTGGTCCCAGCTGCATTACACTGATCATCCAGTGACCAGAGCAAGCGGAACTGATTTCCCCGAGCATGGGAGTATAGGGTTCCTAACACAGCTGGGCCAGCTGTATAGGATTTTTACCCCAGCTGGCCCCAGCTGCACAGGATTCCGAACACAGCTGGCCCCAGCTGTAAACAATTCTAAATATAGCTAGTCTCCACTGTATTGTTTTGACTGTCCAACTATCCGAATGATCGGATCAGATTACTCTGAACATTGGACTAAAATATTACCAGTACAACCGAGGTCAGCTGTATCGGATTCTTACCCCTGCTTGCCCACGCTAATAGGATTCTGAACGCAGCTGCAGCAGTGGTGTAGGATTCCTAATGCAGCGGGCCCCAGCTGTATCGAATTCGGAATACAGCGGGTTTCAGCCGAATTATTATGATAATTTGATGATCAGATTGCTCCGGTCATTGGATGATCGTAGACATCGGATATTTTTCGCCATATTAGAAATTCGGCCTTTTCTTATTACTCCAGTTATCATGGCGTCAGCAAGCGTCGCCTGTCTGATGCTGTTGTTGATTATGATATTGTTGTTGAGGATGGTGGTGGTGGTGATGATGAAAATGTGATGATGACGACGACCACCAGAACTGCCACGACGATGATGATGATGATGATGATGATGATGATGATGATGATGATGATGATGACGATGATGATAATGGTGATGCTGATAGTGATGATGGTGATCATCATGGTGATCACGATAATGTCAATGATTCTGATATTGCTGGCCAGGGTGGCGATTGTGATGGTGCCGGTAATGGTATTTGCGATGATGATGTTGACGATAATGATGCTGATGTTGATGATGACGATGATGGTCTGATGATGTGTTGCTGATGATGATGATGATGATGAAGGTGATGGTGATGATGTTGATGTTGATGCTGATGCTGTTGATGATGATGCTGATGATGATGATGAAGATGATGAATGTGATGGTGACAGGGATGATGATGGTGCGTATGATGATTGATCATGCTGCTGATGCTGAGAGTCATGATGCTGATGATGCTGCTGATGATGAAGGTGATGGTGATGATGATGACGATGATGATCATGATGATGATGATAATGATGCCGATGCTGATGCTGATGATCATGATCATGATCATGATCATGATTATGATTATGCTGATGCTGCTGATGATGATGATGATGATGATGCTGATGCTCATGCTGCTGCTGCTGATGATGATGATGGTGATGATGATGATGATGATGACGATGGTGATGGTGATGGCGATGATGATATGGGGGAGGAGATGGAGCAATGGGAAACGGTGGAGGATGAGCAGCAGCAGCAGCAGCAGCAGCAGAAGCCCCTCCTTACCCGAGCACACCCATGATTCCTTCCTCTCCCGCCCTTCTCATCCTCATCCTCGTCGTCTCTTTGTCGCTGTTGCTCATTCTCCTCATCCTCAGCCTTCTTCCTTATCCTCCCACTCATCCCTCGTTCCGCCTCTTCCCCCCCCGTCCATCCTATTTCTTTCCTTGCCTTCTGCTCCCCGCTTTTACGATTTCCCGCCTCCCCACCCTGTTTCCGCGCTATACGTTGGGATCCAAGCGCGTGCGAAGCGCGCGCGATGGTCTATGATGTTCCTTCTTGCCGCTTTCTTGGGGGTCCTATGGGGGCCCTCTTGGGGCGTCTCGGGGGAGCCCATGAGCAGCTCGAGGCCATCGTGAGCGTCGTGGGGCGCTCTTGGTCCGTCTTGGGGCCCTCCTGGACTGTTTCGAGTGTTCTCGGGACCTTCGTTGTCGCTACCGCGCTGTGGTGGGGGCGCGGGGGCGGTCTACGCAAGGGGCGGGGGGGGTGGGGGGCAGGCGGCGGGGACGCCGAGGCCGCCGCGCCAGGGCTTTCACGGGAAACGAACCTCCAGACCGCAGCCGTCCATAGGCAGAGACGCCGCTCGTGCTCGTTGGGGTCTGCCGGCTCCAGCGGCAGCGGCTGCTCCTCCCGCATCAGCAGCCGCGCGGTGATGGCAGAGCACGTGGTGCCCGCACTGCGCCCTCTGCGGCCGAGGGTTCTCTTGCGGTGGCGGATCCCCGGGGTCTCGTGCACCCCCGCAGGTTGGATTTTCGCTTGCGTTTGCGTCGGTTTGCGCCTGGTGGCTGACGCGATGGGACCGGCTCAGCGCCGAACCGCTTCGGTGAGCGTCGACTGCGCGCCGGTTCGCGTGGATCCGATGGCAGCGTCGGCTCGCAAGAGCCAGCAAGACGGCATGGGTGGCTCCCAGGAGTTGCCACAGAATCCTTTCCGTGGTCCCAGATCTTCGGATGCAACTCCTGGGAGGTCAAATTCTGATTTTGCCCTGGTCCGAACTCCGGCTTAATCCCGCTTAATCCCGCTTAATCCGGATGAATCCCGCTTAATCCGGCTTAATCCCGCTTAATCCGAGGCCCACTCTTGCGTAAGAGCCCCCCAATGGGGCTTAATCCTCCTTAATCCTTCCGACGAAAACCTCCCAGTAGTTGCCTCCTAACAGATCGGCTTCGCATGGCCACTCTTCTGCGAAGGGCGGCCACGCCTCCCCAAACGTGGCGGCACAGCTTCCCACAGGATGCTCGCTGTGGTGGGCGGCGTGCCGTCCCCCGCAGAGCGCGCGACAGAGAAGAAGGCAACGGGGACCGCTCCACCGTGTCGCGGCACTGTTGCGAGCTGCTTTTGTGGCCGTTGCCTTGCGACCGACGAAAATCAGGAGAGGAAAAAACACACAGACACAATTAATCCTCGATCCCGAGGAAAATATGGGAAAATATGGGAAGTGGGGGGGAAGACAAAAACCCAGAAAATATGGGAAAATATGGGGGATATTTTTATTTGTGTGTATTTATTTGTGTGTTCCAGTTCCCCTTCAGAAAAGGCATCTCCGGGGAGCAAACAGCGACATAAACACGAGTCCATCGGAGGTCCGCGCGGCTTCCTCGGACCGGCGCTGCACCCCCCCAGGGGCGGTGCTGGAGGCGCCACCAGGGGGGCCCAAGTTCGGTTCAGGTTCTGCCATCAGTCGTTTCCCCATACCCAGTCGGTTCGTCCATGGGGTTTGTGATCGTTTTCGTGTTAGTGATTTTTGCCGATCGGCGCGGGCCCTGGCCCTCCCTCCCACCCCTACGGCGGGGATCCTGGCTGTTTTTGGCGCCTGTTTGGAGCAGGTGGAGTCTCCCCTCGTAGGACGCACTGTCGCAAACAGTCGCACTAAGAAGAGGTCTGTCGGGGGTGGACAGAACCCCCAACAGTGACACGTCGATTAGTGAATTGTCCGTTTTCGGTTCTCGAGAGGGCGCCGCGGCCGTTATTTTCCAGGCCTGTGCCCGCCAGGTTTGGGCCCGAGGTCGTTTTCACTAAACCACGTTTTACTAAAGGGAGGTCTGTCCATCCCCGAGTCTGGAGCCAGACCCCCCCCTCCCACCCTCTTCGCTCAATGTCGAAACGCCGAACAAGGAAACGCTCACTTCCTGGGGTTCTTTGCGGTGGGATTGCTTGATTCTCTTATGGGCGGCCTTGCGAGGTAATGCCCCGGAGGCCTTGCTGCGCAAATGCTGAGGGTATCGACGGATGCCCTGTGGCTCACGTGGAAGAGAGATCACGTGGTCGGAGGAGGAGACCTTTTTGGAGCACCCCGTCGTGTTCTGTCTGTACCGCCGCCTCTACTCTCTGCCATCGTCCAGCCAGAACCGCTGTGAAGGGTTCCCGGCCGCAGTTGGAGGCATCACGAACGATTGGCGCATCTCATTCCGCGATGCCATCGCGCCCTAGACGCGGAACGGCCACGTGTTATGATGTTGGCGAAAGATCACGACCGCAGACACGATAGGGCCGACGACGCCGCTGGCATTGGATTGCGATGTGGCCGAGGAGGCGGCTGGGGGGTCTGAGCTGGATGGGCCCCAAGGAAATCTGCCAAGAATCGAAAAAGAAACAACGATCTAAACAAAAATTTGCTGCGCTCTGCGCGGAGTTCTTGAATCCGCGCTTGGCCCCCCAGGCGGCGCCTCCAGAGCCGCGCCCGGCGCGCTCCGCGCGCCAGGGAGGGGGGTCCCCAGAGAGATCCAAGAAATCTGCGCGGAGCGCCAAATGTCTACGTTCATGTCGTTGTTTTGTTCCTTCTTCTAAGAAGGGATGATCAGGGCAGCTGCGCTCAACATGAGGTCCCTCCGGTGTACATTTTCCACCCCGGCTTGGTGTTGACGGTCCGTCGCGCACCGCCTCGGCGGGGCCCGCCCCGCCCCTTTTCGCAGGATGGGCACTCGCTCGACCTCGGAGTGCGGGTGGCGCTTGCTCCCACCTCTGCGATGTCTTCGGCCTGGGTTGGCGAACTCTGACGTCCTGCTGGTGAGAATGCGGGCAATAGTCAGGAGAGGAAAAAACACACAGACACAATTAATCCTCGATTCTCAGAAAATATGGGAAAATATGGGAAGTGGGGGGAAGACAGAAACCCAGAAAATATGGGAAAATATGGGGAATCTTTTTATTTGTGTGTATTTATTTGTGTGTCCTGGGGCCCCTTCATTCATGTCCAGCTCCAGCGCGTCTTGGGTTGCCCCGGGAGGGGCGCCAGGAGGGGGGGGGGGCCGAGAGCGGCCCCCGGAGGCCGCAGGAGGCAGGGGCTGCCTTCTTCCCGAGCCTGGCGCCGCGAAGCTCCCCCCCCCCCCCGGCGCTGCTGGTTGGAGCCGGTGCCGGGCCGCCTCGGACCCCCAGCCGTCGGGGCCTAAGAGACGGGGGTCAATGCAAACGGGGGTCAGCCAGAGCGCCAGATCTTGCAGGATCCTGCAGGGCCAGGCTCCCATTGACCCGGGTTTGGGTGCAGGATCCTGCAGGATCTTGCAGGATCCTTCGCATTGACCCGGGTTTGGGTGCAGGGTCTTGCAGGATCTTGCAGGATTTTGCAAGCCCTGGCTGACCCGGGTCTGGGTTGACCCGGGTCAGGAGATTCCCGAAGCCGGCTCCAGATGTGGCAGAGGACCGTTCGTTCGGGACGATCGGAAGAGGTACGGAAAGAGCGGGTCCGGCATCCGACAGCAGCCCCTGTTCTTTTTGGACAGGGCGTGCCGTCCGCGCCGCCGCGGACGCTAAGATCTTGGAGGGCAGCCGCCTGCCCAGCAGCGGCCGCTGCCGGTTCTGAGCGGCATTTGTTGTTAGGCATTGTCGGAGTGAGGGGGCCGAGCAGTCATGAATGTTCCTTGGGTGCGTGGCTGAATAGGGATATCGTGGTGAGAAGTCTTGTTGTCGTTGCTGCTGCTGCTGTTGCTGTTGTCGTTGCTGTTGTTGTTGGTGTTGGTGTTGTTGTTGGTGTTGGTATTGTTGTTGTTGTTGTGGTTGTTGTTGTTGTTGTTGTTGTGGCTGTTGGTGTTGTTGTTGTTGTTGTTGTTGTTGTTGTTGTTGTTGTTGTTGTTGTTGTTGATGTTGATGTTGTTGTTGTTGTTGTTGTTGTTGTAGTTGTTGTTGTTGTTGTTGGTATTGGTATTGGTGTTCGTGTTGGTGTTGGTGTTGGTGGTGGTGTGATTGTTGCTGTTGTTGTTGTTGCTGTTGTTGTTGTTGTTGTTGTTGTTGGTGTTGGTGTTGGTGTTGGTGTCGTTGTTGTGGTTGTTGTTGTTGTTGATGTCGTTGTTGTTGTTGTCGTCGTCCCGCCCGCGACCCACCCGCGACGCACTCCGCGACCCACCCGCGACCCACCCGCGACCCACCCGCGACCCACCCCGCGACCCACCCGCGACCCACCCGCGACCCCATTGCGACCCACCCCGCGACCCATCCGTGACCCACCCGCGACCCACCCCGCGACCCACCCGCGACCCACCCTGCGACACATCCGCGACCCATCCGCGACTCAACCGCGACGCACCCCACGACCCACCCCGCGACCCACCCCGCGGCCCACCCCGCGTCCCACCCTCAAGGAAGGAAAAACCGCCCGGACCCGACAATTGACGTTTACTAAACGGTCTTGAGCGTTGACTAAACAGCCCTGCCCTGTTCGATTCATTCCTTGTGATGGCTTCGCCTGTCGGGGTGATTATTATGGGGTTGGATTTTCTGCCCTCGACACCCGCGACCGAACAACGACCCACCCGCGACCCACCCGCGACCCGCCCGCGACCCAATTGCGACCCACCCGCGACCCACCCACATTGGCTTGACGAAAAAATCGGCTCCTGCGGCGGGCTCGTTGTATGATTTGTGAAACTTTGGGGCGCGCGCGCCGGGCTTCTCCAGAGTCTCGCAAACTGCCGACGTCTTCGCCGCCCCCTCACTCCTATCCGCATCTGCGGGGTGCTACGTACAATTTTTTACGTACCCGCCGGTCGTTGAAAGTATGTATTTTTGGATTCCCAGATCCCAATCTACTTCAAGCGCCTCCCTACTTCAAGAATCGACATGCTTTCGCCGTGCTTTGTTGTTCCCTGGGGGGGGGGCCTGGACCCAATCTTCATGTTTCCACCTACTTCTTCCGACCGACGTGTACCCATTTCGGGCGCCCAGATTCGCGGCGCTCCCCCGGATCTCGGGCAGCCCTCGAGGCGCTGCCCCCGTTCTGCGCCGCCCCAGGGGGGGCCCTCACCGCGCAGCAGCCCGTTCGCGCACACCGCAACGGCGGGCGGGGCCCGCGCCGCCCCTTCTCGCAGGAGCAGGAGGCGCACTCGCTCGACCTCGGAGTGCGGGTGGCGTTGGCCTCCGCCTCTGCGCTGCCCTCGGCCTGGGTTTGCGAGCTCCGACCTCCTGCTGGCGAGAACGCGGACGGAGGGGGCGTCGGCAGGCCGAAGCGTACCGGACAGAGGTACGCGTCGAGCATCTGCGGGTGAGACGCTCGTCCATACCCAGTGCGTTCTGGGCTCCTGGGGAAGGGAGACTTCTGCGATTATCTTCGGCTCAGGTCTGCAAGCTCTGGCCTCCTGCTAGCGAGCAGGCCAGAGTGTGCCGTCGCCAAGCCTTCCTGCCTCTCTGCGTCTTGGGGCTTTTGGAGCCTGGCATCGCAGGGGATGCTTCTCCCTTAGTCCTCGGGTTCTGCGCCAAAAGTTTGGCCACTCAGAGAAAAGAAGGAAGCCATGCGATACACCCCAAGGTGCCTATGCGGACGCACCCTTAATGATCGAGGATGCACGCCCCCCCATCGTACAGCCCAGGCTTCGGCCCCACATTGTTCTGGTCCAGTCGAAAGCCCCCCAGAGCCCTGGAGTGGGGTCGACATGTCCACTGTCACAGTGGAGGCCCATGCCAAGAAGCACACTGCTTGCCTCCAGTGTGCCCTGGATTGCTTGGTCTTCGATGGTTCTGCCAAAAATCACTGGACGTCCTGGGGTCTCAGGGTTGGGTATCTCGTTGGAGGTTTCTTGTAGTCGGGCCCCTCCTGTCATGGCAGCTCCAGCCCCGCGCAGGACGCGTACTCGCTCTACCTCCACCCCGAGTGTTACGTCCCCGAGGCCCCCGCCGCCCGCGTCGTGCGAGGAGGAGGAGGAGGAGGAGGAGGAAGAGGAGGAGGAGGAGGAGGAGGAGGAGGAGGAGGAGGAAGAGGAGGAGGAGGAGGAGTAGGAGGAGGAGGACGAGGAGGAGGAGGAGGAGGACGAAGAGCAGGAGGAGGAGGAGGAGGAGGAGGAGGGGAGGAGAGGAGGAGGAGGAAGAGGAGGGGGCGGGCCCGAGCGGGGCAGGGCGGCTGGGGGGAGGCGAGGCCCCGAGGCCCGCGGGGGGGATCGAGGCTCGAGGTCCGTGGGAGCGCCCCCACCGAGGGTCCCGAGGGTCCCGAGGGTGGCGGTGCGGGCCTCTGGCCGCGGGGAGGCTTCTCCTCGCCGCGGCTGCACTCCCCTCGGGGCTCGGGGTGAGAGCGCACCCCGGCAGGCCGCCGGGTGGCCGCTGGCCGCCGCCGCCGCCGTCGTCGTCGTCGTCGTCGTCGTCGGTGTCGAGGGTCGAGGTGGCCAGGGAGGAGGACGAGGAGGTGCGCGTTCCCGCGGACGCCCAGCAGGGATGGGGCCGCTGGGCCTCGGGGCTGGCCCCGCCCGCCAGAGGTCTTCGGCATCAAGGAGAAGGAGCTCCGCGCCAAGGTCCGACGCGCGGCGGCTCCGCCCGGGGCTCTTGGGGCCTTCACTGTGGGGACCTCCTTCGGCGGCGAGCGAGGGTTGAAGAAGAGAAAACATCGTAAACATAATTTTTGATACTCCGCGCGGATTTCTTGGATCTGCGCTGGACCCCCTCGGCGGCGCCTCTGGCGCCGCCCCTGGCGCGCTCCGCGCGCCAGGGAGGGGGGTCCAGGGCAGATCCAAAAAATGCGCGCCAAAAGTTTATGTTCATGTTTTTTTGTTGTGGTGGAGAACGAGAAGGCCTTCTCACAAGGCGGCGGGGCTTTTTTGACGGCCTCCAGCCTTTGAGAGGTTTTCTGTGTCTTCTGGGGAGGCTCAGAAGTCCTCTCAGAGGGCCGGGAGAACTCGGAGCCTTCCTAGAAGGCCCGCCCCTTCTCACTTCCCCCCCTCGCTCGCCGCCGATCCACTGGGGACCTCCTGCCTCGATTTTGTTGCCATCGTTTGGAGCCCGCCAGGGGTCTGAGTTGTCCCGGCAGTGGTTCTGGCGAGCGGGAACCAGGGGAGCTTCGAGGCGCTGCGGGCCCTTCCGAAAGGAGCCCACCCGGCACGCCGAGTGGTCTCCACGGAGCGTCTGGTGTGGGAGGTCGTCGGGCACCGCCCGGTCTTTGGAGCCCAGAGCCCATCCGGCGACGAGAAAGAGTCAATCCGGCGACGCCAGGAGTCCATCTTGCAAATTCTCCGAGACCATCGGGCGGCGTCGGAGCCATCTGGTGGCAGGTTGGAGCGTATCCGGCGACTTTGGAGTCCATCCGGCGCTAGAATTGAAAACAGAAGTCTGCGCGAACGAAATGGGCACGGAAAGGATGGGTTCAATGCCCAACAGCAGTTCCTGCTCATTTTAAACAGGGCTCGCTGTCCGCGCCGCCGCGGCCTGTGTCCATTTGAGACAGAAGGCCGCCTGCCCAACAGCGGCCGTTGTCGGTTTGGGACAACGTCTGCTGTTGGGCATTGTGCCCATTCTTTCCGTGTCCATTTCTTGCGTCCAAACCATTTGGTATGTGCTGTCTTCGGAGGCATTTTCTTAGAGATTGACGCTTCGTTGAGGTAACCAAGTCCCGTGACGCGCGCCAGATGCCGGCATTACCCCAGGGGGCCAGCTGGGGTCTGTATGAAGCGTTCCGCGCGGAATGGGCTTCGAAGCTACGAATTACGAATCTACGAATTACCTGGGGAAGTAGTTGCACTTCAGTAATTCTGATTTCACAGAACTTGAGAACCGTATTTCCACGGCATGGAGAATGTTTTTTTGTCACGGCAGGAGTTGACAGGGAAGCAGTGGGAAGCAGTACTCAATCAACAAGCGAATCCGATCATTTCATGGGGCGATATCTCCAATTGTGTTGTCTGGTTGTGAAGCGTGGGCAATGACAGTGGACATGGAGAACCAATTCATAAAAAATAAACCACAAACGCAACGTCTGATGTTGCGAATGATGATGCGCACGCCCAGGCGGCGTGATCAACAGTTCGGCCAGGGAACACAATTCAGCGGTAGCGACGGCTTGGGGCCATGGATGGATTACATCCGGCGACCTACCAAAACAACCGAAGATAGTTTGGGGCGATTGCACATCGACGATTGGATTTTCATACAACGACCGAGAAAGTGGAAATGCGTCAGGAAAGTCTGCAGTTTGGGGACACACGAATGGACACTATGAGCTTTAGAGTGGGACTCACGGCAAGATCCCACGTGCGGTGCGCGTCGGAAGCCGGGACGCCCGAAGAGGCGGTGGTGTGACGACATCCCACAACATTCAGGAGGGGAAAAAACACACAGACACAATTAATCGTCGATTCCCAGGAAAATATGCGAAAATATGGGAAGTGGGGTGGAAGACAGAAACCCAGAAAATATGGGAAAATATGGGGGATACTTTTATTTGTGTGTATTTATTTGTGTGTTCTTGGGCCCCTTCAAACATGCCAGACCAAATTTGATGTCCACTGCTAATGCTGACGTGTGAGGGATTCTCCAGCCAACGTGTGTAGGCAGGTCTTCTTCCTCTCTATGTAGTTACGCAGTGCAGTGTTTGAAACTGTATATTTGTCATGCAGACTTCCCAGCTTCGTACACGTTTCACATGCCCAGCGCTACGGCGCCCACCTGCGACGCCCTGGCAGGCGACAGCTGCAGGTCCGAGTTCCGAGTTGTTCTTCCGCCTCCTCCTTCACCTCCTCCTCCTCCTCCTCCTCCTCCTCCTCCTCCTCCCCGTCCTCCTCCTGCTCCTCCTCATCATCATCATCATTCTCCTCCCCCCCCCTCCTCCATTCCTTCTCCTTATAGATAATTCCTCCCTGTCGCACCCCGAGGCCAGTTTTTAGGGCGGGCCGGGCGTTTCACCCGAGATATCCCCACCACTCATGACTCTGAAGCACAAGTGACAGCGGTTTCACAGATGGAGAGGGACCGTTTTCAAAATGTGGCTCTCGCCCCAGCGCCGCGTACACTCGCTGTAAAGAATTGCAAGAGCTTCACGGATTGAGGGCGGGTGGTTTTCAACATGTGGCTCGCGCCTAGCGCCGCGCACACTCGTTTGAACTATTTGCAAGAGTTTCACGGATTGAGGGCGGGTGGTAGTCAAGATGTGGTTCTCGCTTTGGCGCCGCGCGCATTCGCGAAACAAATGCAAGAGTTTCATGGATTGAGGGCGGGTGGTATTAAACATGAGGTTCTCGCTTTAGCGCCGCGCGCATTCGCTTTAAACAAATTGCAGACGTTTCACTGATTGAGGGCGGATGGTTTTCAAAATGTGCTCTCGCCGTAGCGCCGCGCACATTCGTTCTCAACATGTGCAAGGGTTTCACGGATTCCCATTGTCAGCGTACCAGAAATGGTGTTTTGGAAGGATTCAGGATTATGTATGCGGGTGCAGCAGTTATGTTGATTCGCGGTGTTGAACTCCAAGACATGGCGTCTTGGCACGATTCCGGAACGTCAAGACGCAGCAGCCAGGTTGATACGCGGCGTTGAAATCCCGAGAACATTGGTTTTGGCATGCTTCAGGATCTTCAGACGGTTGTCTTCCAACGAGTCAGCTCCTTCAATGGTGGACCGTTGTGGGTGCCCATGAAGGGTGATCTTGGAGGGAGGGTTAATTCCAACATCGTTGATGCCTTTTGGATTTACTCTTGTCATCCTCCTCCTCCTTCCTCCTTCTAACCCGATCTTTAGATGCATATCTTTGTGACGTTCAGAGCAGGAGAGGGCCGTCCGCTCCCATCCTGGCTCAAACTGATCATGCGCCCTAGCTTTGCAGCATCGACCGCAATAGTCTGGCTGGCAGCTTGGTGTTCGCGCGGCGGCCTCGAGAGGGCCTGGCGGCGAGAGGAGGCGGCCGTCCAGCGCTGCCCCGACCTCTACTGCGCGGAGGTCCCTCCGTGCCCGGGGTTGCGCTGCCCCGAGCCGCCGGCGTGCCCGGCTCTGCAGTGCCCGGCGTCGCCGGAGGTGCACTGCCCCGCCTGCTGTTCGGGCGAGCGGGAGGCGACGCCGCGGGCCGCGGGGAACGCGAGCTCGCCGGAGGAGAGCCCTCCGCAGGCCACGCCTCGGCGGGCACCGCCCGCCCTCGCGGCAGAGGGCCCAGCTGCGGCGGGGAACGCGGCGGGGTGGCTCGCCAGCACCGCCGTCGAGCTGCTGGGAGGTAGCCTGGGGGTGTTCTGCCACGCCGTGCTGCTGTGCTTGGGCGTGTGCGCGCGGGCCTGCTGGAGGGGGCTGCTGACGCAAGTTCGGCCAGTTCCTCCGTCTTCTCGCGATGGCGCAGGTGCTGCAGGAATGGGCGTGGGTGCAATACGCAGGGGCGCCGCTCTTCCACCAACGTCACGTGGAAGGAGTCTTGGCGGGTACTCCAGCGGCAGCGATCGAGATTGTGGTGAGTACGCCCGATGGTGATGTGTACTGTGAAACGTATGGAGGCACAGACCACAACATTGCGGCCGTGCGCTGGAGTGATGTACGTCGACCGTCACCGCCCGGGGTACCACAGGACTCGTACCGTTTCAGGAGAGAGATCACCCCGGCGGAGAGCATGGAGTTCCAGCGGTTGGCGAGGATCGCTGCTCGGGACGAGTTCGTGTCGAGAGATCGTCGCCACGGGGGCCCAGGGGTGGACCCTGCTGGAGGTGCGCTGCTGCCACTGGCCGCCGACGTGGCGCGTGCGCCGATCCCGCCGCCCCGCTTCCCAGGCGAAGGGGACGGCGGACCAGTTCCTGTCGGAGGTGGCGGTCCGCTGCGGGCAGCCGCTGCCGTGGGCGTCGGCGCCGGGGCTGGCCAGGCGGCGGGAGGCGCCGCGGCGGGCGGCCCCGCGGCGCCACCCCCTCTCGACGATGAGCTCGTGTGGGTAGTGACGGAGACGCAGCACGGACTGAAGCGCGGGTCGGTGGTCTTCCCAGGAGCGGGGGTGCCGAGCCTGGGGGATACTGGGCTCTACCAGGTGCCAGGAGCGACGCCCGGCCCTCGCGGGCCCGCTGCTGTGCTCGTGCGCCGCATGAGGTACGGAGACGTGTCGAGGTACCTGCGCGTGGAGTTCCACGAGGATGCTCGCGTGCTGCCGGTGGAGCTGCTGGGCGACCGACGCCAGAGGCTCACCTGGCGCCACGCGGTGGAGCGGTCCTCTGTGACGCCCTTTGCCGACTGGCCCATCCAGGGGCCGCGGACTGTGGAGTGGGTGATGAGGTTCCTCGATCGGCGCGGGGGTGGACCTGGTGATCACCACGCTTGGTGGCGACAGGTCAACCGACTCCAACGCGGGGACTGGGGCGTCGACATCCACGAGAACGGTTTGCGCGCCTTGGAGATGGCCGCGAGCTACGACAACTTGGAGGGGCCAACCTAGCGAGCCTGGAGGCGATTGTTCGGGAGTGCCAGCTCGTGGGGTACGCCTACTATCGCGAGCCCATCGGTGGGTCCGCGGCCGAGTCGGGCGACAGGAACGGCAAGAAGGACCGGAAGGGCAAGGGCCGGCCCCGCGCGGGGCTGCTCGACGAGAGCGACGTCTTCACGGGGCGTCACCGCGAGGCTGGCGAGACTATTCTGTCGCCGGACTTGCTGGACTTCGTGGCGAGAGAGGTGGGGCGCGACGCGAGCGTGCTCAAACAAGTTCGCAAGGCACGGGAGGAACGCCGTGCCTTGCGAGGAGATGGCGCATGAGAAGCACTCGCTGGACTTCGGGCCCGGGTCTGGCGAGAACTACAGGGCCCACGAATTCGAGCAGTCTCCTGGACGTGTGCATCACCGACAGCGAGACCTTCTCCCACTTCCTCGGCTTTCGGGGGCGGCTCCTCGAGCCCTGGCCCCCCCCCGCGCATGCCGCGCGACTCAGAGACGGGCGCTGCGTCAGGCGGCTATCGACACCGCTACTGATGAGCTCATCGACACCCTGAACGACATGTACAGGGCACCCCGCGGCGGGTCTCCCCGCCCGGTTTCGAGGCCGACGTTGGCGCAAAGACTCGCCCTGGAGCACCTCCGCCAACGCGCGGTTGACTTTGGGCCGCCTCCTGAGGATCTCGACGGACCAGGAGCCGTCGACGAGCTCCGGTCCAAGCTGGCCTACGACGGCCCTTCGTCCGGGCTGGCCCCTCCTCGCGTGGGCCCACTGGACCTGCCCCCTCCTGGTTTCCACCCTGTGGCGCTCAGCGAGGCGGCGGGCCCTGCAGGCGAGTTGATCGAGAAGAGGCTTCTAGATGAGGTGCTTCCCGGTGTGGAGGGGGAGGCGAGACTGAAGCAACTCGGCTTGCGTCGGGCATGCTCTGACCCCGCCCTGCGCAGTCGCAAAGTGCACTTCGAGTTTCTGAAACGCCTCCACGCAGCGAACCTGCTCGACTTCAGGTTCAGCGTTCGTCGTCGGATAGGGTGCTTCAGCGCGCGGAACAAGTCGGGCGCTCAACGGCTGGCAATCGACGCTAGGATCCCAAACTGTTTCTTCGAGGAGCCCGATCCAGCGCAGCTGGCGAGTGGATCGCGTTTCGCCAACCTCCAGCTGGACGCGGGGCCCCCGCTGGTGCTGGGCGGCGCCGACATCGAGGTGGCCATCTACGCCGTCGCGATGCCCGAGGAGCTGCGCGACTTGTTTGGCTTCGAGCCCATCAAGGCGCGGGAGCTCGGGGTGACGCACGTGGGCGGGGTGGCCGCGAAGCCGGGGGGCCGCGTCTTCCTGGTGATCGCGGTGCTGCCCATGGGCTGGGCGCTGGCGCCGCAGGCCTGCCAGTCCTTGCACGAGCTGCTGGCGCGTCGGGAGCCCGACGTGGACGGGCGCAACGCGCTGGTGGATGGGCGGCCGTCTCCGGGTCTCGAGCCGATCGTCCACGCGGAGTACGTGGACAACTTCGTCTGTTTCGGGAGGGACCCCGCAGTCGTGGGGGACGACGTCGCCCGAGTGCGTGGGCGGCTTGTCGCCGCTGGCCCCCCGACGCACGAGGCCGAGGTGAGCGTCGGCGGCGACTCCCTCGGGTGGCACTTCGCCGAGGACGGTCGCTGCTCGAAGTCGCTGCGCACGGCGCGGTGGCTGCGGCTGGCGCTCCTGCACGTCGCGAAGCTGGGGGGGGGGGGCGAGCGGTCGGGAGATGTCCGCGCTGCTTGGCCACTTCACCACGTGGGGGCTCATCCGCCTCGAGGTGCTCTCGGCGCCTCAGGCTTGCTTCGCCTTCGCTCGGCAATTCAAGTCTGGGCGGGGCCAGCTCTGGCCATCAGTGTGTCGAGAGCTGCGCTGGATGGCCTCGCTCGTCTTCGTCACTGCTCGAGAGCTGGACGCCCCCTGGTGTTCCAAAGTGCACGTCTTCGATGCGTCGGACTGTGGGTGCGGGGTGATGAGTAAGACGATCGACGCGAGGGAGGTGCAAGTTATCGGGTCGTATCACGATAGGTGGCGATTCTCGAAGTCGGGAGAACAAGAGCAATGTCGCGATCCTCGGGGCGATCTTCATCGGGGCGAAGATGGTGGTTTCGATCGGGCACCTCCTGTTCCGGAGCACGTCTGGGGGGCAGACTGGTGCCGTGTCGCTTCTTTCCGATGGGCCTCTGGAGATCGCCAACTCTCAATCACCTGGCCAGGACGTCCTCGTCTCGCGGCAAGCGTCACCTCATCCTCGGAGATGCCATGACCGTGATCCTTTCGCGGACCAAGGGCCGAGGCGCCTCTTTTGGGCTCTGCCGGGCCCTCCGGCGGTCAGCCGCCCTTGTGCTGGCCGCCAACCTGTATCCAGCGTGGCGATGGCTGCCCTCTGAGTGGGACGCGGCCTCGCGTGGGCGACGGAGCACCTGCGCTGGAGGCTGGAGCCCAGGGACTGAACCCGCGCCTCCAGTCCGCAGAGGAGCGCATGCTGGCACGCGGGGCGGGGACCCGACGGGTGTCAGACGCTGAGGTCGAGGACCTCGTCCGCGTGCGCGGCGTCGACGACGGCCACGACGAGCTCGCTGGGGACCTACGCTTCCACGGACGCGTTCCCAGGCGCAGGGGCGCGGCGCCCGCGCCCGCCCCGCCAGGCTCGCGCGGTCCGCGAGGTCGGGCTCGGGCGAGAGGCGCGCGGAGCGGCGCGCCGAGCAGCCCACCCGCCAGCGCCGCGGGCGAGAGCCGCCCAGGGCCAGCGGACCGCGCTGGAGCGTCGGTCGGTGTCCGCGGGGCAAGAGAGCGAGCACCGGGGCCAGTGCGACAGGTTCCTGGCTTGGGCGAAGCAGCAAAGGTTCAAGACGAGCTGCTTGAAGAACCTAGAGGCGACGTTGGTGGAGATGCTGAAT
>CAUYUJ010017729.1:0-47500 GCA_963575745.1 Prorocentrum cordatum | reverse complement strand
TCATGTTCTTGAATTGCGGGGCGCGTAATGGAGGGAGATACATGAGGGGCAGCGAGGACTGCAGAAAAGAGACCCTCGAGAGCCCCTGCAGGGGCTCTTCAGGGTCCAAGCTGAGGCAGGGCCAGAAAAGGGTACCTTTCTCCCCCTCACTTATCGCCCCCCATAGAGCGACGCCCAATCAGCTTGGGCCCACAGTCGGAACCGATGATAAGGGTGGGTTGCCCTCCCGAGGGCACCCCTGCATCCCCTGCTTCTTTGAAGGCGAGGGCCTCAACTACAGATGCACGTCCGGCGCATTCTAGGAAGCAGCTTCCTTCTCAGAGTCCTTCCCCCTTCCCCCTACCCCCCTGCGTGCGCCGCCGACCTTTGCTATCAGGGGCTACGACATGGGGGGGGCGGATCTTCGGGGGTGGACAGAACCCCCAATAGTGACACGTCGATTAGTGAATTGTCCGTTTTCGGTTTTCGAGAGGGCGCCGTGGCCGTCATTTTCCAGGCTTGCGCCCGCCAGGTTGGGGCCCGAAGTCGTTTTCACTAAACCACGTTTTACTAAAGGGAGGTCTGTCCATCCCCGAGATCTGCTGATGGGGGGGACGCGTCGACCCTCGGTCGCCCCTGTGTCGCCGAGGGCGGGCCGACAGCGCCCCCCGCGCAGGAGCGTGCGGATTCACCATCGGGGGCCTGTCGCCGACCTGTCGGCAATGTATCGCCGATTCCAGCTCGATGTACACCTTAGGCGATGCTTAAGAAAACTTAAGTTTTCGGCCAGAGTCTCGATTATTCTTAACGTTTCAATGTAAATCTTGAGATTTTCATGGAAACGTTGGGCGTTTATTCAAGTTCTGAGACTATGAATTTCTTAACCCATGATTTCTTAAGCATTTCGCAGGTGTACGCCCCCTGAGCTGGCCCCCCGCCTGACGTTGCCCCTCGTGCTATTGGCGCGGCGGTCCCCCCAGGGGCGACGCGCGTGCTCAGACATACACGTATAGCGGCGCACCGGGTCCGGGCGCCCGGGGCCGGCGCCGCTACCGCAAATGTGGGCTCCGGGGCCCTCGGGGAGCCCCGGGGCCTCACAGAAGGCCGCCAGAAGGCGCCAAGGAGGCCCCAAGAGGCTCCAGAACAGACCCGGGACGCCCGAAGGTCGCTCCCAGACGCCCAACATGGCCTCCAAGGCGGCTTCAGAAGCCTCCGAGACACCCCAAGCGACCCCCATTAGGGCCCCAAAGAGAGCCCCAAGGGGCCACAATAGCCCCATTCCTTCCGTAAAACGTATATGTTTAGCATATTGCTTGTTTTCGCTGCCGGTCCGTGCTTGACGACCTCAGAAGCTCCCAAGACCGCCCCAATACAGCCCAGGACGCGCCCCAGAGGGCCCCAATACAGCCCCGGAAAGCTCCAGGACGGCCCACGAAGGGCCCAAGACGGCCCAAGAGAGTCCCCAAGACGGGCCTGAGAGGGCCCCAGAGGAGGAAAGCCACCATCCAATTCCAAGCTTTCGACCCCAAGTGGCTCCAGGAGGCGCCGAGAAGCCCCCAAGAAGCGCCCGGAAGGCTCCCAAAAGCATCCCAAGACGCTCCAAGAGGCACCCCAAGAGAGCTCCAAGAAACAAAAATCGCCCCATTCCTTTGGGAAAACGTATATTTTTCGCATGTTCGCCTGTTGGGCTGCCATCGCGTCCAAGACGGCCCAAGGGGTTCCCAAGACGGCCTAGGAGGCCCCCAAAAGAGCTCCAAGACGGGCCACGAGAAGCCCAGGACGGCCCAACGGGCCCCCAAGGCGGCCCAAGAGAGCCCCAAGACGCGCCCGAGAGGAGTCCCAGGGAAAGAGAGCCATTCTCGAATTCCCAGAGCTTTCGGCCCCAAGAGATCCCAGGAGGCGCCGGTACGCCCCCAAGAGGCCCCAAGCGGGCCCTCCGTAGCCATTTTGGCTCAAGGCACTCGGTCTCTCAAGCTTCCCGGGTGGCCAGTTCACGTGACGTGCCCCGCACCCTGCCGCAAGCACAAGGAGCATGCACCCCGCGCGGGTGGACGACATCGATCCCCCAAACCCGCCCCGTGCACTACGCCTCCTACCCGCCGCTGACGCCGGAGGAGGTTGCGTACATACCCGTGTGGCCCTGGGAGGACGGGGGCCTGAAGCTGCAGGAGCGCGCGGCGTGCCAGGGTGCCGCTGGAGGCGAAGCGAACACGACGGCGCTGGGGAGGGTCTTCCCCTGCATGCGCACCAACCCCGACGCCGCCGAGTCGGGGGCCATGGGGGTCATCAGGAACCTGCCCAGCAGGTGCAGAGAGGAGGCCGTACTCGACGTGATCTCGCAGCTGGGCTTTGGCTCCGACGTCACCGCCTTCAGGATGCCGACGCGCGTCGGAAAGGGCAACAGGAAGGTGAACAGGGGCTTCGCGTTCGTTTATTTCCGGGACGAAAGGGCGTGCTGGCGGTTCGTGAAGGACGCGGAGGGGCATCGTGGCTTCGGGGAGCACTCCAGCGGCAAGGCCATCTCCGTGACCTTCTCCCTGGCTCGCAGGCCTCCAGCTGGAGTTCTCCGGCAGGGCGTAGAGGAGGTCCTCGGCAGGAACGTCCCAGGAGACAGGGACGAGCTGACGGCGGTGTCCTGCCAATAGGGTCTTCTTTTGAAAGAGGCCATTCGCAAGGGAGCCACTCCGTGCGTCTCATGAGGCCGAGTCGGCTTCGCGCGATTCTGCCACGACAGCTATCTATTGTGTCCCTCGGCCCATCGCTGAGCCAGCAAAGTGCCCCTCTATGTTTCGTGCCCGTGCATTGACCTTCCGGCTCGGGGCTTCTCCACATTGGAGGCGCAGGAGCGCGCGCGCAGCAGTCGAGGGTTGAAAATCTCTGAGAGCCCCGCACCTCGGCCCTCGGTTGGCAACTCGGCGGCTTACTTTCTGCACCTGCGTGCGTGAGGGAGGAGGAGGAGGAGGAGGAGGTGGAGGATTCCAGGCCTCTAATGGGATGGGGGAGGGGGAGCTCGCGCACCACCTCCCTTCGCACTGCACCGCCATCCGACCCTGGGAGATCCGCTCTCTGTCTGCCTGCTTCTGCCGGCCTCTCGCCCCCTCCTGCTCTGAAGCCAGGCAGGCCGGACGAGGTTACGATTATTTTGATCACTGTGAAGATTGTGCCTATGTTTACTCTCTCTTCCAAAAACCGCCTGAAGGAGGACATGCCCGACCTAATCCTACTCGTCTTCGCTGGCCGCCCGCGCGGAGACTTTTCGCTCTGGAGGCGCCCCTCTGGGGCTGCCGGACCGACGCGCGCCGAACCTGGCCGCCTGGCCCCGATGGAGCGTCGAATCTTCCCGCTGGGCCCCTGCCCTGCCCTACCACTTCGCTCTGAGGCTGCAGCAGTCCGCAAACAGGGCCGGATAGCCGAGCTGGGCCTCTGCAGTGGTGGGCCGAACTGTCTGCCGACATCCACGGCACTGAGTTCATAGGAGGCCCGCCATCTTTTTGCATACGGGACCGTTCGGAGCGCCATTGCCGCGGGCGCTGGCCGTGATGTTAGCTCTGGCCGGGCGAGACAGCGTCTCGGTTTTCCCGTCAGCTCTCTGATGGGACGCCGACCCTCCACATGGTCATTACACGATTGTTTGCACAGCGCTGGGCATTGTCATCTTCTCTTCGTCCTGCCACGCGCTCTCACCTTGCGCCGCCACCTGCCCTGCTCCGACCTCGTCGGATCGAGTCCTGCGGCGCACGTGCGGAGCTGTAGCACATCCCCCTCCACCACGTTTAACCTTTTCCCACCCATCCTGTGGTGCAGTTGTGGAGCGCACTGTCACCCCCCAGAGGAATCGCCCACCTCTGTGTACGCGGGCTGCATTCGCGTGGAAGTTAAACATCGTACCATCCCTGCCTCTGCCCTCCGCACCTTCCTCCCTCCCCCTCCTCCCTCCCCCTCCTCTTTCTCCATCGGAAGTGGGAGGACTGTGTCGTTCGTACGGGGCGCGGGCTCAATGAGCCGACAGTCGTCAATCTGCGAGCAGGACGCAGGCCTCTCTCTGCACACGTTCGTTTCAAAACGTAGAAACAACAGGTCCACGCAAACGCACTACGGGGCGTCGGGCGGCCGTTGCCCAACTGTTCCTCGGGGCTGCAGGTTCGAGCCAGCCAGGTCAGAGGCTTGCTTGAAATTTTTAGTTGCTTTTGCATCGGCTGCCTCGCCCTGTGGACTGCTTGTGGCGCTGCTGCAAAAAAACAGAGGCCCCAAGCAGGCCCCCCAAAGCGCCCCAAGATGCTCCAAGAGGCACCACAAGAGAACCCCGAGAAACTAACATACTTCCACTCCTATGGGGAAACGTATATTTGTCGCATGCTCGCCTCTTGGGCTGTCACCGCGTCCAAGACGGCCCAAGAGGCCTCCCAAAACGGCCTAGGAGGCCCCCAAGAAATCTCCAAGGCGGCCTACGAGGAACGCAGGACGGCCCAATCGGTCCCCAAGACGGCCCAAGAAAAGCCCAAGAAGCGCCCGAGAGGGGTCACAGAAGAAGACAGCCACTTTCGATTTCCGAGCTTTCGGTCCCAAGAGCCCCCAGGAGGCGCCGATAGGCCCCCCAGAGGCCCCAAGAGGCCCCCCAAAGCACCCCAAGACCCACCCAGGAGGCCTCCAAGAGGCCCCCAAGAGGCTCATAACGTGGTTCTAATGCGCTGGCAATCCAAGATGCCATGCGAACCTTCTCTCTGGGGCCGTAGGTGGATCTTCTTGTGGGCCAAGACCCGTGTCAGGGGTGTGCCGACTCGGGTGAATCGGATGCGTTCATTGCCGGGGGCCGTCGGTTGAAGTCGCTTTTCGGCACGACTCGTTCGAGGTGCGAGCCAGAATATGCGGGAGACGAGGAGGACATGCAGAATGAGATGAGGGACAGAAGGAGGAGGGATCACAGGAGGAAAAGGAAGGGGCACTCGACCCCGGAGGACTGGGAGCACTCGGCCCCATCTTCGATATAGATTTCGCGTCGTGGGCTCGTTTCCGAGGGCCCCGGGCCCGAAGCGGGCCCCCAGAGGGCGCTCAACCGACAAAGAGCATCAACGAAAACATCGCCGCGAACCCGGTCCAGCGCAGCCGTCTTGGCTCGCGGCGCGCGTGCGCCGCGCGGGCGGCCGCTGGCCGGGACCCCGACCGCAAATGTGGGGCCCGGGCCCGGGGCCCGGGCCCGCCTCAGGGAGATTTAAAATCGCCCCCGGGAGCCTTCAGACAGCAATCCCGGCGGCCCCAGGCGGTTTCGAGACACCCCCAAGACGCCGCCCAGGGGTCTCTGGCGACGCACGATGCGTTTTAACCCTCCGGAGGCCCCCAAGACGCCCACAGAGGACTTTAAGATGCCGCCCAAGAGCGCCTCGGCCGAGAGGGCAAAATCGTTGATTTTCATTGTTTCTCAATGTTTTTTGCATTCTCGCTGTTTCGTGTTTCCGGCGCTAAAGCGCTGCCCAAATGGCTCCCCAAACCGCTCCAAGACGGCCCAAGAGGCCCCCAAGAGGGCCCCAAGACAGCCCGAGAGAGCCCCGAGCCGGCCCCAGAGCCGCCCAAGACGGCGCAAGAGGGTCCCAAGAAGGCCCGAAGAGGGCCCAAGAGAGAGAACGCGAACTGAAAAATCAAGTTCTCCGCTTCAAGATGCCCCCAAGAGGCCCCATGATGCCCCCAGGATACCCTCAAGAGCCCCCAAGAGGCCCCCAAGAGGCACCAAGGGGCCCCCGAGAAGCCCAAAAGAGGCCCCGAGACGGCACCCAAGAGGCTTCACAACTCTTTCTAAGAGGCCCCCCGAAGACATGCCGAAAAGGTCCCATGACGATTTCAAGAAGCAGTCCAGGATGCGCCGGGGAGGCCCCAAGAAGCTAATTAGCTAGAACTTGAGCGCGCGCGCAGCGCGCGCGATGGTTCTAGTCTTATATCAAAGGCGTTTTTGTCCCACCATGACACGCCGGTCGTTGAAAGTAAGTATTTTTGGATTCCCAGATCCCAATCTACTTCAAGCGCCTTCCTACTTCAAGAATCGACACGCTTTTGCTGTGTTCTGTTATTCCCTGGGGGGGGCCTGGACCCAATCAACTTAATCCGCCTTCCTACTTCATGTTTTTACCTACTTCTTCCGGCCGACGCGTACTTCAATCCGACGCTGTGGGTGGACAAAAAAAAACGATGTCCGCCTGGGCCCCCGTCGGAGAAGCGGCAATGCGAGCGCAACGGCGCGCGCGGTCGTCGCGCGCGACCCGCCGCTGGTAGTAACGTGAATGCGCGGGCGTCGCAGCGACGGCGGCGGCGGCGTCTGCGCCGACGGTGACGACCACGGCGGCAACGGCGACGATGAACATCGCGGCGACGGCGGCGACGGGGCCCGGACCCACGAGCGAACTTGCGCCCCGCCCTCGTTTCTGGAGTCCTGCGCCATCTGTTGTGGGAAGAGCGAAGTTTCGGTGCGCAGTTTTTCCCCAACCGTCTTTCCGTTTTACTAGAGCTCTTGTTTTGCTTTTAGCGAAACGTCGTGTTCTGGTTTGTCTGGATGCATTGCGGGGCGCGTCTTTAGGAAATTCGTTTCCCCGCTTTAATAAAGCCGCTCCTTCGCCTTAGTATAGCCGCTTTTTCGTTTTAGTGAAGCCGTTTTTTTTTCCGTTTGGGTAAAGTCCGCAGCCTGTTTTAGTAGAGCCTTGGGGATGCGGGGCCAGGGCCCGTTCGGGGGTTGGGGGTCCCGCGTCCTCCCTGCGATTTCACCCCGCTATGCATTTGCTCCAGTAATCCGGGTTGCTTTGCATCGGGTCCCGCGAGTTGTAGATGATCCTTGGCATGAGCTGCAGGGCGCGAGCGCAGGACGTGGCTCGGCAATTTGGACGCGCCGCCGCGGCAGCCGCGCCACCGAGCAACAACACTATACTAAAAGGTTTGCTGCGTTTAGCAATTCGCCCCTTCAAAGTAATAGTGTGAATTTGCCGACTCCAATTGCAGTATGTGTTCATTGGCGGGCGCCCACCGCCATAAATTGCGCCACATGTTTGGTTCGCACGTGCGCTCCCAAAGGAGGGGCGTACCACTGGTACGTCCATCCGCGCCCCATATACTTGGAGAGCGTGCAGGCGTAAGTTTTTGTTTCGGCTGTTGTTGGCCCATTATGAGCTTCCGAAAGCTCCCAGACGCCCTTGGACGCCCTCGAATGAACCCTGCCTTCCTCGCCAAGTTGACCATTGAGGTGCAGTGCTTTGTTCGTTTCCCGGGAGGGTTTTGTTGCTTGCCTGCGATCGCTGGGTCGAGCCCCAGGTCACGTTCACCAACAGGTGTTGTTGATGAGTATATTTTCACCACGGGAGGTCCTTTTCCTCCTCCTCCTCCTCCTCCTCCCCCTCCCCCTCGTCGTCCAATTCCTCCTCCTCCTCCTCCTCCCCCTCCCCATTTTCCGTTTCCTACCTGTGGTAGTTGTGGTGGAAAATTGGCCCATACGTTCTGCCATTTAGGTTCCTGTCCACCCGCGAGCGTGCCGACCTCCAGAGACCCTGGGGCATCCGGAGTCCTCCAGGGGGAGCAGCCTCCCAGGGAGCCTTAGTGAACGCTGTTGTTGCTCCTCCCCACGGTAGCGTTCGCTGCCCGGGCCAGACCCTTTCCGCCGACCAGGCAACGGTAACGATCGTGGTGGGGGGGGGCACTGGACCCACCCCCTACGTGTCGCAGTGCGCACAGGCGATGGATGCGCCGGTGGCGCGGACGAACCCTGGCGGGTGCACGCCCTGGCCTCCGCTATTGTTACCGTCCCGCCCGGATCGCCCCCCCCCCCCCTGGGTAACGACCGATGCCCGGGGAATAAAGAAGTCACTGACGGGAGCCCTTGGCACTGGAGACGTTTCCACGCTAAGCGAGTTGTGTGGCGACGGGAACAAGGGCCCGCGCTATCGCGCAGGGAACTTGCGGTACCTTTGCGTTCCCAAACCCTCCCGCCCGCCCCCTCTTCCGCCTCCTCCTCATTTTTCTTTTCCTCCGTTTCCCCCTCCTCCCCATCCCCCTCCTCCTGTTCTTCCTCCTCCTCCTGTTCCTCCTTGTCCCCCTTTCCCCTCCTCCATCCCGCCCCCCCCCCCCCCCAGTTTTCCTGCCCAGGCGAGCTTTCCTTCCCAGGCTCACCATCGTCGTCGTCGTCGTCGTCGTCGTCGTCGTCTTCGGTGGCTTCTGGTTGGGCCCCGTGAACTTCGTGGCGGGCGCGCGCAAAACCAACCTACAACACTAAACAACAATAGCTTCAACAGTTGGTGGCACGCCGCTTCAATGCCGCCCCCTTTTCGCTTATGTGTTCAATGCCGCCCCATTCAACGTCGAATCAGGTCGAACGCGGTGTGGGCCGGCGCGGCTCGGAAAGTCCACGATATAGATTTTGCGATACGTAATGCCACCAGTAACCAGAACATGAGATTCGCAGGTACCTGGTGTAGCGCACATAGAGGTGGGTGTAGTCGAGGGCAGACGGACACACATTCTAATTGCATGTGTTGCGGTGCAGTGCTATTGTGCTGCCAGGAGGGACCGCTCCCTGGAAACGGTCGCCGAGTTTCTCCCTCGAAGCCGTCAGCAACGGCAACCGGCTCTACCCCCTAGGTATCGGCATCACCCGTGCACACTCGTGCCTCATGCTGCGTGCGCGTCGTCCCCCCCGGGGACGACGCGCGCGTTCGGCAACCTTACAGCGTGTGTGCTCGGAGGCGGGCGTCACCTGGCCACACGGCCTCAGCAACGATGTGCTATCCGATATCTGTGCTGTGTGATCGGTTTGGACTTGCTCCTCCTAGTCTTAAGTCGGGACTGTCTCTCTACAGGGGGAATATGCAAAAACAGTCAAAACATTGTCTGGGGAGCATTTTTGGATAATTTTTGACCATGTTGGAGCATTTTTCGTCTCTGTTTTATTGTTTCGTCGACAAGCCCCCTGTAGGGGGACACGCCCGACCTAATCCTAGTCGGGTATGGCCAGGACCCCAGGTAAGGGGACCCGGTTAGTGGTAGGGCCCCAGAGCCCCCCAAGTGGCCAGAATCACTGAACCAGGTCTGCCGTAACTTGTTTTTTTTTTCTCTCGGATGACGGCAGTTCCGGTTAATGGAACGGGGCGGCAGGGGGGGCGTCCCCAGTACACATCACTAAACCAGGTCCCATTAAACCCAGTTATGCCAACGCCCGACCAAGGGAGGGTGGGCATGGTGCCAGTATGTCCTCCTTCGGCACGTGTTGCACGGGGTTGCAGAACTCTTGGGATACTCGGAAGGGGCTCGCGGCGCCGGGCGAGGTATGCCCGCTCAGTGCTGGAGGAGAGTCGGCTTTCAACGAGGCCATCATGTTTGATTCTGCCCGAAAAGGATTCGCTGATCTGCAACGCAGGTGTATCCTACACCAGGGGAGGGGACCTCAGACCACTCAACATTGTCAACAAAGGCAACCTTTCACTAGCAAACGCGGTACGACTAAGAATATAACCAATTGTGGAGCAGGCCATTTCGAACATGCAGCAGGGCTTCTTGGCCGGCAGCTCCATGTTGAAGCATGTGATCGACGCTGACTCGTCTATGAGGGAAGCGGCCTTAAACGCAGACGACCCAGCCGCTGTTTTCTATGATTTTCAAGCGGGGTTCCCACTGCTATCTCACAATTTCCTGCTGGGTTCGTTGCCAGGCCTGGGGCTGCCAGCGACGGCCTGCAGGTTCGTGGAGTGTCTGTACTGGGGCATGGTTGTCGACTGGGCGCCTGTGGACAACAGCACCCAGGCTTCAAGATCAGCGCGGGCATCAGGCAAGGATGACCGTTTTCTCCGCTGTTTCCTGCTTGCGCCGGTTCCGACGGATGTTGCCCTCGGCAACAGTGCGGGCGGGCATCTGCGGACGACCTCGCGACTGTATCTGAAAACGTGGCACGGGCGCTACCTTGCCTCGTGGAGATTTTCGCCGATGTGCATCTTCTTCGGGCCTCCGGCTCAACTTACGGGGGGTGGTTGTGGTGTCGCTTGGAGACCGTCCCCCAGATTCTATCGCGCAGCAACTATGGGCCAGTTTTCCTATTTTGGGGCTTGTCTTGTGCAGGCCGTGGGCCACGCATTTTAGGATCTAGGCTTACAACTCGGGCTCGGACGTGCGGAACACAGTTGTCAGGAGGGCAAGAAACACACAGACACAATTAATCGTCGATTTCCCAGAAAATATGGGAAAATATGGGAAGTGGGGGAGAAGACAGAAACCCAGAAAATATGGGAAAATATGGGGGATATTTTTATTTGTGTGTATTTATTTGTGTGTTCCAGTTCCCCTTCAAGTTGGGACGCTGCCTTGGACAAAGCGGTCGCGAGGGCGCGGCTGTGGGCGCGTGTGGCCTCAGGCTTGCAGCGCGCAGCGTTGGTGTACAAGGTGTGCACGGCCTCCACGCTGAGTTCCTTGCCGCAGCTGGAACCCTTGCCGACTCGTTAGGCTTCCATGGAGACGCGCATTCTGCGCGTCCTCGTGCTTGGGCCTTGTCACTGGCGTCGGCCCGACGATACGCACGCACTGCGGAGGGACTTCGATTTCCCGCGCGTTTTCACGGACTTGTGCGACGCGTCGTTGGCCGTGAAGTCCAGGGCCGCGCGCATGGAAGCATGGGCTTAAGGAGGACTCCGCAGTCCTTCGCACGGTGTGGACAGGCTGGTGCATAGCTTGCCGTTTCGGCGCTTCTTCGTTTTGTTTCTTCTGCGGCCTGGATAACGGGAGCTCCGTGGAACACGCGTGCGTTTGCCCGACGTTTGCGCGCACGGGTGCGGCATTTTTGCGGTTTGCGTACTGCCGAGAGAAGAGCAAATTCGCGTCTTCCTTGCTGTTTTACAGGCCGTCCGAGCTGACCGATGAACGGCTTCTGCTGGGCGCCCTCCACATGGCGGCGGCGTACCGTATCCACTGCCACCTCCGACGCCATTCATCGGCGTTGCGGGGCGAAGACGCGGTGCGGCGGGCATTGGAACAAGTTGCAAAAGAGTTGGTGCAAGGACTCAGCGCGGCCATGTCGATGATGGATGATGGATGCTCGCTGGTGCTCTGGACGGGCGACCGCGGGCACTTCAGAGCAGTGAGGTGGAGCTGCGTGGCCGCGACGACAGGCGGCCGCCATAGATGCTGGTCCAGGCGATGTCTTTTCTCTGTCTGCTTGTTATTGTCAGCTCGGCGCCCCCAGGTGGCCTGGGGCACGCTAGTTGCCGCCGCTGTTCCCTCCTCGCCCCCCTCCTCCTTTTCATCCTGTGCCCCCCCATCATCCCCGCTCCTCCTCTCCCCCCTCCTCCTCTCCCCCTCCCCTCCTCCTCCTCCTCCTCCTCCTCCTCCTCCTCCTCCTCCTCCTCCTCCTCCTCCTCCTCCTCCTCCTCCTCCTCCTCCTCCTCCTCCTCCTCTCCCCCTCCCTCCCCCCTCCTCCCCCCTCCTCCTCCTCCTCCTCCTCCTCATCCTGTGCCCTGGGCCGCGGCGCATCCCAATCTCCAGGCGGCGTATGTGTCCACATTTCAGCTCTTTAGGTGCAGGTCGACTGGGCTGCGCGGCCGACGCGAGGCGGCATTCGACTCCCGTCTCTGCGTCCGCCTGCGCGGCCGGTCGCCATGTAACGGTCCCCGTGCGCATGCACACCAGATCTAGTTCGACCAGCGTCGAGTGATTTCGCTTGCCCCCTTTCCCCCTCCTTCTGCCCGTTCCCTTGCTTGAGAGGGTCTTCAGTGTGAGCACCGTCCGCATGGGCTGGTCTGCGCACGCGCGAGCGCACGGCTGCAACTACTTCTCTGCATGCAGTTCCGTTTCGCACCGAGTTTGGCGCACCGACTCCGTGACATTTGGATTATCCGGTGTTCGAACACTTGCCAGCATTTTGCGTCCCCTTCCTCCTCTCCTCTTCCTCGTCCTCCTCCTCCTCCTCCTCCTCCTCCTCCTCCTCCTCCTCCTCCTTCTCTCCCCAGAGAGAGAGAGAGAGAGAAAAAAAAAAATAGAAACGAAAGAGAGAGAGAGAGGGAGACACACACACACACACACACACACATTTGTTGCGCGCGCGTTCTCCTAAGTAGTGGCGGAATGTGCTTGCTTGGCTGGTTCCGTTTGCACGGTTCTCTTATTGCCCTCGGTTTTGTTTTGTTTCCCTTGCCCGCTCTCTGTCGCGCCAGTGGTAACGTTCCACCGGAAAGGACAGGGCGACGACAGTCCTGCGGCAAAACAGTTTGTTGACCCTCCAGTCACAGTCCCGTCCTCCGCATCGGTTTATGCTGTCATCATTGCCGTGAACATGTGTTTCACGTATGTCTTCCTGAGTCGCATAGATCGGGCATTGGCAGGGTTGGGTTTTGTGTGACCCAGTGCAGTGATGTGTGCTTGAGGACGCCTCGACCGTCCAATTCCACAAACCCGAATTGCTGTCACCCGAAAAAATCACCAGTTCGGACATGACGACGCCGCCGCCGATCCCGACGCCGACGCCGACGACGCCGACGCCAACGCCGACGCCGACGCCGACGCCGACGAAAACGCCGCCGAAAACGCCGCCGACGCCGACGCCGACGCCGACGCCGACGCTGACGACGACGACGACGACGACGACGACGACGACGACGACAACGACGGCGCCGACGCCGTGATTTAGCGGTTCTGGTTACTTGTTTGGGCTCTGGGGCCGCATCCGAACGCCCGGGCCTTGGCTGCATCCGAGCAGAGCCTCCCCCCGCCGAGGCGGCTGGATGGCCCGTCCGTCCTTCGGCACGGCCCGCGATGTCGCGCGACCCCCCGGCGTGGTGATGACCGGGCAGCAGGATGTCGGCGGGCGGCATGGGGTCCAAGACAGCAGGTTCCGATTTTCGTTGGCGCCGTCGCCGCCTCGGTCAGCGCCGCAGTCAGCGCGGGGGCGTTCTCCAAAGGCAAGATCGAGAAATTGCTGGGCAACCCCGCGGGCCAGGGCCGTTGGGACAACCCCGCGGGCCGTTAGGGCGCGGGAGCAAACCGCTGAGATAGTTATTGGATTTTGACGACACGCTCGCATCAGTAACGTGATTTCGCGGCCCTTGAAAATCATTGGATGGGGGTCCCTTTCGAGGTTTCCTCGCAGTTCACCCGCAGACAAGGTCTCCGCTCGAGACTTCCTCGGCATTCAAGCAAAAGGCGACGACAGATACAGGATTTGGATGACCCGCTTGGATCAGTAATGTGATCTGGCGGACCCATTGGGGGGGCCTCCCGTTCGAGACTTTCACCCAGCTGCTTGCGGCAAGCCCTGCCGCCGCGCCTGTGCAACAACGCCGCAAAAAAGAGGCCGAATGCGGTAACAGGTCAATTCCGACGAGTAGTCTGTATTGGGGCGGGTGGTGATCCCGACTTCGTCTTCGTCCGCGCGGTACGGAGGGAATTGGAGGAGAAAAGGGGGAACATGAGGACGAGGAGTGGGGGGCTTATGTATGCTCCGAAGCGTGAGTGTGGTTTGATGTCCTCCCAAACGTGACGACAATTGCAGGATCCGGATGACCCGCTCGGATAAGTAGCATGGAAAGGGGGGCGCTCCCGCTCGAGACTCCCTGTTTATATTCATTCAGAAGCGGGGCTCCCGCTCGAGAGTTCCTTCGCATTTTGGCTCAATGAGGTCAACAGTGACGTGACCCGTTCGGATATGTATCATGATTTGGCGGCCCCATAGCGGGGGGGTCCCGCTCGAGATCTCCTCCATATTCACTCATAGACGAGGTTCCCGCTCGAGACCATGATCGATGCTTCTGATGATCGGTGATCATGATCGGATGGTGATGGGTGGTTATGGTGGTATGCTGCTGACGGTGATGGCGAGTGTGAACAGCGTGGTGACGGTGAGATGACCATGATGATCATGATGGGATGGTGGTGACGATTGTCATGATGGTGTGATGGTTGTGATGCGTGTGAATATGGTATGGTTGTGATGCAGAGGAGAAGGGGGTGAGGAGGAGATTCCTGCGCGGGGCACCCAGGGAAAATACAAGCCCCGCTCAGGATGCGTCGATCTCGCCCGTTTGGTCTTCGTGAGCTCTGTCTCCAGTTCCATGATGCGTCGGGTTGTTTGCGCGGCCCTCCGCCAGGCGGGACTGTACTCCAGGTCCGCTATGTGGCCCCCACCCCAGGCATGTATGTTTGTGGGATTGCTTCTCTTGGGCACGGTGGAGTTCGATTCGTTGTGCCCTGACAGAACGAAGTGAGCCCACGTCTGACCTCCGGCGGCCGCGCCACCTTCGGCACGTTCCTTCTGCGGGTGGGGTACACTCGAAGACGGGGTACACAGTCAAGCCTCCTTCGCTGCGTGCTACAATCCCGCGGTGCGTCAACAAGTCGATCGCATTGGCCAGCATTTTGGGAGCGCCACTCCCGGCGAGCGTCGAGGTGGGGGAGGAGGAGGAGGAGGAGGAGGAGGAGGAGGAGGAGGGAGGAGGAGGAGGAGGAGGGAGGAGGGGGAGGGTGATGAGGGGGAGGAGGAGGAGGAGGAGGAGGAGGAGGGAGGAGGAGGGAGGAGGAGGAGGAGGGAGGAGGAGGAGGAGGAGGAGGAGGAGGAGGAGGAGGCCTCCAAGCCTCCGAGGGCGAGCGAGGGCAGGGAGGCGGAGGGAGGGCGGGGGAGGGCGGCGGGCGGGCCCGGCGCGTCGCGGGGCCTTCCCGCTCGGGGGTTCTTGCTCGGGGTCCCCCCTGGGGTCTCCGGAGCGGATGGCAGCTTCGGGCTTCTCTCAGGAGGAAAAGAAACACACAGACACAATTAATCCTCGATCCCCAGGAAAATATGGGAAAATATGGGAAGTGGGGGGGAAGACAAAAACCCAGAAAATATGGGAAAATATAGGGGAATATTTTTATTTATGTGTATTTATTTGTGTGTCCTGGGGCCCCTTCAAGACCTCCTACCCTGACACGTCGATTAGCGAATTGACCGTTTTCGGTTCGCGAGGGGGCGTCGCGGCCGTCCTTTTTGCGGGTCCAGGTCCGTCGGTTTGGGTCTCAGGCCGTTTTCGCTAAGGGGAGGTTTGCGAAAGGGAGGCTTGTCCACCGCCGAACTTCGGGCTTCGAAGCCAGCATCCAAGCTGTTCAGTTTCTGTGGCCCCGTTTGGGGGTGGAGCATTTTCTCGGAGGCCTGGAAATTGGCATCAACACCAAGACAGAGGGTTGCCTCCACAGGGGGAATAGATTTTCGGTGTTGATGGTAATAGTTCGGCCACCTCGGAAGCCAGAATTTTACCACCATCACCGAGATCGGGATCGTCTTCCCCCCGTGGAGGCACACCGCCGAAATTGGTGTTGGTGTCAATCTCTAGGCCTGCGATTTTCGCCCCACCCTCGCGTGCATGGCGGCCTTGCGCCTGTGGTCGCGGACGGACCTTGGCCGCTGGCTTGCGGGCCTCTCGGACGAGCAGGGACCTCGCAGAGATCCTGTGCAGGGCCTCGCGAAGTCCAAGCGCCGAGGGCACGAGTGACGTCGGGCCAGCGCGAGAACCGCACGTGATCTCGCACGGTACGCGCGGCGTGGTGCATTGAGCGCCCGCACGCTACAAAGTGCCACGCAGGCAGACTGACCTCGCGCCGCATGGATTGGCATGCGAGGTCGAGATTTGTTCCGCAGAGTTGGCGCGTAGGGGACAGTGTTTGGGATCGTGATTCGGCTTAGGTGCCGCGTCGGAAGCCAACTGGCAGTCGGGGCCCACGTGACGATAAGGATTCCTAATGATTCTGCGCATTCAGAGTGTAATCGCATACATTTACAAGCAAATGTTTGGTTTACCTTTCCACATTCTACTGCCCCGCGTATCTGCCATCGCGCTGTTTGGAGAGTGCTGAAAAGGTTGGCTTGGGCTGTCACGGATGATCCCGCCTGACCTTGAGTGTGTTGCGTGAGGCGTAAGTTGTCCCACATGTTACAAGGGGGTCAGCTTGGAGTCAAAATGGCGCCCGTGTTGGCCTGAATGCGCTGGGGGGACAGAGCTACTCTTTCGCACGAGGCACACATACGGAACAAGCAATGGGGTGGGGCCCATGGCACAGCGCAATGATTGATTCTGCGTGGTCTAGCCCCTGCAATTCAGAGGAACGAGACGTCATGATAATCATACGTGTCAATATGTTCACGGATTCTAGTTCTCCCTTGCGGCCTGAGACGAACGGCGGAGGGCCTTGAGAAATTCCAGAATTCGCAGAACGCATCCTGAGCCAATCGCATTCTGATATGATGGTTGTCCTCGCTGTGATTGTGGCCTACCCCCGTGTCGCCCCGCACGTGAGGAGCAGTGGGCGCTCAAGGGCTGCCCCGGGAGGTTCTGGGAGGACAAGCCCAATGCCGGCTTCTCCGGCACGCCGTTGTGGAGGCCTTGGCTTGGCGGTTCAGAGTTGGGGCCCGTAAGGGATGGGGCCTTTGAGGGATGGGCTCTGAGGGCACGGAGGGCCAATGAGTTCATACAGTGACAGACAGAGAGATCTCTGTCTGAACTTTCACTGTTCCCAGACCCCCGACGTCATGGCTTCTCCGTAACACGAATTCAAGGGTTTTGGACACACTCCCTGGGACTGGCCTTTCATCGTGAGTTTGACGGGCCCGGTGCTCGGCGAAGGCCCTTTGAGACCGAACATAGCACACAGAATCCCCGTCGTGTTTCTTCAGCGACGCGAGGGGGTCCAGAGCCCCGAATCATCAGGGATAACTCGGGTCAGGGATAACTCGGGTTCGTTTTTCGGGAACCCAAACCCGAGTTACCCCGGACCCGAGTTACCCCGGATAACTCGGGCGCCCAAGGGGTCTGGGCTGGAGGCCACCCGTCCTCGCGGCCCCATCCCTCGGGGCCCCACCTGCGAGCCGCCGCCAGCCGCCGCGCGGGCGCCTCGCCTCTGCGGGTTCGCCCCGCCCCTGGGGGTGCGAGGGCAGCCGAGCGACGCAGAAGCACGGGTTCAGCTGCGCCGACGTTCGCGCGTAATTCAAGGGCTCCCACGAGGGCGCGAAGTTATTCGCGCTTCGCGCTTCGCGGTCCTCGTTCCTTCTCCCCCTCCTCCTCGTCCTCCTTTTCTCCCTTTGGGGGGGCGGCGCGAGAGCGCGAAGTTATTCGCGCTTCGCGCTTCGCGGAGCGCGAAGCGCGAAGTTGGGAGCCCTAGGTAATTCGAGCACTGGCGAAGCGTCCCGGCTCGCTTGTATAGCCCCACCAAACAATGTTCAAAGAACCTTTTGTGGTTCCCACGAGATGTTCTTAGAACATGTTTGGCTGGGACTGTCTTGATTTAAACATCGGATTTATGTTCTAGGAACATTATTTGTTCTTGGTCCTAAGAACATTTCGTGGTATGACTCTAGGAATGCCGGGACGGTCGGTCCCTGTTCAAGTAATGTGTCCCGCGTGAGGTTGCGCGTGCGCGCCCTCGCTTCCAGTGCAGGGCGCCGCGCTCGCGGCCAGCGTGAGCCACCACGCAAGGCCGCTCGCTGTGCTGAGGGGCTAACTTTCCACTGCCACAGGTGGGCAGGGGGAGAGAGGGGAGGTTCCTCCCTACTCCTCTTCCTCCTCTTCCTCCTCCTCCTCCTCCTCCGCTACCATAGGTAGCCAGGTAGACCTCCTCTTCCTCCTCCTCATCCTGCCTATGGTAGCGGTTGCGGAAAATCGGCCCACCAGGTCTCATCTCGCGTGAGACCCGCTTCTTGCCGTCGCTCAGGCGGTCGTGCCGGCCTGGTACGGCGGCGGATCGCTCCCGGGGCGCGGCGCGCTCTCGGGGCGCTCGGCGGCGCTCGGGAGCGGCCGCGCTGCACCCGGGTGACATACTCAGGACCAGCCGGCTCTCGTTTCGGCTTGCCAGATCAACGACGCCAAAAAGCGGAATCGTTTGCGCGGACATCGGCGCATAAGTTTCCCGCGTAAGGTCGCGCATGCGCGCCCTCGTCTCCAGTACGGCACGCCGCGCTGGCGGTCCGCGTAAGCCGCCGCGTAAGGTCGCTATGTCATCTTGCGTAAGACCCTTTTGATCGTCGCCCATGTGGGTTCCGAGTTCAGGGGCAGCGATAAGGGGGGGTGGGCATAGGGCATGAGGAGGCCGTATCGACCCCGAATCGCCAACTCATCGCCGATAGGGGCCCGATGGCCCATGAACATGCAAATTTGCTATCGGGGGCCCATCGCCGATCTATCGGCGATGTATCGCCGATTCCTGGTTGATATTTTCAATTTTTCCCTATGCCAGTTCCCCCTACCGTTGCCACTCACGAGTAGGGGTCATTCGGTAGCAGATGACGGGAGTCTTGTATAGCTCTCAATTCCGTCTTCTGCGTCGAGTAGCGTTTGGTGATCCATGAAGTAGCGCCGATCTATCGATTAGCGTCGGTTAGCGCCGATTGCCGCCGGCCAACAAGATGATAGTGGAGGCTACCATGAGTTGCCACCGAAGGGCTGGAGGATCGTGCCGCATCGCCGATGCATGGACGATCGGCGATGCGGCTGGGTGTGGAGCCCGATTGCATCCGCGCCGACGTCGCCGATGCGTCGCCGACGCCGCCGATGCATCGGTGATGTATCGGAGATGCGGCGCGATCCTCGACCCCATCTGCTCGGACCCCATCTGGAAGGCCTCTATCTCGCAGGTTCAGATCCGTCATCATTCGGATTTCTCTTCAGGGGCGCCGACGGGGGGCTCAGTAGTATCTCATGGGAGCTCCGTATGTGCTCGAATGTCCGTTTTCAGAGTGCACTAGCGTGCGGAAACGTACGGTAATTCATGGGAAAGCGCCGAATATCGATGTCTGGTCGATTTGTATCGATTAGCGTCGTTTGACGTAGGCTATTGTCGATTCGCAAGAGCCAGCAAGATGACACGGGAGGCTCCCATGAGCTGCCACCGAAGGAGGGACACTGGCCCACGGGGGGGGAAACATCGACCCACGATTGCCCATCCATTTTCCACGTGATTTCGTCGCAGCGTGAACCTCCAGCGGTCTGGACCCCTTCCCTGGGACAAGTGTTTTTCATTGCGAGCCAATGGTTGACGGTCCTGGTGACGGGAGAGGGTTCTTTGAGGCAACAGTTACCACAATGTTTCAGGTCGTCTTCTTTTCAGAACGATAGGCGTCGGGGATCTCTTCCTGAGCCTTGGGGTTTCTATTGGGCCCTCTTTACGCTTTTTGTTGGGCTCTTGGGGCCGCTCTTGGGTTGGTTCTGGGGGCTGCAGCCTTCCTGAGTTCTCTACAGCCGCCCCCCCCCCCCCGGGGCCCTTCTTTGGTGCTCTTGCGTGCTGGCTGGGCCGCCATCTTGCTGCATGCTGTGACCCAGAGCTTCGACGTCATGAGCATTTCACAGCGTGGCCCCTTCGAGATCTGGACCCCTTCCTCGAGGCTGGGCTTCCCTTTCATGGGACGGCCCCCGGAGGCCGACATTTGCTGAACCCGTCCGTCGTTATTTTCTTCAAAGCGACAGGAGGTGGGGGGGGAGCCCTTGCCCCGCCCGTGCCCAGCGCTCCCTGCGACGAGGCCGGACGGCGGAGCAGCAGCGGATGCGCTGCGACTCGAGGGGAGGAGGAGGAGGAGGAGGAGGAGGAGGAGGAGGAGGAGGAGGAGGAGGACGGAGGAGGAGGACGGGGGAGGGAGAAAGGGGCGGGGAGGACGAGGGAGGGGCACGCAGAGGTGCGCGCTGGTGCGAGCAGATGCGGGACGTGTAGATGATGATGATGCTGATGATGATGATGATGATGATGATGATGATGATGGTGATGATGGTGATGGTGATGATGGTGATGATGGTGATGATGGTCATGATGATGATGCTGATGATGATTATACTGATGCTGATGCTGGTGTTGATGATGGTAATGGTGATGGTGATGCTGATGATGCTGATGCTGATGATGCTGATGATGGTGATGATGATGATGATGATGGTGGTGATGATGATGATGGTGCTGTGATGATGCTGATGGTGATTATAGTGATGAGGATGCTGACACTTCTGATGATGATGATAATGATGATGATGGTGATGATGACGATGTGGAGGAGGAAGAGGAGGAGGAGCTGACGCCCCGAGCGAGCCCTCCAGCGGCATGCCAAGGAAAATGATAAACATGAGGACGGGATTGTTTTGGGTATGAGCAGGATTATATCGTATGCCCATAGTCATTGCTGCGTGGGCAGGGGTGTTTGGGCATCGGTATGTATATGATTGTCTGGGAGGAAGATGGGGAAGCGAAGGTCGAACATGAGAACGCAGGGTGGTCAGAACGAGTGCCAACTTGCGCTGGCCTTTCAGAACTCTCCGCCGCCAGAGGCTCCGACTCCGTGTGTTTCACGCCCTTGCTTCGTAGTTGTTCTGTGTTTTTTTCCCCTGGACGCGCTGGTGGGGACTACGGTGGCTGAGTATGTGCAGAAGGGGGCCGCGGACTTGGGTGCCCAAGGATGGATGAGCATAGGTCTCTAGACGTCCGAGGGATCTAGTGCGCTGGGGGCCCAGGTGCTTAGAGGCGTGGGTCCAGCCATTCCGATGGCGCTGCCCGGTCTTTGGGCCTTTGGAGGACGGGGGGGGAGAACAAAGCGATGGAGGGTGAGAGGGCTAGCCCGTGCTGCAAGCGCACCCGTCGCCTGTCCATGGCGGCTCGTTTTCGGCCGATGGGGCAACCACTGGCGTGGTGGCCCGCGAGGCTGGGGAGTCGTCTCCTCCTCCTCTTCCTCCTCCTCCTCCTCCTCCTCCTCCTCCTCCTCCTCCTCCTCCTCCTCCTCCTCCCCCCCCTCCTCCCCCTCATCCTTCCAATCTCGAGCCACTGGTGCCCCAAACGCCGCAGGCGAGGGGGTGGCAGGGAGGAGGAGTCGAAGGGGGAGCAACAGGATGAGGCGAGGACGAGTGGGATGGGGACGAAAGGAAGTTGCAGGAGCAGCAGGCGGCGGAAGAGGAGGAGAAGGAGGAAGGGTAGGATGCAATCGGACCTAGGTCTATTGTTCTTCGTGCTTGTTGGACGTTCTTGTGCATCCTGGGGAGGATACCCTTGGATGTTCTGTTTGTGTTTGCCGATGGAGGGTCTCATGTTCTTGAAGGATATTGTTATGGCCTAAGTCCGACTGCACATATATATATATATATATATATATGGCATGATCTACATCTGCACATGGATATCCTTGACTTTGGCTGGACTGAATCGACGCCGAGCCCATGTCGAACCTAGCTTGGATACGTTTGAGGTCACAGTGCATCTACATCAAGCGGTCGAAACAACATCGAGCGATCCATTCGGGTGTGGAGATAGGTGTTGTTCGTTCTACTTCTGCGAGTCCTACAGAGTGAGAAGCGCGAAGCGTCTAGAGCATAATCACAGGTGCCTCTACGGGCCGAGTGGATGTCTTCCTCCCGCCACGCAGCCCAACGCATCCGTCTCGTTTGCTCCCCCCCCCCCTGCGCACGAGGCTACATGCTGAGCGGGATGCGCTGCAGCAAGAGGCTTGGCATGGTTATGAGGAGGAGGCAGAACAGGATGGCAGCAATGGTGGCGCCTTGGAGGACAACGATAACATGGATGTGGAAACTGAGGACAGACATGTGTAGGAATGAATTGTGGGAAGACCGTGGGGAAGGAGGTGTCATTGGATCGCCAGCCCAGCAAAATATGGCCACCCCTCTGCGTCGCGGCGTTAGTTCTCACCCCATCATGCTGTAAGGCCGCCCGGTTTGCTGGTGATCGTTTGTTTATTAATTGTTTTGCCGATCGGCTCGGGCCCTCGCCAACCCCCCCCCCAGTGGAGTAGATCTTGGCTGTTGTTTGCGCCTGTTTCGAGCAGGTGGAGTCTCCCCTCATGGGACGCACTGTTGCAAACAGTCGCCGTAAGCAGAGGTCCCGAGCCAGACCCCCCCTCCCCCTTCCGCCCAATGTCGAACCACCGAATAAGAAATCGCTCACCTGGTGATGGCCGCGGGCTGGTGGCGGGACCAGCCAGCGCACGAAGCGACTGCGAGGCCGGCGAGGCCGACGAGGAGGGGGGACGGGACGTCAAGGGCTCCCACGAGGGCGCGAAGTTATTCGCGCTTCGTGGTCCTCGTTCCTTCTCCCCCTCCTCCTGGTCCTCTTTTTCTCCGTTTGGGGGGGCGGCGCGAGAGCGCGAAGTTATTCGCGCTTTGCGGATCGCGAAGCGCGAAGTTGGGACCCCTAGGGACGTCCACGGCCAGGAGCGGGCCGGGTCGAGCGAGTCGGCGGGCCCCGCTCATTCCCTCCTCCCTCCTCCCTCCTCCCTCTTCTCTCCTCCCTCACCTCCCCTCCCCTCCTCCCTCCCTCCCTCCATCCCTCCTCCTCCTCCTCCTCCTCCATCCCGGAGGGAGAGGTACCCTCTTGTCGGCCTCCCAGGAGGCCCTCGTCGCCACCGCTGGATTCGCCTCGAGATTCTGGTCAGAACGCACCTCGGGAGAGGTCCGGGGAGTAGCGGTATCGTTACCGCTTGGTCTCCCCATCAATCGTGGTACAGTCGACCCGTATGGTGAGTTTGAGCGACTTTCCGAGGTTACCCGTGCATCATTCCCTTTCGGCCCATCCTTGGCCACTTTTGCTTGCTGTGCCCCGCTCGCAAAGTGTTCACACGGCCTTCTAAGGCCCTTGCATCCTTATCGTGCGTCCTTCTTATACGGGTTGACTGTACTCCTTGATCTCTAGATGGGAACGCGATCCCTCTCGGCGCACCGTCGGAGGAAGCAGAGCAAGCGACCGAAGCACCATCGGGTCTGGGTCAAACGGCTGGCTCCATTCGACATGTTGTTTTTTTTCGTTGAGGATTTCACGTTCTCTCTGCTCACGGTATGGGGGAGACATCTGTTTGCACGGCAGTGCATTTGTCAACATGTTATCAATCATGGGGGATTAGGGAGAGAAGGAGGGGCATACCGCTAAAATCACCGCAAACATGTTGAGGCGTGTTGTGGAGCTTTTGTGTACGGTGCTCCATCGACTCGCGCCTCGTATGTGATCGAAGCCGTCGTGCCCTGCTCGAGGACGGAGCGAGAGATTGATGGGAGGAGATGGAATCAACAGCGCTTTTCACTCTGCTGCTGATGCTTTCCGCGCCATGCGTGAGACAACAACGACTGGCCACCACCACCCCAGCGAACCAGCCAACGAATTGCTCCACATTTCTACGCCGCCCCTCCGCAGCGCAAACAGGCTCAATTGTTGAACCTTCTCCTCGAGGACGGATCGCAGATTCTTGGCCTTCACCCTGCGCTTAGCTTCCTGGCAATGCTGCCGCACCAGCACTTGCCCTTCCTACGTCGAGCAGGACTCGGCCTCTTCAACGCTCACGGACTGCACCGCCTTGCTGAAGGACGCCCCTCCCGGCGCCCACCCCGGCCCAGTACATTGCCGACGACGTTGGCCGACGGGTTGGAGGTTCTTTCTGTGTGTTGCCACGAGGTTTGGCCACATCCAACAGATGACGTTGGCAGCTTGGCGCGATGACGAGCAAGCGCCAGGACTTGGCCAGGAGCTCGAGGAGCTGGATAGCACCGACAGTGGGCGTAATATCTGCGTTGCTGTCGAGCACGCCGCGGCCGGCCTCGACCTCGGGCCTCGCCCGTGGCCTCGGCGCGTCGAGGCGCAGCGCTGGCGCCCGAGCATCCACGCGCAGCGGCGCCACTACTTGCGCGGGGTCGTTGGACGACGTTGGGCGACTTTGGACTGTACACGACGCTGGACGACGTCTGCGAATTTCGCACAGTTTGTGACGCGCCTGGCGGGCCCTGCGGGAAGCGCTTCGCCACAGCTGGAGGATCTGACAACGGCTCCGCAGCGGAGGGCGATGAGGAGCGCGACGGTGCCGAGTCGTTCGACCATGCGGCGCCCGACTCGCCTTGCTGGAGGAGCGGGCTTCCTCGTTGGGGTCGGCGGCGGGAGCGTTGACCTTCGACGTCTTTTCCGGCCGCCCTCGAGGCCTTCGCCCTCGGTATCGAACGGCACGACAACATGGACGGGGCCTCGCGGGGAGACCGCAGGCTGACCTGCGCGGACCTGTTCTGAGATTCCATCTCCGTGCTTCGATCGCTTGATCGCTGACATTGTCGCATCGCCGCTCACATCGACGCTCGTGCAGATCGTGCCACTTTGACGCCCGACTACTCACCTTGTCGATTAGTTGGTACACTTGACATGCCACTTGGTGTTCTCATGCACCCCCTCCTTTCGCGAACGCTCGCATCAATGGGGTGCTGTGCTCATGCAGCGATGCAGCGCGCATGACAGTATCGCTTGTATCACCTCGTAGACATGCGCCTCCGCAGCGAAGCTCTAGTATATGACGCGCACACCGCTAGGCGCATTGGTTGAGCAGGTGGTCGTGGTTTGGCCCGCCACCTTGTTCAACCAGTGCTTGCTATAGCAATTGATCATGTTTGTCAGTGTGGACCCCAGACAGTGAGCTCCTGCACTCGCTGCGCACTACGTCGTGTCGCACATGGAATGCATCATCCCACCCTCCCACCCGCAACTTGTTCGGCAAAGCCCACGCGGCCACGACTGCTGCTGCCGAATGGCAGTTGCTAGCGCATCTGTGCGGCCGCGCTGGCGCGCGAATGCTCGCGGTCAGGACAACCATATGGTTTGGCGCAAGTGATGCGGCCGCGATGGCGCTTACCAATGGAAACTTCCAGCGCGTCTCAAACACCGCGCTGGTTCGCGGGCACTTGATTGCGGGTCGGGTACTCGGGTGGGCGCGGTATCATGATGGCGCCGACAAAGGCGGCAACGAAGGTGATAGTAACAATAGCGGTAGCGATAATGGCGGTGACGATGGCTAGGCCCGTGACAGCGCTGGCGCTGGTGACGACGATGGCGATCATGATGTCCATGCGCCGGTGCTGACAGCGATTATGCTGATGCTGACAGCACAGTCTGCGATTTGACGATGATGTCGACGGCGGTGGTGCGGTGGCGCCGGTGAAGGTCATGGTGATGATGTGTTGACACGCAAACGTCCTTGGTAGGCAGACGGGTCTTGAAACAAACGCGTGGTTCTTCATATGTGCTTGAAAATGAGGGCGGTGGTCTTGAACAGATTCGGCGCGCATGTGGCCCACATGTTGTCATGCGATACGGGATCGCTCGCTGGGAGCATGCGAAATCATGCAACGCAGATGCACCGTGTGGATAGATGAGAATGCGGTTTCTTCACGATATTTCAAAAGCCGCATGGGCAAGACATATGCACGATGACACGGTGGATGTTTCGGTTATTCTGTGTTGGTTTTGACATGTCGGCAACACGGGTGTGAATAACGTTAACTCGACATGCGCGTTTCGCGATGTTTTTTGTTTTGTTCCGTTCACCTTGATAAGTCTTGGGCGTAACTAATTATCATTCGTTCGGTGGCCTCATTGAAGGACTGGGGTCACACCGATACGAGGCAACTAATTGCGGCACCCGCCGCGCATCAACGACGACGAATGATTCGTCCACTTCTTCCTCTTCCTCCTCCTCCTGCTTAGGAATGACACGAAGAGGACCAGGAGGATCCCTGACCAAGCTGCCAGGTCTGCGAGCGGGCCGCCTTTGGCAGTCCTTGGATGCTAAGAGGGATTACCAAGGGGGAGTACCCTTCGCCTGGGGAGGACGAGCAGGAGGAGGAGGGGGAGGAGGAGGACCAATAGGACGAGGACGAAGAGGAGGAGGAGCAAGAGGAGGCGGAGGAGAAGGAGGAGGGGGAGCGGGGGGAGGAGGAGGAACAGGTGTCAGGGCCATTTGTTCACCGTCGATTTAAACAAGGAGGGATTCCAAACTAAAGCATTATAGAGGCTATGTGTTCATACATGTATTTGTGTGTGTGTGTGTGTTGCAAGATGTCCGCCTGTGGTGAGTGAGTGCGCCCGCATGGTAGCACGTAGTTTGGATCAAAGGGGGGGGTCGATGCTGGCCTGGCTGGGATTGTCTGGTTCCGTATGAAAGATGAATGGTGGAACGTCATCGTTATGCTTTTTACAGTGCCACGTGTGGTGCGGAGGACTCCAGGGGGAAGGGTGGTAGAGTTCATTCGTCCTTTGAATCGGTAGAAGATTTGTTGTCATCCATATATTGTGCAAGGGATGTGATACAATTTGCTTTACAGAACATGAAATCATCAATTCCACTGCTCGCGCAATCATCCCAACCTTTCCACCCGCAATTTTCTTTTCACTGCCCATACCGTCGCGATTGTGGTGACTAGTTGGCATTGGCTGGTGCATCTTTGCGGCTGCACTAGCGCGCAAGCTCGCGCGCAGAATGGCCAGCTAGTTTGGCACAGCCGACGCGGCCGCGATGGCGCATGCCGCTTGGAATTCTCCTGCGTGTCCCAAAAACGCGCTGGCGCCTCGGAGTTTCAATGCGGGTCGGTGATGCGGGCGGGCGCGGTACCATGATGACGACGGCAAAGGTGGAAACGAGCGACGGTTGTGGCATGATGACGAATAGCGACGGCACGGCCCTAGACTACGTACGCCGATGCTGGTGACAACGATAGCGATAATGATGATGACTATTCTAATGATAATATGATGATGATGCTGATGATGATGATTATGACGATGATGCTGGTGACAATGATGATGATGATGATGATGATGATGATGATGATGATGATGATGATGATGATGCTGATGATGATGATGATGATGATAATGATGATGATGATGATGATGGTAATGATGATGATGATGCCCATGTTTCGTTGATGAAGGCGATCGGGATGGTGATGACCGTGTTGGCGGCGATTGACGACAATAACAACGGCGGTAATGCGGTGGCGTCGGTGAGGGAGATGGTGAGGAAATGCACGCAGACATGCAAGACATATGAAAACAAATCTTGTGTTCTCGTTTGCATATGCTTTGGGAGAGCTGTATATGTGATCGGAATTCTAAAAGGATTTCAACACGCGCGCGCCACCACGCGTGAGTGTGGCCCGCATACTTTCATTGAGTACGCACTGGGCGCATGCTAGCTCAACGCGGGTGCATTGCGTGGTGAAGTGAGGTTGCGGGTGCCGGACGAGATGGCTAAGACCAGACGGTGGTTAGTATTGAATCGCTTCGCTCATTCCGCCAGCCCATTTCGCATGACTGAGCCTCTTGGGGCCGCTGGGGGGCCTCTTCAGCGTCGCCTGGGGGCCTCCTGAGGGCCTCTTGGGGGCTTTTGGGGCCTCTCAGGGGCCTCTTGAGGCCTCCTGGGGGCTTCTTAAGGCCGAGGGCTCGAAGTTTTGATGTGTGTTCCCCCTTTGGGGCATCGCTTGGGGCCTTCTTGGGCCCCTCTTGGGCCGTCTTGGATGCCTCTGGGGCCGTCTTGGAGCCCTCTTGGCCCATCTTGGGGCGCCCTCTTGGGGCGATCTTGGGGGCCTCTTGGGCCGTCTTGGGGCGTCGGGAAGCCGAAAAGATGGACACACCAAAATCTGCCCAAAACCTAAGGACAAGTAATGAATTTTGCCTCTTGGGGCCCTCTGGGGAGTGCTCTTGGAGGCCTCTTGGGGCGTCTGGGGGCCATCTTGGGCGTCTTGGAACGATCGTGTGGCATCTCGGAGCACTCTTGAACCATCTTGGAGGGCTCTTGGCGGCCTCGTGGCCCTTCTTGGGGCTCTCTGGAGGGCCACGGGGGCGGCGCCCAGGAGGAAAACCATCTTTGACCCGACCCTGCCGGGGATCGCCCGGGGTACTTTTCTTCCGGGGACCCCCAGGGGCCGCCCCGCGCGCGCGAAGTAGAAGTATTATTTAGCAGTTACCGGAGATCTTAGCACGCCTCTGGCCCGTTGGGCCGGCGAATTTGCCAAGTAATTTTGAACGCTTCCATGCCGGAGTGTTTGCACGTTTGCGTTTGATATGGATTCGGCATGTGCGCGCGCGTGTGGAATGTGTGCCGTGGTTGTTGTTGTAATGACCGTTTGGAACTTTAGTTTGTGAGGGTGAACGAATGTGCGCGCATAGTATTACTTCTCAAGGGTGAAGGATGACAATGCCTGGCTGGCTGGGATGGTCCGCGTTCTTTCCAAAAACCAAGCCAAACGCATATTATAGTAGTACCCGAGAGTGTACACCTTAGGCGATGCTTAAGAAAACCGAAGTTTTCGGCCAGAGTCTCGATTATTCTTAACGTTTCAATGTAAATCTTAAGACTTTGATAGAAATCTTGGGTTTTTGTTCAAGTTCTGAGACTATGAATTTCTTAACCCATGATTTCTTAAGCATTTCGCGGGGTGTACGAGTTCTGGGGTGGGAGGGTGGTGGCGTTTTTTTGTGACAGTCTGCGTGGTTCCCACGGGCGCCCGCCGCGCGAGAACAACAACAACAACCAAACATCGAAAAACCAGCGCGCGTGGCGCCCACCAGGCGTCAACCCAGAACTCCCAGCCAGCGCACGGGGCCGCGTGCGAACAGGGATAACCCAGCCATGGCCACGAGGGCCCTCCAGAACGGGCAGTGGTAAGGGTATATCTTTCTCCTCTAACATTTGAGGAGGAGGAGGAGGAGAAAAGGTCGAGGAGAGAGGCGACGATCAGGGGGAGCGCGTGGGAGAGCAGGGTTGCCGCAGAGAGGCGGCCAAGAGCAGCAGCAGCGCGTCCGCGATGCCCGACGGCTTGACCAAGTGCCCCACCCAGCCAGAATCGGGGCCTCGCAAGTCGATGTTAGCACCAACAGGACGTGGTTCCACCAGTAAGTTCGAGGCAGATGTTTTCTTAAACCACCGCCCCCGAGATCGATCTTCGGAGTTTCGGCAAGCGACGGATCTAGATATGGTGCCCCCCCCCCAGGGTCCGGTCAGATTTTTTGTATATCCACCGCCTGCCGAGGTCCCCGAATATTGCCTCCCTGGCGGTGGTTATGGATAAATCCTCGCCTCTCAGTAAGGCGTTCCAGATGAAGGAAGTTGTTTTGTTTGGTGCCGATGCCGACTTTCTTCCGTTCCACAGGGATGCTGCGGTATTACATGTTGCCAGAACCGCCACAACATGCGAAGACGGCGTCCGCTGCCAGGTGTTATTCTCCCTCCTTTGGCGTGGCATGTTGCACCGAAGCCGTCCCACATCCCGAAATCACTGCTGGCAGTGATTCGCAGTGCTACTAGAGTGCGCCAGTTCATTTCATTCCTCGATCCTTGTCGGAAAGGCTTCGCCCTCTGCCGCGAGGTCTCCAGTGATGGGTTCGCGGTATTGGCCATCGTATTGGCAACGAGGGCGTTCGGTACATGTCGTCATGTTTTGGGTGTTGGATTTTCTCGAGGACTTGGTATGTGTGAAGGCCCTCGCGAGGACTTCTCGAGGCCTGTCGGGGCTTTGTAGGCTCGTTTTGAAGTTCGTCGGGGCCTCACTGGGCGCTCTCACGGCTCGCATGAGGCAAGTTCGGGGCCGTCATGTTTTCGCGTATTTGGAGGTCTTTGGAGGGCAATTGAGCGACGCAGAAAGGGGGTCCGACTGCAAGGACATTCGCGCGGAAGTTGGCCGCGTAAGGTCGCGCGTTTGCTCTGGTTTCCAATGTAGCGTGCCGCGCTGGCGGTCCGCGTAAGCCACCGCGCAAGGCCGCTATGCCATCTCGCGTAAGACCCGTTTCTTTTCTAGGGGAACGAACACTGACATAAACATAAAAATTCAGAGGTCCGCTTGGATTTCTCGGATCGGCGCTCGACCCCCCTCCCTGGCGCGCGGAGCGCGCCAGTGGCGGTGCCGGAGGCGACGCCAGGGGGCCCCAGCGCCGATCCAAGAAGTCCGCGCGGACCTCCGATGTTTTTTCATGTTTGCGTCATTTTTCGTTCACCTTTTTTTGGTCACTCAATGAGACTTTCCCGAAGGTTCTGGACGTCCAGGAGGCAGGTGGCGTGGCGGCCCCGCGGGGGCCGTCGGCCGCGCCGTGCATCCTCTGGGTCCTGGGTCTCCTCGTCGCTAGCGCCTGCGTAGCTCATGGCCAATTGCACGCTGACTTACGTCGCGAGGAAGTTGAGACACGTTTTTGTTGTGTTGCTTAAGGGCACCTGATCATCACCGCCACCTCCTCCCCCTCCTCCTACTCCTCCTCTTCCTTCTCCTCCTGTCATCATCATTTTCATCAGCAGCCTCAACCTCAGCCTCATCACCGCCCTCATCACCATCATCGTCGTCGGCATCGGCATCGGACTCGTCATCATAATATTCGCATCAGTAACAGCAACATGATTATCAACGGCCGTTTTTTTTCCGGCCCTTGTGATTAGCATCATCACAGTCATCATCATCATCATCATCATCATCATCATCATCATCATCATCATCATCAGGATCATCGTCATCAACATCATCATCAACATCATCAGCATCATCACCGTCATCAACATCAACATCACCACCATCATAATCATCATCAGCATCATCACAATCGTGATCAGCATCAGCATCGTCGTCGTCGTCATCATGATAATGATCAACATCATCATCATGATCAGCATCGTCGTCGTCGCCCTCATCATCATTATCATCATCATCGTCGTCATCGTCATCGTTTCATCAAGGTCAGCCCAAACCCCGGGACACGGCGTTTCCTGTTCCCCACTGGCACACAACCTGCACCATTGCTGCGAGGGACGCCCATGCAGGCAGCTCCGCAGGCGGCCCGCGCTTGAGCGGTCATTCGGCCGCGGGCTGCGCACTGGAACCAACTCGGGCGACGAGAATTATGCACATGCACCGATCCTGGCAAGGCCGATCCTTGACCCAGGATCGGTGCATATGCCTTCCTGGCCAAGGTAGGAGCGCCTATGCACCGATCCTGGGCTCAGGATGGGCCTGGCCAGCTCGACAACAGCGACGAGCTAAAGGCGCAGGACATCGCTGGCTTCACCGGCACAAACATCAAGAGTCACGGTTGCCAGAGCGAGCTCATCAGTGATCTTCCGTTCCATGATGCATCCCATTTGGGATAGAGGTTTACCGCAGGAATTGTACGTCCTTGCGGCGTCAGTCTCATGCCACGCAAATCGCAGTTTGGAAGGAATTTTGCACGGCACATACGAAGTTCCTAAATGTTTTTGGGGCAGGCTGGCAGCAGCCAGCGTGGAGAGACGGACCGGTCGCTTTGGAATCATGCTCGCTTGTTCCCCGCCCAGGCCAAACCGTGTAGGCGTCTACCAGTCTAACGATCGGGCGATCAACGATGACAAACGATGGCGCAGCCGAAGCCGTCACGGACAACCCCAACTACACCGAGATCTTACCAAGGTAGACGAATGGCAAACGGATCTCTTACGACAAAGGCGCGATCGCAATGGGCAGCTGTAGAACAGAAAGGTCCACAAACACACGAATACATCACATCTCGAATCATGAGTGAGCCCACGTGTATTTCACAATGTCTAATTAAAACGAGAGGTGAAGACAGACCCCGCGCAACCTCAGGAGCGCCGATGCTGAGCCTCCAGGGAAGCCGCGACAATGAAAGGCTGATACACAACGCATAGAGTACCACGGATGATTGCTGGAGGTGGGCGAGAACCAAGGAGAATAATTTACAGAGCCACCGCGTCCACGGCGAATGTCCATTGTTGGACAGACAGAGATGCCAACAACTGGTCCCGAGGGCGTCTGCAAAGCCACTGGGGTCGAGACGTCCTGCCACATCGACAGCAGGTTCCGCATTCTGAGTCCAGAGATGAGCAAGCACAGGAGGGCCACAAGGGCGTTCAACACTCCATCGGTTTCCTGAGATTGTGCCGTGCTTGGTCTGATCGCAGCGCGTAGGCAGCACGCTTTTGCATGAAGTTGCATGCCAGGCAGCATCAACGCAGTGCGGTCGACAACAGCAAGCAGGGATTGGGATGAACCTGTCCACGACAGGAGCGCTCCGACATTTCGCCGAGTGTTTGTCCGCTTACTCCTGCCCGTCCGATCCACCAACGCGGTTCTGTGAGGGCGATCTTGTTTCACCAGGTCTTCAGGTGGCAACTTGTCAAGGGGGTTTCAGTAATCGGCGCATTCTATTCCATGGATCACCCAGTGCCCTGGACACGGTCATGGAATTCGTCGCGCCTGAGGATGGCGAGCGCGCCGTGGAAAAGGATGCTGCGCGCGAGTGAATCTTGCCGCGATGCCCCTGGGCGCTTTTCTAGAGTTGGTAGTGGAGTCTGCTCGGCGACGCATGGGCGGCGGATGTCGCCGCGACCGCATGTGCATGAACGGCCGAAAGAGCCCGCGATGAGTTGCTGCTTGAAGAATTCAGCTGGTCTCGCGAACGGGTCCAGTTGACGACCTCGCCGACTCATGGTGCCAGGCGCCAGTGCAGCGCGAACATGGGGAACCGCACGCAACAGGATAATGACCGACCGTGGCTCCAACGGGATCGACGCGCACCTTATTGCCACGAAGCACGTCGATGTGTTCGACGGCACCGGTAAGGGCGGCTACAACAGTGTGACCGCCATCGGCAATGGCAGAGCGTTGCAGGGAAGGACAGGCACGCCCGCAAGATATCTACATGCTTTGCTCACGAGAACCTCCACCACTGCGGCGGAAATAGGGAAGCGCATCGTGGGGCCGATCGCGGGCGGGCTCAGCAACGGAAGTTCCGGGCATCGGGTGTCCCGCTTCGGCTTCACATCAACTCTTTCGCGTGCCAGGCATTGGACAGCGCGCTCGGCGGTCGTGATCTGCGGGCGCGACCAAAGGCCACCCCCGAAGATGATCATGAGTCTAGGCTCGTCAAACACGGCCGTGTACTTGCGGAGGGAACAGACTCGCATGGTGGGGATCGCGCGCGACAGTTTGCTCACGGCCGCGTATGATACAGGGTAAACGCGGGTCATCTGCTCATTGCAATGAGAGCGAGACGTGTCCAATGACTGCAGCAGGTGGCAAACAGTTGCCACGCGTATCTCTCCAATTGCTCGCAGGTCTGTTCGGAGAGCTGGAGTTTAAGAGAATCGGACCGCCCCCCCCCCGCCGGCCTCTATCGCGAAACGGTGATCTCTGGACAGCGCGAACCCAACGCGTTGCCCCTCCGGGTACGCAACGACTTGAGCGAGCTCCTCGACGGAATCCGCAACGTGTTGATCCACCGTATCAAACGCGACAAGCCCGTACTTTCTCGACCCTTATCTCCACTGAGCACGCTATCGCACGCATATGGAATACAAGTCAGAGGAACAAGTACCAACGAGGAGGTGGGCAGTTGGATCTACATATGTCTGGCCCTGGGGCTGGATGGGCCATGATGCCACATGACTCTGACAACGCAAAAAGCAGATTAGGAGCCACTTCGCGCGCGGTAAGACGGGCCCGCGCGCAGTGCGACGTGTAGCGAGACTCACGGCAGTGAACAGTTAGCGCGTAGCATGCGGCGCAATATCTTAAGCCAAGGCAGCGGCAAGCAACCTCACGAGGCATAGATTCGAGAAGAAGGTCTCCGCATCCCAGATCGCGCTCAGTCGGGCTCTGGCATCGGCGAGGCAACAGAGGAGCCGCGCCCGCTGCGCGCAGAGCTCACCGAGTCCACAGAGGCATTCCGTCGGCCTGTGCAGCTCGAGCACTTTCCAGTGCCATTCCCGGGCCAGCAGGTCACGTTAACCAGACTCAGAGTGGGAATGTGGGGGGTGGGAAGATGGGGGGGGGGCTAGACTTCGGGCGCGATGCCAGACTGTTGGGTCGGGCTAGTGCAGCTCAGGAAGCAGAACGAACCGGGCAACATGGTGGCCGACCCGAGGTTGCTGAGGCAGCTGGAGCTTCGCACCAGGTCCTTGGATTTCGAATCGCATCTGACCAGGTTCGTCGAAACGCGAGCACCAGGTGATAGTCGAAGTGGTTGACGCCCAGTGCGATAACGAGGCCAAGAAAATTGGAGGCGGCCATGATTTCGGGGGCCTTCACCTCCACCTTTTTTGGAAGACTTCCAACCAGACCGAGAGCAGATTCGCCAATGGCGTCTCCCCAGACTTCCAGGACTTTCACTGCCTCGGGGGGAATCTGAATACAACATCCAAGTTGCCAACGATCCGATTATGATCGAGGGGTGGTGCAAGGTTCGTGAGTTCAGCAGGACCCGCGACGGGGGGAGATCCAGGGTAACCAGCGACGTGCACGGCCAAGTTGAAGGATTTCGAGGCGGCAACGCACTTGCATGCGGAGGCCGTGATCGGTAGCGACAGCGGGCTCAGTCACACCAGCCCTCTCGGTTGACTTCCCCCTCGCACAGAACTGCGTGCTGATAGACCTGCAGCACGCCTCCGCCGTCTTCTTCAAAACCATGGGAGCGGAGGACACGCAGAGACGCGCGCTCAAGGCCAACACGATCACGTATATGGCAAGAAGTAGCAGCCCGCGTGAGCGACCCCACGGCGCGGGCGGCGTCAACTCTCGGATTGTAATTCCGCCGATGAGCAAACCATTGAGATTATATATTCGGGTACAACGTACTTCGGGAGCTGCAGTGTAGACGCTCGCAAGCAGGCGAGGCCCAGGCGACCAGAGACATCCTCAGCAGACGCTTGCTATCGAGGTCGTCGAGTGGGTGTTGGACAAATTTTTTAAATCACCATCATACCGTCATCGTCGTCACCATCATCATCACCACCGTCGTCATCACCATCATCGTCATCATCACTGTTTTTGTGGTCGCCATAATCATCACCCTCATCATTTTCATCAGCATCTAGGCCATCCGCGTCCTTACCCCCAGCCGCGTTCTCGACACCAACCCCCCGGCTCCTTTCTCCCCGGGGAGCGTGCACCGTGCCTCCGACGGTGGCGGCCAAGGTGCGCCGGGGAGGTGGGCTGGCACTGGAGCGAGAAGCGCCAGGCTGCTCTGTCCGCTCTGGGGCCGCCTGGCATGGGGAGCCCAGATATCTTCGCTGAGCTTCGAATCCATCTGTGTGCAGTTATGTCGGACGTCCATCCTTGGCGCGTTGAGGATCGACTTCGTAGCTGACGCGACCAAGCGGTTCATAAGTGCCCAGGAGATATCGCGGCGTTTCGCTGGGTTTTTTTGGCGCGTTGGAGAACAATGTTGCGGACTCTGCGACCAAGCGATTCAGAGATGTCCGGGTGGGGTTCGCGTCGCCCCATTGGGAAGTGGAATGCTAAAAATGTATGCTTGGATCGTCGTCGACGTCGTCGTCGCCTTTGAGGCCGCCATGCAGCATCCAGCGACCAAGACAAGAAATGTGGATTCAAAGAGGCTTGCGCCATCCAGTGACCCCAGAAGAGGGAAGACATCCAATGGGCAGATTTTTTGGGGGGACTGGGACAGTTTGGGGCCTGTGGGGTTGGGTTGATTTCTGGGTGTGTTGGCCATGATATCCGTAGGGCCGTGTAACTGGGATAGGTCGTCAGAGCCCCCCCCCAAATAGTTGATATTGATTACCTTCTCGGCGGCCTTATTGACAGACGGGGGTCCCACCAATAATGGAACATGTATGGTTAAACGCGGCACCCGCCGCACGTTATCGACGACGACGGCGAACACGACTACGACTACACTTACGACTACGACCACGATATGACTACGACTGCGGCTACGGCTACGACTACGACCACGACTACGAGCAGTAGATTGTGAGGTACGCCGTCGGCGACTAATGTGTCGACATTTACATATATCACATATATGCGCGTATACATATATATATATACACACATACATATCTATATATGCACCTGGTTCGCAATCCTCTCCCAAACGTGCTCGACATTCTTCTGTCGTGGAGGGTTAGCCATGAGATCATTATTCTCTGGGCGACAACATCCACCAACATTATCCAGCGCGGCGAACACTAGTGGGAATATACTATCCGCCGCGACGACGACGACTACGATTGCGATCAGATTCACTATTACAATCACGATAATGATTGCGATTCCAACCAAGACCACAAGTACCAATACAACTACAACCACTGATTCCTTTCGCTGTCCTCACCAGAAGATGTTCACCAATGCTCTCGCGTATAGGGTAGCCCAGTATGTTTTTTCCCTGGGAGAAGAACCCCCAACATTATCCAGTCCGCGACGATGACGACGATGACGACTACAATAGCGACCACGAGGACGAGAATGAGGAGGAGGAGGAGGAGGGGCAGGATGAGGAGGAGGAGGAGGAGGACGGGGAGGAGGAGGAGGAGGACCAGGAGGAGGAGGAGGAGGAGGAGGAGGAGGAGGAGGAGGGGGGCGAGTTTGTTTCCCGCCGGGAGAAACAGGGTGGGACCCCCCAAGCCAAAGACCTCCCGAGGTTATACCCAGCCGCCGTAGTGAGCAGATTCATGCCATATGTGGATCTGGTCCCGCGGACAAGCTGGAGTGCCAAGCGGCTCGGCAAGTGGCGACGCGCCCGCCTGGCAAATTTGATATGCAACAATCGGAAATCTTGTGAAGTCAGCCGCAATGAACACATTACAGCGACGCGGGGCAGGCGTCGTCCAGCACCTCTGGCGTGAAATGGCGCGCTTGCGCCTAAATCCTTCTCTTGAACGCGCCACAATCAAGAGATGACAGCGCTGATTGCGCAGCGCTCGCTTCCGACGCGGCGCATCCGGATCAGACAAGGCGCGCGGTCAACGAACGAAAAAATTCGACCTACCCGCAGTTGGCACGAACATTTTTGCAAACTGGTTCATGGGCAACAATTTCGTCGATTTGATAAGTCTTAGCAGCGTCCGCTGCGCGGTTCCCTCGGACTCTCACTCTCCTCCTTTCCTCCTCCTTCACCCTGTGGGTCGGGAGGAGAAGGATAACGCTCGCGAGTCGACCAGCCCGTTTCGCCTGAGTCTGGCGAACGCAAGCATGGATCAAGGGGGCGTGGATTAGCGACGGGTCCCGTTTCCATGGGGAGTCGCCGATATCCGCCGCCGGACGAGGCGGCACTGGTCGCATTTTGGGGATGGCACCTCCCCCTATCCATGGATGTGGCGACCGCGCGCCAAATCCATTGATCGCCAATCCATGTTTGCGCGCCCCCGACTGGGGCGTCCTCGCAATTCTGGGCGCTGATATGCTCTTGCCCGAGGTGGTCCAGCCCACTTCGCCTGAGACTGACTCGCATCTCCGGGCCCAGAGATGCCCTGACCTGCAGTGGTCTGGCCCGTCTCGCCCGAGGCACCCTGGCAGCTCCAGGCTCGTCAGTTGCCGTGACCCCCTTGGAGCTTGGGGGCCTCCCAGGTGGCCTGGGCTGGGGGGGCCCAGAAAACCGACAGGGTTAGCAAGAACATTCAAGGGTGGATTCGGCGCGCGCAGACAAGATTCCTCCCTTCGACCTGTGGATTCGGCGCGGGTAGCACGGATGACCCACCCCCGATCTGCGGATTCTGCGCGAGTGCGTCCGACGACCCAAGGACCCTTTGCGGACAATATGCGTGTGCGCAGATTGTCCTGTGGGCGCGCCCCCTTTTCCGCATATTGCGTGCACACATGCCCAGGCAATATGTCCGCATTTGGTCGTACAATCTGTGGACCAGGGACACCTGTCCAAACTTGACAGTACAATGTGCGGACGGCCTTCCGAAAAATGCTGACCGCACTCAACAGTATAGTCAGTGGGTTCGGGCACTGTACGCGACCGCTGTTCGACAATCCGATGATGCCCGGACCTCGGTGCCCAGTCCAGGGGGTGGGGCCCAGGTGGGGACCCAATGTCCGCACACGACAGTACAGTCTGTAGATTGCCCCGGGCACGAACGGCAAAGAACAGCACCGCGTGGCACTGGGAACACGAGGGAAGACGAGGGAGGGCCAGAGGACGAGAAGGGAGAGATTTCAGAGGGCAAGGGGAGGGCTCCAAGAGGGCTGCAAGAACGCCCCAGGAACCTCGATTTTTTTTTGTCAGCGATCCCCTGGGTGCCTGAACGATTTTGAAACAGCACGTCGGCCACGATGGCCGAAGACCAGCTCACCCGCTGAGCACGTCTGACGTACAGCCCAGCAGATGGGGGACAGCGGGCGGGACAGGGGACAGATGAGGCCCCAGATTTAGCCACCCGCCATCCACAAAATCTGGTCAAAATCTGGTCACGGTGCGTCGCCGAAAGGCGCGGCAACGGGCCGTGCCACCGCCGACGCTTCACGGGCCTGAACGCGTGCCAGGAGCGCCGCCATACCTGCCGTCTCTGTCAGCCCTGACGGCGAGAGCGGCAGGCTTGATATCTGGCGGCGGTGGCCTCTGAGACTCGTAGCAAAAGAAAGCCACGCCTCGCCTCGAGGATTCGCTCACCGTGCTATTGTCACGACAGTGAGGATAGAGGCCAGCAAAGATCCTCCTCAGCACGGTAGTGCCACCCGCCAGTCGGCGCTGAAGGCACTCCTTGCCGAGCATATGACAGCGCGCAGAGGAGTACGCTCCGCACATGGAGCAAAAGAAGAGGGTGAGCCTCCGCTCACCTTTGCTTACAATGCAATGCGCCAACGAGTGCCCCAAGGACCGACCCAGGACACCACGCCACAGCCTGCTGGGTCCTTTACATCCCAACATGGGGCGCGCATCCCGATCAGTGGACAAACAAAGGCAATGCAAACATCTGGCGCAGCCCTGACCTATTTCCTGCCAGGAATGCCAACCTCCCGATTTTAAAAACTTAGCCCTCGGTCCCAAGGGCCGACGCTCAAACTTTTCGGGAGGAAAGGTGGCAAGCACGGTGCCCGCCACCCTAGCAGCGAAAGCCAACAAATCGCACTTCCTGTCCACCTCCGTACGTTCGTGCACACTGGGTTGGGGATGGAGGAGGAGAGCTTGCTTGGCAAGGGCGTCGGCTTTCAAGTTGCCTATACCAATCCGTTTCTCGTGCGCTGACGGAGCATCCAGAACAGTGCGCGCACGGTGCGCAGGTGTGTGGTGCACCGACGGGATGGGGAACTTCTCATGGAGCAGACACCTCTCCGAAGACCAGCATAACGATGTGTATGAAAAACCTGGTACTCATTCGTCGCCACACAGATGCGCACCACATTCATGCAATCGGTGTGGCGGTCTCCGCCGTTGCTCTGAAACATCGGGAGGAGGGCCATGCAAAGGTGCTCCGCAGCTTGGGAGGTCTGGGGGAGGACCGAAAGAACAGTACCTTTGGCGTACGCAATAATAGTGTCGCCCTCTCCCAAGAAAACCCAGGAGTAAACCGCTCTGGACAACTCCCTAACGGTATGCCGATAGGCCGAGCCGTCCATGACGACATCGCAACCCGAGAGGTCTACAGAGCCCCAATCAATAATATCCCCTTCATGAGAGTACAGGATGGGTTGAGTGGCCGAGGACGGAGGAGGGTAGGAGGCTTCAGGGTGCTCCCACTTTAACTCATCAAAGAACAAACGGTCCTGACTTTCAAGAGCTTCGTCCAGCCATTCAACAGGAGAGTCATCAGTAACACTTTTACGGGCGGCGACGGTGTCAGGGTGAAGGCACTGCCAAACGCGGTGCCGCACGCTGTCGGGCATCCCGCACTTCGGGCAAAGTCCGTCGCACGAGTATCCAGCGGCTTGCGCCCTCGCTCTGGTCCAAATCCCTTTGCAAAACACACTCAGCGCCAAATACTTCTGCTGAGGGTTGAGTTTCCTTCCCTTGGGGCCCAGCAAGGTTTTCAGGGGATCGACACAAAACCGACAACCGTCGGCTCCAGGGGTGTCCTGACATAAACCCGTTCATGTTTTCGTTGGACCGCCAACTGCAACATGTGCGCTAACATAGCGGGCGAGGTGTATCCCAAGTGCACCCCTCGACCGTAGTCGTCCTCAAAAGTAAGGGGGGTCACCGACTTCCACCCGATCCTAGCCAACGACAGGTGCATGCGCTGCAGAGGTCCTCGTGACGAGCGCCACGTGACCTTGTCATCAAAGGGGACAGAACGCCACAAATGAGCAACCTCCTTGATATTAAAGCTGGATACCGACGGGGTGGTGAGAGCCAGCCACACGATCGACGCCCACTGCAGGACTGGCGCCACGGACGGCCTCCACATCGGGCCTCCGCGGATCACCAGACGCGCCTGGAGGGAGCACCCTCGGTGCCTAGGGGGGTGCGGCGACAACAGCACGCGTTGAGCCACCAGGAGAGCTCGCCCTGGCCTCATCCCCACAGCCGACGAGCCGAAACCGGCCGCGGGCAACACATCCGCACGTATAGATCTCTGCCGTGCGAGATGTTTTGCGGGGAAGGGCCGAACGATATCGCATCAAAACCTTATGCCTCTTCTTCATGTGGGGAAACCTCTGTTCTCTTTTCCACGGACCATGTTTAGCGCCTCGGGTCTGACCTGGTGCGAAGTCCGTGCCGAGGGAGACCACGCCGTTCGTGGCCTTGCCCGCCGGCTGCCCGGGGTGCCCAGCAATCTTCTGGGCGAGGGTGCGGCTGCTGGCAGAGGTGCTGACCTTGTCGGGCTGAATGCCGACGCGCAGCTCATCCCTAAACAGGACGTACAGGCAAGCAGCCGCCTGAGTGATAGTGGCCAGGACCTCTTGCTCAGAGCCCGACGCTGCGACGCTATCATCATCGACAGACGGCGACAAATCGACGCTGGGATTGTCTTCAACAAACTTGTCAAAGGCTTCGATGCTGTAAACTCGAACCATGATATCATTGAATATATCTCCCGCGGGAAGACCAGACCTGGCGAAATAAGGCTGGGCCCCGTAGTGGGCCCCTAAACGAAGCAAACGGGGACCCCTCCAATAGTTAAACGTCGTTTCGACAATGACTTCGTTAATACCGTAACGTAACGCTCTATCCTTGAGAAGGGTTAAATCAAATGAGTCGTAGTACTTCGTCCCATCCCATATTATACCCCCCGTTTCCTGAGACTCGAAGTGGGCCATCTCGGCCTGGACGGCCTGGTGCCACACGGCACTCTCAGCACTGCGGCCAGGGCCAAACGCCCAGTAGTTGCGAGGGTAGTTCGTGTTGAAATCCACAATCAGAGGTCTCCGTAAACGTTCCCAGACACGGACGGGGCCGGCGCACAGTAAGATGGGTCGAAGGCCTCCCTTGGGTTTTTCCAAAAGAGGGAAAAGCAGCCAGAACAGTTGTTTGGGAAAGAGGCCCAGGGGTTCAATCGCTTGGATTAGCGCCCCAAACGTGTCAAGGGCATCGTCCGAAACCAACGCGAGCTGTCTCGGGTGCAGTCCATCGAGGGACTGCGAAGTCAGGTGCGAAAAATTGCTGGACGCGCTTCTAATCTCGGCCGCCGTCGGCCTAGGGAGGTGCGCCCGATCAGGAACACACACCTCGGGTGGTATGTGCGACGCGTGCCAAAACTCGGACAGGGATTTGCCTTCAGCCTCAAGAAGGTCTTGAGGGGAGTTAGAAAAACAACCAGGATGATTTTGCACGACGGTCGGGGTCCACCTCTGCTTGAGTTTCGTGAGCCTGTGCATGGCCCTCGCTCCCCCAGAAAGAGCTTTCTCCTGCCATTGATCCCAACTATCCTGCTGAACCTTCGCGACGGCCTTGCGCGCCTCGTCCAGGTCGTCGTCCCAAGACGACAAAAAGTCCTGACACTGCTCAATCCAGCTGTCGAGGCCATCATCGAGCGTAAAAGAACGAGCCAAAGTGCGCGCCTGAGCGAGGGTCGCGTCGAGTCTAACATTCTACCCCTCACCAGGGCATGGTAACATAAGAAGCTGTTGGATCTGGTGGCTCGCATCCTCAGACAAACGCTGGACCTGGGCTTGGTCCGTGGGATCGGTTTCCTGGGCCGCCCTTCGAAATCGAGCTGTCACCCCAATGGTTTCAGACAAATATTGGGCCAGCCAGATCCATCCGACGTGCTGCTCACGGAGGCTACAGGCCTTGGGTTTAGCAAACATCGGGACCCACCGAGCTCTCAAGAGGTCCCCTTTGTGTCCTTTGCTTTTAACCTCCACTCCCGTGAAAGCCTCGAGCTCAAGTTCGAGCGTGTTGGAAAAATACTTCCAGGCAACAGTGAGAAGTTCCCACGCCTCGCCGATGGGGCGAGTGAGAGCCGCAGCAGCAGCGTCCTCAGCAATGATACGGCTGAGGGTCCAGTCCTGGGGTCTGGGGGTCGGCCCGATCGTCCTCGTCGCGCCTACAGGGACCAAACAGCCCAAGAGGGCCTCGAGACGGCCCGGGCGTTTTTCAGACGCCTTCCTGCTTTCCTTCCCCCATCATCCCTCATTGTTGTCCCTCCCCCAGGATCCTTCGAACTGACGGATGCCACCCCACAGTCGGATGAACCATGATGTCGTTCTGGGCGTCGCTAATATGTTATATGCCGGCCGATGCCGGTTCCCTTTTACTAGGCAATGGTTGAGTGCAGGCACCGTTGAAATTACATTGATATTGCGTCAATGTTGTGAGATGCAATGCTATGAAATACCAATGCTATGCGATGCTCAATTGTCCCATCAGGGCCCCAAGACCTACGTTTTTGATCATGTCATCAAAACCTGGGTGTGTAGTGTGCTTCTGTGGCGCCGGCTACATTCTCAGGGCTGCAGTCCACAGGTCGACTGAACCTGCGAGGAGAATCCAGACACAAGCCCCAACAACAACAACAGCAAACCGACTGAAGGGGGGATGAGGGGGAGGGGAGGAGGAGGAGGACGAGGAGGGGAGAAGAAGGAGGAGGAGGAGGAGGGGGGAAGAGGAGGAGGAGGAGGAGGAGGATGAGAATGAGGAGGAGGAGGAGGAGGAGGAGGAGGAGGAGGAGGAGGAGGGGGAAGCCGCTTGGGGCCTTTGGGAGGTTTCTTGGGCGAGCCGCCGGCGATCTCGGGGCTCCTCTTGGGGAGCGGAGGGCTCGACGCGTCAGTTTGGCGTGCCCCTCTTGGGGCCTTTTAGGACTCTTTCGGGCCGTCTTGGGCGCCTCCTGGGCCCTCTTGGCGGCGAGCGAGGAGGGGAAGCGAGAAGGGGCGGGCCTTCTCCGAAGGCTCGGAAGGCCCCATTCCCTCTTGAGAAGTGTTCTGGGCCTTCCCCGAAGGCACAGACGACTTCTCAGAAAGCGCGAGAGGTTCTGAGAAGTTTCGCCGCCTTCTGAGAAGGCATTCTTCTGCGCATTTCCCCCCTCGCTCGCTGCCAACTTCTTGGAACCCTCTTTGGCCGTCTTAGGGGCTTCTTGGGCCTCCTTGGAGCGGTCTTGAGGGCCTACTGGGCCGTCTTGCTAAACATGCACGCTTTAGACAGGGCGGCGTTTGCTTCTTGGGGCCCTCTTCGGAGTCATCTTGGAGTGCGTTGGCGAGCTCGAACCCCCCGCCACACCCCCGATTTCGGACCCTGGGGGACGGGGAGACTGGGCGGGGGACAGCCGAATGCCTCGCGCGCTCTGTCGGCGATCCGGTGCCGCCCCTGGCCCGGTTACGCGCGCCAGGGAGGGGGGTCAGCGTCGATGCGGACCCCGAAAGTTTACGTTTACGTTGTTGTCCTTCTTATGTGACGTCTTTTGTCGGGTCTGCGGCGCATGACGATGCTGCGGCATACCGAAGTTTTTGAGGTCGACTTGCCCGGGATCCATCCCTTCTTCTACGCGTGAAAATTGTGGCAACATTTGCGGCTGCTCTGTGTGCTAGGTAGATGTTCTGTTCGGCCTATTGCAGCAGGAGGCCCCCTGGCCAGCCGTACACGGAAGCCTCAGAGTCAGCATTGTCAAACGTACATGTCTTACAAATTTGGCGATGTGAATCACGCATGATTGGGTCAATCAGGATTTGAAGATGTTCCAACATGGCGTTGTGAATCACGAGCGACTGGATGGAGACAAGAGAACGACATGCATTGCCGATTATTATGATCAAGTTGCCTGCTGACTCTCTGACATCATCGCATTATTCCGAGCTCGATTGTGTTCCTGGTGAGCAGCAGCGACTGCGATGTGAGTTTTTCCCGGAAAGGGCCTGGGCCCAGGGTTCTCTTTTAGTGGGTAAACCTGTCCCCCGGTGCCAACTTGAAGGAGGCCGGCGAATTTTTTCCCTGATAAATAACGAGGTCGAAGGAGGCCGGCGAATTAAAATTTGAGGATGTCTCGAGCGAAACGCTTGTTTTTGAAATCCCGATCGATAAATCACAGGGTGCGGGCCACTTTTTCGTGTGTTGAGGATGTCTCGAGCGAAACGCTTGCTCCGCAGAGTTTGCCGAGGATGTCTCGAGCGAAACGCTTGTTTTGCAGAGCCGACCGCGACGCGGAAAAGCGCCCCGCGCGAAGGAATTTCGATGATGTCTCGACTAATTCGTTTGTTTTTGTACGATTTCCTGGAATTTTGGCAGGATGTCTCGAGCGAAATGCACGACCCCACCCTAGCACGACCATACCCCAGCACGACCACACCCCAGCACGACCAGACCCCAGCACGACCCCACCCCAGCACGACCCCACCCCAGCACGACCATACCCCAGCACGACCACACCCCAGCACGACCCGACCCCAGCACGACCCTACCCCAGCAAGACCACACCCCAGCACGACCACACCCCAGCACGACCTCACCACAGCACGACCACACCCCAGCACGACCACGCCCAGCACGACCACGCCCCAGCAACGACCCACCCCAGCACGACCACACCCACCAGCACGTACCACCCCCGCGCACACCACCCCCCGCGTGAGACTCCCCCTTCGCGTACCACTCCCTCAGCACGACTACGACCACACCGCCAGCACGACCACACCCCAGCCGCGACACAACCCCAGCACGAACCACACCCCACACGACCACACCCACAGCCGACCGATCGATAAATCACAGGGTTGCGGAGTCACCCCAGCAACGAACCCGCCCCCAGCGACGAACCCCACCCCAGCACGACCCCCACCCCAGCACTGACACGCCCCAGCACGACCAACCCACTCACGACCAACACCCCAGCAACGACCACCTCTCCCATGCACGACCCCACCCAGCACGACCCCACACTAGCACGACCATACCCCAGCACGACCACACCCCAGCACGACCAGACCCCAGCACGACCCCACCCCAGCACGACCCCACCCCAGCACGACCATACCCCAGCAAGACCACACCCCAGCACGACCGCACCCCAGCACGACCTTACCACAGCACGACCACACCCCAGCACGACCACGCCCCAGCACGACCACGCCCCAGCACGACCACGCCCCAGCACGACCACGCCCCAGCACGACCACGCCCCAGCACGACCACGCCCCAGCACGACCACCCCCCAGCACGACCACGCCCCCAGCACGACCACCCCCCAGCACGACCACCCCCCAGCACGACCACATCCAACACCGCTTGTTTGAGTGTTTGCCTGTCGTCGTGGAATGTTTCGTGGGGTGTCTCGTGGAATGTTTCGCGGGGTGTCTCCTGGAATGTTTCGTGAGGTGTCTCGCGGAATGTTTCGTGAGGTGTCTCGTGGGATGTTTCGTGAGGTGTCTCGTGGGATGTTTCGTGAGGTGTTGCCCCGTTGGGTATCGTGAAAACGTGCCCATGCTCCACATGTCTAGATCCCTTTCCGGTGTTCGTGGTCCTCATTTTCAGAATGTTTGGAGGATGTCTCGAAGGCAGGAGCACGGGGGGAAATGCTGGTTTTGCGAATTGGGATGTCTCGAGCGAAACGCTTGGTTTCAGAATTTGTTGAGGATGTCTCGAGCGACACGCTGGTTTTGCAGAGCCGACCGCGACACGGAAAAGCGCTCCTCGCGCAGGAATTCCAAGGATGTCTCGCGCGTGCCGCGTCTCGCGCGCGGGTATTTGGATTTCTTGGATTTTGACAGGATTTCTCGAGCGAAACGCTTGTTTTTCAGAATTTCTTGAGGATGTCTCGAGCGAAACGCTGGTTTTGCAGAGTTGAGGATGTCTCGAGCGAAACGCTTGTTTTCAGATTTTGCTGAGGATGTCTCAAGCGAAACGCTGGTTTTGCATAGTTGGGTATCTACATGGCGTCTGGCCGCAACGCAGAATTATGAGGAAAAGTGATGGCTTCTTGCTCTTAACAGGGGGTGCGCCTTTGGGGTCCTCTCCAGGGAAGAATACTTGTGAAGGATGTCTCGAGCGGGAGCTGCGAATTCAGCGTTCCAAGTCACGCGAGGGGTATCTACATGGCTGCCCGCGCTGGAACCACGTGTTTTTCCCGAAAGGGCAAAGGCAGGGTTTTCTCTTTTAGTTTGTTTTCCCCCGGTTTTGACGTCTGTAGGGCCGGCGAATTTCTTTTGCGATAAATAACGAGGTCGCGTAGGGCCGGCGAATTAAAATTTGAGGATGTCGCGGACGAAACGCTTGTTCTCCAGAATGTCTTGAGGATGTCTCGAGCGAAACGCTTGTTTTGTGTTCTAGATTGTCCTCTTCTGGGGACCTGAATTCTGAGGATCTCTCAAGTGGACTGCTTGTTTTCACGTGCCCAGCTCTTGAGGATGTCTGGAGCGAGACGCTTGGTTTCACGCCTCCAGGTGGCCCAGACAGATGTCTAGCATGAGGAGTTGTTGAGGATGTCTCGAACCAGAGGCTTGCTTTCACGTATCCAGGTCGCCCAGGCGGATGTCTAGCATGAGCATTTGTTGAGGATGTCTCGAGTGAGACGCTTGTTTGCGTGTCCAGGTTGCCCAGGCGGATGTCTAGCATGAGGATGTGCTGACAACGTCTTGAGCGAAACGCGTGTTTTCACGTGTCCAAGTCGCCCAGGCACAGCACAGCCCTCGGCACGGTACATCAATATCGATACCCTTAGCATGCAGCCTGGCACTGTTGCCTGCACGTTCCGGCGGAGCGTCCCGTGGCGAGTCCCCCCTGAGCACGTCGCGCGTGCTAACGTCCATTGGCTACGTTTTCCTGTAGCGCGTCCCCTTGACACGTCCCGCGGTGCGTCCCCGCGGCACGTCCCCTGGCACGTCGCCTGGCGCGTCCCTTGGAACGTTCCGCGGCGCGTTTTCCTGGCATGTTCCCCTGTCAATTAGCTCTGGGGCAGCTACTATGTGGACTTGTGCTCAGGCAGCTCGAGCTTACGATCCAGATCAGTTCGGTCAGGTCTCGGATGCAACGGAGGACTCGATCCACAACATTATAGAGCACAATCGCGGCATGGCACAAAGCAGTTCAGCACGGCGCAGCACAGCACAGCCTCGGCACGTTACATCAAGATCGATACACTCGCTTATGCAACTTGGCACGTTTCATTGGCGCGTTCCGTTGGGCGAGTCCACCTGGCACGTCGGGCCGGGGGGGGGGCGGCGCGCCCTGCACGTGCTCTCGTCAACGTCCATTGCACCTTCCGTAGCGCGTCCCCTTGCACGTCCCGCGGTGCGTCCCCATGGCACGTCCCTTTGGGCACGTCCGCCTGGCGCTGCCTCGGGACGTTCCGCGGCGCGTCCTCTTGGCATGTTCCCTCTGTCGATTAGTTCTGGGGCAGCTTCCATCTGCTCAGGCAGCTCGAGCTTACGCTCCAGATCAGTTCGGTGAGGACTCGGATGCCAGGGAGGACTCGATCCGCAACGCTATATATAGAGAGAGCACAATCGCGGCATGGCACATCGCAGTTCAGCACGGCGTAGCACAGCACAGCCCTCGGCACAGTACATCATCATCGATACATTCAGCATTGCATGTGCCCGTCGCCCAATTAGGTGTCTTTGAAATGTTGCAATGCCTTACATTTCTATATTCCTTTCCAGGTTCGTGGGTCGATCATGTT
>CAUYUJ010017728.1:213665-226709 GCA_963575745.1 Prorocentrum cordatum | reverse complement strand
ATATATGTATATATATATATATATATATGTATAGGTATATACATACTGTTTTACGGAGGCGTACGTCCACGCCAGTGGTCAAGTTAGCCCGACACGTGACCTTTACTTTCAGGACCTTGCACACCGCCCCCCAGCACACTGGCCGAAGGTTCCACTGCGCCCACAGCCCGCGGGGCCGCTCGGGACCCACAAACGCGGGCCCGAATCACGGAGGGACAGGCCAGCACCGAGACACGGTGCACCTCCGAACAGGACGGGCAGCCAAGGGACCTCCCGAGGTCCCGAGGCACCCATCCCGTGGGAGGCCGACCACAGGTCCCACACAGACACCCTCGGCCACGCGCTGGAACGTGCGGCACCAGAAAGGCACACCCTGAAGGTCACCAGCTAACTCCCTTGGGCTAGGGCACCAATCTGGAGTAGCTGGGGGCATCTGTACAGAACTGTCTCCTCGTTCAGGGGCCGCGACGCGGCCCGGGACTACAGGGAGGTAGCGGGTGGGAGCCTTGGAAAGAGGCTACGGAAGGAGACGGCGTTCAACGATGCCCCCAAACAGTATTGCCTTACGCAAGCGTAAACGGTCATACTGTTTTACGGAGGCGTACGTCCACGCCAGTGGTCAAGTTAGCCCGACACGTGACCTTTACTTTCAGGACCTTGCACACCGCCCCCCAGCACACTGGCCGAAGGTTCCACTGCGCCCACAGCCCGCGGGGCCGCTCGGGACCCACAAACGCGGGCCCGAATCACGGAGGGACAGGCCAGCACCGAGACACGGTGCACCTCCGAACAGGACGGGCAGCCAAGGGACCTCCCGAGGTCCCGAGGCACCCATCCCGTGGGAGGCCGACCACAGGTCCCACACAGACACCCTCGGCCACGCGCTGGAACGTGCGGCACCAGAAAGGCACACCCTGAAGGTCACCAGCTAACTCCCCACATCTCCAACCTTGGCGCCCACGCCGTCTAAGAGAAACTATTCTAAAAACTCTACAATCGTGAGGCTAACTTCCAGTCACCGCCTAGACTTAGGCATGGAAAGTCAGCGAAGCTGAGATATATGTACACACAACCATGCAATGGGCACAAAGAGGGACGGCTGGATAGGGAATAGAAGATGCACATTCAACGCTCACAAACTGACAAATTCACGGAGAATCTCGAGCCCGCATTGAACATTTGAACACTGTTCATCTTGCGGCCTGACCTTCACTAGGTCAGCAACTGCATCTTCAATATAAATTCTCGCAGTCAAAGTGCTGGCCCAGCGGCCTTTGACGAGTGTCTGCTCCATCGAGCTGGAGCGGCAGAAAAAAACACTTGCTCCGCCTCGTCGGCAACTGTGCCAGCTGAAAAGGCCTCGAAACCCGAGCGCTTCGGCCAAGCGCTGCAATCCTGCCCTCAGCTGGTTCGGCGACCTGGGCGAAAGCCTGTCTGAAGGCGCGAGATTGGCCACGACCAGCCGCAGCAGCCGCACGCAGGCCTTAGATCGCACCACTACGGCCTCAGCTGCATCCTTGCCCGCCGTGGTCTTACTGCTGCCAATGCGGATGACTATACACGATCCACGATCATGAACGTCGCCTGCAGTGAGGCTGAAAGCTTCCCCTCCTCGCAGCATCGCTTCAAAGCTGACGAGAAGAAGGCAGGCGAAGTCGAAGGCGCCTGCTGCGATGGCGTAGCCCGCCATGCCGCCGGCCAGCTCCGCGGTCAGCGGGAGCACGCGCGCCGCTGGCTCTTGGCGGCGCCACGTCCGCAGCAGTGACCAGGACAAGTCGAGCTTCCTGCGCAAAGACGGGCAGAGGAAGGCCACACCCGCGATGGTGTTGCTCGCAGCCGCAATGCCAGCGCCCTCGGCCCAGAACTTCTCGAGGAAGCCAGCGACCAAGCCGTCTGCATCGCCCATGGCCAGTGCGAGCGCGGGCGCGCCACTCTCCTCAGCGCCGTAGTAGTGCAAGAGCCTGCGGACCGCAACGGCGTACCGCCTGCGGGTCGCCACCCCGACGCGGAGCGACGAGAGGGTGTGGGCGCGCGGGTCACGCCGCCTCACAGGCGGCCTGCACGGGCGGCCTTGCGCACCAAGGGCGCGCGACTGCCGCGCCCCCTGAGCCGCGAGCCACGCCACAGCTTTCTCGATGGCTCGTCGGCCGGATTGTTCTCTGACACGATGTACCCGATCAGCGGGTACATGTCGGCCGCGACCGCGACCGCTGCCCAGCGCCGGAGCATCGGCTGCAAGCGAGCGCTGCTGCTCCGGCCCTTCGTGATGATGGCCGCGACGACCTGGCTGTCCACGAGGTGGAGCCAGCGGCTGCAGTGGCGGCGAGCGGCACGAGCCCGCCACCGAAGCGCCGCGAGCGCGGCCTGCGGCTCCCTGACGTTGATGTGCGCCTGCTGCCGCTTGGGCCAAGCTATACTCAGCACGACTCGCCACTTCCACACGAACGGGTCCAGCGACGATCTGGGCCACCCCTTCGGTCGGTACGGCAGGTTCACGTCGAGACGCACATCGCTCCCGCCCTTCTCGGACCTGGCCAGGTAGCTGAGGAGCAAGAGACGGCTGGCTTCGGTTTCTGGCTCCCCCGCGTCGCTCTCGAAGCGGCCCGCTTCGTCCCACGACGGCGTGCATTCGCCGACGTGCCCAAGCTCCTGCATGGACAGTGGGCGCGTCACAGCCCCCAGGTTCAGCAAGAGCCACTGCAGCAGCCAAGCGACCGAGAACACATTGAAGCTGTTGCCCAGTAGGAAGGACCTGGCGTCGTCGCTATCCTGCTGGTTCGAGCCCTTCGTGGCTACAGCCGTGTAACGTACGTCGAATCCCATCATCCTCTCCCGCTCGGAGCTCGAAGGGACTCGCAAGGATCCGTCGCTGTCCTGCAAGAGGTTTTTCTCTTCGTAGAGCGCAACATGGTAGCGATGCGAATCCGACTGCCAGCGAACGAGCGCCTCGGGCGAAGCACTCTTCACCCCGCGCGGCGCTGAAGGGTAGCCCCGCTGAGGCCTGCTGCACACGAGGGTGGGGTAAGGCCCAGGCTCGCCCAGCCAGCGCGCGCCAGGATCCCGCCAATCGAAATTCAACAGGGGCGGCTCATTGCAGCTGACCACGAACATATCCTCGCGCTCGTGGAGGACCAGCGGCGGGGTCGGGCGGACGCTCCAGCTCAGCCAATACAGCCGCGGCCTCCTGCAGGGCACCAGGGCCGAGGTGCACAGAAACACGGGCTTGACGCCGAGCGCCTGGCTCATGCCACGCAGGCTGCTGGACGTCATGCCCGCGACGTTCTCCACGAACCACCTGAAACTCGCCCCGAAAGCGTCTGACAGCAGCCCGAAGATGCGCGGCACCTCGAAGAAGACCGAAGACTTCGGGTCGGCCAGGCCTCGCCCAGCAGCGTTTAGCCCCGTGAGCCCCTGGCACGGGCTGCCTGCGCCCGCGACCACAAGGTCGATCTCGGACTGGTAGGCGATCCTCAAGTCCTCCACCGTCTGGGCGGTCACGGTCCTGACGTCGCCCCAGTCGATGGCGCCTGGCCACCTGAGCCGTACGACCCTCCTGGCCTTGGCGTCTGTCTCGGCGCTCACGTACCCGACGATGCGCACGGGCAGGCGCGAGAGCGCGACCGCCAACCCGCCGATGCCGTCGAACAGCCCGATGCAGAGGACTCTGAGGATTGGGGCGACGATGGCCCGCGGGATCCGCGGGTTGCTGCGAGTCCAGGGCGCCCGCGGATCGACTGGCAGGCCGAGGACCCTCGCCCCAGCGCCCAGCTGAGCGCCAGGCTCGCCGGCGGCGAGGATAGTCGCCTCCGCCTGCTCGTGGAGGCCCGTCGACACGCAGACTCCCCCCCCGAACTCGGACGCGTCTGAACACGACGCCATCCCTTCGAGGCGGCTCCTCAACGAAGTAGCGGCGAGCGGGACCACGAGGAGCGCCGTCATCAGCTCCTCCCTCATCTCCCGCGTCAGGTAGACCTTCGCCCGCGGCTCCGAAAGCCTCCACACTGCATTCAAGATGCTGAGCAAGGGCCGCCGAAACTCGAAGACCCTGACAATGCGGCCGAGCACAGTCATGGCCAGCCTCCACGGGACCAAGTCCAGGCCGAGCGTCGCGATGGCGAGACCGCAGGCGGACAACGCCTTGCTGAGGGGGGCGCCGATCCGCCCCGTGACGCCGTCAACGGAAGCCCCCATCCTCTCAACGCGAAGCTGGCGGAGGTGCGCCTTGTCGGAGGAGATCGCCACCTGCGCGCGCTCGTAGCTGGCACGGGCCGCGGCCTGCAACTCTGCCTGGCTACCAAGAAGCTCTAGCGCCGCGGCCTCCTCGATGATCTCGGGGGCGTCGAAGTCGTCGATGTATACCTGCCACCAAGATGCAAGGGCGGGGCCCTGCTTCGCAAAAGCGAGCGGCCGCACCGTGTCCTTCCGCCATTCTGCCTCTGGCGGTAGGCCCGCTCCAAGCGGGGGAGGAAGCCGACACAATCGCCGATGTATGTGCTGGAACAGCGGCACGGCGAGCATCCAACCCATCGAGATGACCGCTGAGGCGACGAAGACCCGCGGCGCCGCGCGCCCAAACAGGTCGCCGCGCAGCGCCTTGCCCACCGCCATGTGAGCATGCCAGCAGCGCGGGATCCGCCACACAAAGAAGGCCCCCTTCTGGTCATCGCCAGACCACAGCAGCAGGGAGCCCTCGGGCAGGTGAAGGGTCGTCCAGCCCGTCGACGCCGCGAGTGTAGACGCCTCACCGACGAACGGCTTGAGGAGCGAGTTGCCTGGGACCATGTTCAGGATGAGCCTGGTGACCCGCTCGGCCCCTGGCCCAGGCGCTCCCTTCTTCTCGACTGCGAAGAGGCCGTTGAGGAGCGGAGCGCCCCGCACCTGAAACACCTCATGCGGCTCAAGCACCGTAAAGATGCCCAACTTCACCAAGTGCACCGCGAGGGCCTCCCAGTCGCTGTCAGAGGTGACGTTGACCCGCGCCCTCGGGAGCGGGTTGGGCCACTCGGCCTCCGGCTTCAGCGCCACCGAGGGGTCGTTCAGCCAGGCGCCAATGTCCGCATCCACGAACTCGCACGCGTCCAAGGCGCCTGCGTGCTCGGGCTGCGGCAAGCCCGGCTTCAGCTCCGCGAGCACGCACGGGAGTGCCTTGACCGCGGGCTCCCCGCTGTAGTCGATGGCAGCGTGCTGAAGGGCGGACGACAGCGCGGGCACCTCCACGCTCGCGAAGGGGTCCTCCGCAAAGACCTCAGCCCGCGACAGGAGGTGCGCCATGGCCTGCCGCTGCGCCAGCGTGAGGGACCCCTCGTGCTGCCAGGTGGCGGTCGCCCGCCCGCAGTACATGCGGTTCAGGCCAAGCACCTCCATGTAAAGCCAGCACTCCATCATGACGGACCTGGCCACTCCTGCGAGACGGCACCTGCTGCTGCGAGGGCCGCATCGGCTGCGAATCCATCGTCTCGCCAGGGAGAGAGAGGGCAGGGGCAGCGGGAGGACGTCACGTCCCCGCACCCCGCTCCCCCGCCTTGTGGACGTACGCATCGTGAACTCCCTGGCGAAGGCGCCCAGACCCCCAGGGTCCGTGATGGTAAGGCCCAGCAGGGTGACCGACAAGTCCACGGCAGTGAGGTTCGACCCAAAGCCGACCGTGACCACGCGCTGCCAGTCATGGAAGTCCGAAGCGGTGAACGAGTCCTCGCCCGCTGAGGAATCCGACCAAAGCTCGGCAACAGAGAGCTGTCCCCCCCGCGGCGTCGCCTCATCCCGCGCCAGGGCTCCTGCCGCCTCTGCCTCGCCGCAGGACCAGCGCCCAGCAACACCCCCAGGCCCAGCGCGCAGCAACTCGCTGGCGCTCGGGGGGCTTGGAGGGGCCTCGGCCGCGCCGACTAGGCCATCGGCCGCTGCGCCGCCCCCAGAGGCGCCCGCGCAGGCCAGGCGCCCCCCAAGAGCGCTTGCTGCGGGCAGCGAGGCGACCGCTACCGCAGCGTCGGCACCAGGCTCCGCAGGCGGGCATCGTACGCCTTCACCGACTCGCCAGCCTTCTTCGGGTACTTCGCCTTGGCGTCCTTCCAGGGCCGCGCCAACGCGACCGCACGGGCTGGGGCTGCCGACCTGTCCGCCAGCATGCGGTCGGCCTCCGCGGAGCCCGCGGCCGCTGGCTGCCTCTGCGCCGGGGCCTGCGCTGCGGCAGGGGGTATCCCCCCTGCATGGCCTGCAGGGCGAGTGGGCAACGCCGAACCCACCTCGCCCCGGCCGACCTGCTAGCCCTGAGGCTTCTGCCGCAGCCGCGAGGCGAGCTCCTCCAGCTTGAGCTCCCCGTGCTGGATGCTCCTGATCATCTCCTCCTCCTCGTTGCGTAGCGCGAGAGGCTGGTCCCGCGGCGGTATCAGCTCGAGCCACTTCGCCGCCGACCAGCTCCCGTCCCCGACCGCCACCTGGATGGCCTTGAAGCGCTGGGCCAGGATGTCGGCCACCGCAGCCGTGCGGCCCTGCAGCAACCGGTCCAGCGCCTCCGCGATCGTCCGCAACTCGCGGTAGATCTCGCCCCCTATCTCCTTCACCGGATGCTGCGGCAAGTAGACCGACAGGAGGAATCGAAGGACGATCGGGCCATGCGGATCGACCGACCCGCCGCCGTCCTGCGACCCCAGGAACTCTGCCATCTGCGCCAGGCTCAGCTCCGCGAGTCTCCCTGGGTGCTCCAGGGCCAACCTCCTGCAGTGGGCCCGACGAGACGCAAGGCCCTTCGGCAGCAAGTCGCCCTCGGCGGTGGCGACACCACCATCGCCGCCGAAGGACGGGTCCTCGGACGACCTGGACGCGCTCTGCAGCGCCTTGAGGAGGGCCGTCAGCAGCTCCTGCACGCCAGCTCCGCCCTGACCAGCGGCGGAGGCGGCCGCCTCTGCTCCCTTGGCGTCCTCGGCCGATGCAGCTGCTCCGACCTTCGCCGCCTTCCGCACGCGGTCCTCGAGGACCTCGGCACGCGACCGCTGCGGTGGCGGCCCGCCCTGCCGCGGGATCTTCGCCGGCGGCTCGTCGTCCAGGGCAGCGACCGCCTCCGCAGCCCCCGCAGCGGCCCGCCGCTGCTGCTGAAGGTGAGCGAAGCGGTCCTGCGCCGCCTCCAGCTTCCCGCGGAGGCTGGCACGGCGGCCGCCCCCATCCGCCTCGACCACGTCGCCGCCCCAGAGCTCGTCCAGTCCTGGCTGCTCCGACGCAGCCGGCCTCCTGGCAGGCGCCTCCCCAGGCACCCCTCCAGTGAGCCGCGGCCCGAAGAGGTCGGCGGGCCAGACCGCGTCTGGGTTGTCCGAGAGGAACGCCGCGAAGATCTCCCGCAGCTCGTCGGCCGAGACGGCGGTCGCGTCCGTGATGTGCACCAGCTCCGAGCAACCCCGCGGCGGCTGGACCTGGCACGGCTGCGCCCGACACACGTGGACGAGGGGCCGCGCAGTCACGGCCCCGCGCTCGCCAGGGTTCGACGCCCACCAGTCCCAGTACGGGTCGTCTGAGAAGAGGAACCTCGGCCTGGCGTACGTCTCGACTCCGACCGAGAGGCGAAGGGCGACCCAAGTGAAGCGGCACTGGACGTCGCCCTGGGCATTGTAGCCCGTCGACGTATACGCCTGGCCCTCGACGAGCCGCAGCTCCTCGGCGGGGGCAGGAGGCTGTCCACCGCCCTCTCCGTCCAGCCCGTCGCCCGACGGGGTGTACAGCTGCGCGCTCCCGTCCAGCTCCTCGTCCAGATCTCCGGCCATGAGAGGGCGCTTGCGCACCCAGCGCCGTCGCCCTCCAGGGAGTCCCCCCCGACCTGGGGCGGACCAGGTCGGAGCCGAAGATATGCAAACGAGGACCTCGGGCGAGCACCAATGCACTGAGGTGTCGGCTCTCTCCTCCTCACGCTCCCCCCTTCTACTATCGCTCCGAGGCCCCCAAACCCTGCAAGAGCCTGGGAAAGAGGCTACGGAAGGAGGACGGCGTTCAACGATTGCCCCCAAAACAGTAATTCGCTTACACAAGGCGTAAACGGTCATATATATTGTATAAGGTTATATATATACATGTATATTATATTATATATATATATATAGATATTATATATATATAAGTATAGCTCCGCCACCCCCCCCCCGCGTGTCAGGAAAAGGGGCCCTGAAAACGGCGAATTTTTCTGCGTGGTCCACCCAGCGGAACGGCGAGCTCAAGTTGCGAGCAAGAGAGCCGCCACGCTGACGAGACCTGAGCAATGAAACGAGACCGACGGCTTCGCACAGCCCCCGCGCTCGGTCAGGCGATGGAGACCCAGGTCGCTACGGCCAGGGTTGCGGCCAGGAGTGCAGCAGAAGGCCCCCCCCCCGCCTGAGGCCAACGCTCCCCGTTCTGCTCGCAGCGGTGGAACCACAGATGGCGCACTGATCGCAACAAGATGTGCTAGGCGCACGGAGGGAGACATGCAGAGGTCGGCGGCGAGCGAGGGGGGAAGTGGGAAGGGGAGAAGGCCTTCTCAGAAGGCTCGGGAGTCCGCCAGCCTTCCGAGAAGTTTCTAGCACTCCCCGAATACGCAAACAACCTCAGAAGGCGCGAGGGCTTCTGAGAAGGCCCGCCGCCTTCTGAGATGGCCTTCTCCTTCTCACTTCTCCCCCTCGCTCGCCGCCGAATAGAGAGAGAGGGAGAGAGATGGAAAGAGGGAGAGACCGAGGGAGAGAGAGAGAGAGAGAGAGAGAGAAGAAGAGACTACACGAGAAATGGACAGATCAACAAGCAACATCGGGAGAAGATGATCCCAGGCCCTGCACCCCGCAGTCCGGGTCCCCCCCCCCTCCCTCTCCTGAAGGGGGGCACGATGGGGGAGGACAGGCCCAGTGGGGGAAACGTCGACCTGGAATCGGCGATATATCGCCGATAGATCTGATGGGCACATTTTCCACCACCACTACCATATGCAGGACGGGGGAGAAGGGAGGATGAGGAGGTCATCCTCCTCCTTCTCCTCCTCCTCCTCCTCCTTCTCCATCTCCTACCTATGGTAGTGGTGGTGGAACACAGGCCCATCAAGATCGGTGACACAAGCCCCCGATGGCGAACCTGCACGCTCCTGGGTGGGGTGGGCCATCGGGCTCCTGCCGGCGATCGATGGGCGACTCGGGGCCGTCGACACATCCTGAGCATGTCCCTCCTGACGTTGCCCCTGCCCCCCCCCCCGTTCCTCTATCCTCTTCTTCTTACCTTACTTTCCCTTCCTCCTGTCTCTACCTTCACCCTTCCTCCCGTGACTCCTACCTTCCTCCTTCCTCCTCCTCCTCCCCCTCCTCCCCCTCACCGCTTCCCCTCCATCTTACAACTCCTCCTCCTCCTCCTCCTCCTCCTCCTCCTCCTCCTCCTCTTCCTCCTCCTCCTCCTCCTCCTCGCTCTGGGTCCGGTGGCGCCGCCACTCCCTCTCGTAGTGCAGCTGGAAGCCGCGGACGAGGCGCGGGTAGGACCTGGCTCTGCACCCGGCCCCCCAGCGGGGAGCCCCGCGACGACGACGACGACGACGACGACGACGACGACGACGACGATGACGATGACGTCCTTCTCCCCTCTTCTGGGCATCGTGCGCCACAGATCACCATTCCCACCTCGGGGATCTTCTGACCCGGGTCAATCCAGACCCGGGTCAGCAAGAAACCAGAAACTGCAATGCAGGAAAAAAAAACTGCAACGCAGGTCCTCGCAAACCCGGGTCAGCCAGAGGGGACCTTCGCAGGATCCTGCAGGATCTGGCGCCCTGGCTGACCCCCGCTTGCACTGACCCCCGTCTCAAGGCTCCCGACCACCGTCATGGGAAGTCGGCCCCGCTGGCCGACTTGCCCCCTCCCCCAAGGTGGGGCTGCATGCGGTTTCCTTCGGGCGTCGCGGGGCCACCTGTGGGGGTGGCTTGGGCGGGCTGAGATGGCGGGGCCCTGCGGGGATGGGGATGGGGATGGGTTAGACGATGCCGATCGTCCTCCTCCTACTCCACCAACTTCCGCCCCCTGCTCCGGAGTGTTTGCGAACTGCGATACTGTCGCAACCTTCGTGGGCTCGTGTGAGGCACGTCGGAGGTGAGCGCAGCAAAGATCACTTCGAGACCTCGCGCTTCCGTCGGGGGCTGCGAACTGCGCAACTGTCGCCACTTCCGTGGGCGCCTGGGAGGTCCAGCGCAGGTGGCGACAACTGGTTTCGCCGACGGTTGGTTTCGCCCAGCTGGTTTCACCCAGCTGGTCTCTCCCAGCTGGTTTCGCCGCCCAGCGAAACCATCTCCGTCGGCGAAACCATCCCCGTCGGCGAAATCAGCTGCCGTCAGCGAAACCAGCTGTCGCCGAAACCAGCTGCCGTCGGCGAAACTGCCCGACCCAACCCGCCCGCTAGCGTCCGCCCGCCCGACCCGACCCGCCCGTTAGGGTTCCCGCGTGCTCGGTCGAGCGTGTCCCACACTTCAATGTCCCGCCCGCCCGACCCGACACGCCCGTCAGGGTCCGCCCGCCCGACCCGGGTCGCTAGGGTTCGCGCGTGCTCGGTCGAGCGCGCCCCACAATGTAATGTCCACCCGCCCGACCCGATCCGCAAGCTAGGGTCCGCCCGCTCGACCCGCCCCGCCCCGCCCGCTAGCGTCCGCTCGCCCCCGACCCGACCCGCACGTTAGGGTCCGCCCGTCCGACCGGGTTGCCAGGGTTCGCGCGTGCTCGGTCGAGCGCGCCCCACACAATTTAATGTCCCGCCCGCCCGACCCGATCCGCCGGCAAGGGTCCCGCCTGCTAGGGTCCGCTCGTTCCCGACCCGACCCGAACGTTAGGGTCCGCCCGTCCGACCCGACCCGTCCCGCCCGTTAGGGTCCGCCCGCCCGACCCGACCCGCCCGTCAGGGTCCGCCTGCCCGACCCGACCCGACGCGCCCGCTAGGGTCCGCCCGCGCGACCCGACCCGCCCGTCAGATTTCGCGCGTGCTCGGTCGAGCTTGCCCCACAATTTAACGTCCCGCCCAACCGACCCGACCCGCTCGTCAGGGTCCGCCCGCCCGACCCGACCCGACCCGCCCGCAAGGGTCCGCCCGCCCGCAGCGACGGCGTCGGCGAAACCAGCGCCGGCAAAACCGGCCGCCGGCGAAACCAGCGGGGTGAAACCAGCGGGGCAAAACCAGCGCCCGCGAAACCAGCGCTGGCGAAACCAGCCGTCGGCGAAACCAGCGCGGCGAAACTAGCGCTGGCGAAGCCAGCGCCGGCAAAACCAGCTCATGCCGCGCAGGTGAAGGGCAACGCATATCAGTTTGAGACCTCGCGGCTCCGTCGGGGGCTGCGATCTGCGCCATTGTCGCCACTTTCGTGGGCTCCTGGGAGGCCTGGCGGGGGTGGGGGCAGCGGAGATCACTTTGAGATCTCGCGGCTCCGGCGGGGGCTGCGATCTGCGTAACTGTCGTCACGTTCATGGGCGCCTGGGAGGCCCGGCGGAGCGCCAGGCGCCCACATGGCGCGTAGCCACGTAGCGCGTGGCGCCGTCCCGTCATCCAGCGCGCGGCGCTGCTGCATCGCAGGGCGCCGAGCGCTGGACGTCTTCGTTTGTGCAGGCAGCCCGTATCATAAGGATGCACGACGTCGGGCGTCTCGAAAAAATCGAGACGTCGGCTTTTCGTCGTTTTCGGCCTCTCGGTGCCCTCGCCGGGCCTCGGGACCGTCATAAAACGACCCGGGGTGAAGAACCGGTCCCAAGCAAGTGGTCGGGAGGTCGGGGACCCGTGTCACGGAAAAGTCGATACGTCGGATGTCTGGGCTTATAGAGTTCAGAAAACTCTAGGCTAAGAAAATGGATGCAAGGGCCTTGGAAGGCCGTTTCGAAGCTCTTCGAGCGGGGCGCGGCCAACGAGAGTGGTCAAGGATGGACCGTGGAGGCAAGGATGCAAGGGGGTATCCTTCGGAAGGTCACCCATCCTTGCTACGTATGTGGGCTGACTGCGTGGAGAGTTCATATATATATATATATATATATATATATATATATATATAGCCACCTCGCGTGGAGAAGGGGCTGGCCACATCTGGGCATTTTCAAAACGGGGCCCCCTCGGAGCTCTGGACAGCGTCCCCAGGACCGTTTTTGTTGGCGGCCTTTGACGCTCCCGCGGAGTCCCCACTCGTGCCCCAACTCGTCTCTGTGCCCGGGCGTGTGCGCCCCAAACCGTCGGCGTGTGCCCCGAATGGTCTTGTTTGACGTTTTTGTTGGCGCGTCAAGTGTGCCAAACATCGTTGACGGTCTTGTTGATGGTCCTGTTGATGGTCTTGTTGCCTTTTTTGTTGACGTCTTTGTGCCACAGATCGTCGTCGTCAAGTGACGCTTTTGTTGCCGGTCTTGCGTGCCCCAAATCGTCCTTTGACGGTCCCGCGGGGCCCGGCGAGGGGCCCGTGCTTCCTCCTCCTCTCCTCTCCTCTCCCTCTCCTCTCCTCTCCTCTCCTCTCCTCCTCTCCTCTCCTCTCCTCTCTCTCCTCTCATCCCTCTCCTCCTCCTCCTCCTCCTCCTCCTCCTCCTCCTCCTCCTCCTCCTCCTCCTCCTCCCTCCTCCTCCTCCTCCACTCCTCCGCCCCTCCTCCCTCCTCCGCAGTTCGCGTGCGTCTCCCCACACACTGGGAGCTCCACCGAAGGTCCCAGTGGCGCAGCCCGCATGCGTCTCCCAAACCCGGTACGGCGAGTCTTGGCCCCATGGGGAGTTACACCGAAGGTCCCAATGGCGCAGCCCGCATGCGGCTCCCACACTCAGTACACCGTTTCGTGGCCCCGTAGGGAGCTCCTCCGACGGTCCCAGGGGCGCAGCCCGCATGCGCCTCCCCCACCCAGAACAGTGCTTCTGGGCCCCACCTGGAGCTCCACCGGAGGTCCCAGTTACACAGCCCGCATGCGTCTCCCACACCCAAGACAGCATTTCGTGGAAGCCAGGGAGCTCCACCAAAGGTCCCAGTGGGGCAGCCCGCAGGCGCCTCCCGCACCCAGTACAGCGTTTCGTGGCCCTGTATGGGGGCTTCACCGACGGTCCCAACGGCGCAGCCCGC
>CAUYUJ010017728.1:198665-211165 GCA_963575745.1 Prorocentrum cordatum | reverse complement strand
GTGGGTCTGAATATGATTGGATCTGAATTTGAGTGTCTAAATATGATGAGTGAGTCTGAATGTGGAAGAAGTGCTGATGACCAAGTCCGAGTGCGAACGGGTGCGTCTGACTGGGAACAGGGGAAGGAGGTGAGTGAGTGAGAGAAGAGCACACAAGTACCAACAGAAGTCTGCCTGGCAGAAGCTGGCACACCGCTTGAGACACCCCCACAATCCTAAAATGTCCCCAACCCCTGGCGGCTCCGCCTTTGGATTCCCAATGCAACGCCTGCCATATCATGGTGGGCATTGGACCACCAAAAATTGCCCGAGACGTGCCGAACCACTTCTCGACGGGAGTCGACTGTTCCAAGGAGCGCTCCAGAAGAACATTCTGCTCCGCTGGACACCCCAGGAGCCCACGACGGTGGCAACAATTGCGCACTGCGCACCCCCCCCCCAGGGAGCCGCATGGTCGCGGCTCGGTCCGCGTGCTCCCCACCAAAAGAAAGTCTTGGGGGGCAAAGACAGGCAAAGCGCCTGAGACGTTCTCACAATTTGGGCGCAAATCTTGGCTTGTGTGTGTGTGTGTTCACCCCTGGCAGCTCCCCCTGAAAGGGGTGCACCAGTAACACGCCTGCCATATTGCGGTGGGCATTGAAACACAAAAAAAAACGAGTGGGCAGAAACAGGCAAACCGCCTGAGACATCCCCACGATTTGGGCGCGAATCCCGAGAGTGTGTTAACCCCTTGCTGCTCCCCCTGCAGTGGGTGCCCAACATATCGCGGTGAGCAATGGACCACCCAAGCAAAATAGTCAGGGTGGGCCGAAACACGCAGACCGCCCGAGACGCCCCCAACATCTGGGCGCGCATCCTAGAACGTGTTCAGCCCTGGCGGCTCCCCCCCCTGGGGTGCCCAAGCGCCACGCCTGTTGTCTTGCGGTGGCGAGTGGACTGTCAGACAGAAACGTCTGGATGCATCCGAAGGAAGACGAGCGCGGCGGACCGGAGCGATAGGGTCGGAACGTGTATGAGTGAGAGTGCACATGAGGCGAACTCCCCGAGCGGATCTGAGTGAGTCTGAGCCTGAGCGAACCTGAGTGAGGAAGTCATGTGAAGGAGCCCGCGTGAGGAATCGTGAGTCTGTGATGTGAATGTGTATGAGAGAGAATGCGTTTGACGCTAATCCTCTGAGTGTCTCTGACTGAATATGTGTTAAAACGGGGAGCTTGTAAATCTGAATGAGAAAGAGATGTGGCTCAGGCTGCGTGGGGAAGAGTGAGTCTGTGATAGGCCCCGTGTAGAGAAGTGAGTCTTTGATGGACCCCGAAATGAATTTAAGTGATCTGAGTACGACTATTTGCATGATATGGGAGTGAAGAAAAGATGATGATGATGATGATGCTGATGATGATGATGATGATGATGATGATGATGATGATGATGATGATGATGATGATGATGATGATGATAACAAGGGGCAAAAGAACGAGGAGGCCCGGAGACGTCTAAGTAACAACTAGAGCCCTATCTTAAGACGTGGGGATCATGCGTGTGTCATCGCATGCGGAGCGGAACGGCAACGCTGGGTGCGATCTCAAGCTCGAGAGACGAAAGCCTGCCCTGGCAAACTCATAGCACAAACAAGACACATCCCTGCGACTGCACGGAGGGCCGCGAAAGCGTCCCTCTGTGTCTACAACCTGGCCGCATGCAGAGGGGGAAGGCCCCTCGGGCCCCCAGGGCAAGCCCCCGACGGGGAAGGGCCCCCCCCTGGGGTGCCCGAGGCGGCCACGAGGGCGGCGGAGGCGAAGGGGCGCAGGACTCGCAGGAGGGAACAGCGCCCACGCCGCTGCCCCTGCCTCGCTTCTGCGGCTTCGCTCGGCACCTTGGCGGGCCCGCGTCGCTGCCGCTGGGTTCGCCTCGGGGCCCGAGCCAGGCCGCACCCGGACGAGGCCCACGCTCCCCGTCGCTCGGACATCCATTCCCTGTGCTTTTTGTTGGCTTCGTGCGTGGCTTTTTCGCAGGATGATCCAGGATGCTCCGTAGTAATCACCGCCGAGAAGAAGACGCGTCCGAGCGATACCAAGCACGGATCACTGGCAGTAGAGCCAGATTTCGGGGCCATCCTTCCCAGATTAATCCGGACTGAGCCTGGGTGTTGCCCAGATTTCATGGGATCCAGCCAGATTATGCAGGATTGTGCCGGATCTCGGCCACGGACATACCAGCGCGGATGCTGACTTGAATCTCCCAGGCGTTGCATCCTAGGATTGGGGGGGGGAGCGGAGGGCATTGAGAGGTGAGGGAGGACGCTGCAGGAGAGGGAAGTGAGGCGAGGGAGCAGAGTAAGGAAACACGCGCCTTGACGTGTGGCCCGTGTCCTGTCTCTTCTAGGGTACCAGTGGCGACCGACTAACCGCGGCGCCCACGACGTTGCAAAACGCGCCCTCTTGCCACAGATACCAAGCCACGCGGCCTGCTCGCTGGGTGGAACGCACGTTAACCAGCATAGGCAGCATGAAGAATCCGCGGCTGGAGTGGCCCACCATGATTCTTGGGGGGGGGTGCGTAGTACACGGATGCAGGGAGGCCTCCGTCTGGTATGAGTAGGGACTGCCTGCCACGCGCGCAGTCCATGGGGTCGGCTGTCGGCGCCTGCGGGCACGGCCTGGGTTCGTGTGCCCTTCGGGCTCCTGCGCAGAGGACCCTCGAGACCATTCCACACGACTGCTGGAGACTGAGCTCCGACGGAGAGTGGCGAAGGGAAGGGCGCAAGCTATAGGCGCGCTCGCGCCATCTCTCGCATCCCACCCGCGCACCCATCCCTTCCAACGGCGCGGGCGTGTACTGTATCTGGCGACTGGGGTGTCCTAGAAATCCTCGGTCACTATCGTGCGATGCGAAAAATAGAACAGGAGGGGGGGCTTTGTACACTGGAGGAGGAGGAGGAGGAGGAGGAGGAGGAGGAGGAGGAGGAGGAGGAGGAGGAGGAGGAGGAGAAGTTGTGGTGGTGGTAGTTGCAGCTGACCGGGACAAACAGGAAGATGATGAGGAACGCGAATAAGGATGAGGACCAGCAGGAGTAGGATGACGAGCAGCAGCAGGAGCAGGGGGAGCAAGGGCGACAACGACGAGGAAGTAATCGGATCCAACATGTGTCCGGCGCTGGGGTGAGAGCGCCAGTCTGAGCAACGGAGCAAAGCGTCGATCCTGAAATGTTGCCAACGCTGCAGCGGGCGCAGCACTTTCGAAGAATCGAAAGCAGTCCGACCGAAGAAACAAACAACATATGATATCTGTGTCCGATTTCCTGCTGGCGAAAGGCGGTACTCGGGACAATGGCCCTCCACACTGGGCAGTATCAGAGGAAAGAGGAGGGTACTATTCATATGGCGGGCTCCGGAAACCCTGAATCCAAACATGTGAGAGAGCGTGATCCACCGCCGCTTTACTGTGGAAAATTGCCAACCTTTTCCTCCGGAACCCAGGGGTCTCCCCCCCCCCTCCGAAAATCCCCCCCCTCCCCCCCCCACCCCCCCTGCTGGAATCCCTCCCCCCCCCCCCCCCCTCACCCCGGCAAAACCCCCCCCTCCCTAACCCCTACCCCCCCCCTCCCCCCCCTTCCCCGCCGAAAAACCGGGGGGTCCTACCGTTCGAACCCCTCCCCCCCCCCCCCCCCCCCCCTCCGATCCGGAAAAACCGAGGGGGGTCCACTACTCGGTTCAGCCCCCCCCCCCCCCCCCCCACCCCCCCCCCCCCCCCCTACTCACCGCCAGCAAACGACTCCCGGTCCCCACCACCGTCCGCATCACATCCCCCACTGGTGTTCCCAGCGCCACTGTCCTCACCACCGCTGTCCCCACTGGTTCCACCACCGCCCCTACTGTCCCCACCAGTGGCCCCACCACTGTCGCACTGTCCCCGCTGTCCCCAGAACTGTTCCCACCACGGTTCCACTCTCCCCACTGTCTCCACGGCCCCAACCACTGCCCGACTATCCCCACTGTCCCAACTGTCCCACTGACTCCTCCGCTGTCCCACTGAGCTGTCCCACTGTTCCCACCACTGTCCCCACTGTCCCCACCACTGTCCCCACTGTACCTCTGTCCCATTGTCCCACCGCCGTCCTCGCCACCGCCTTCACCACAGTCCCCACCACCATTGTACCCTCCACTGTCCCACTGTTTCCACCTCGTTCCCATTGTCCCCACACCACTGTCCCCACCACCACCGTCACCACCACTGTCCACTGTCCCCCCCTGTTCCCACCATTGTCCCCACCACTGTCCCCACCACTACCGTCCCCACCACTGTCCCACTGTCCCACTGTCCCCACCACTGTCCCGCTATCCCCTCACCACTGTCCCCACCAACACCTTCCCCACCACTGTCCGCACCCCCACTCGGTTTTCGAGGGAGGGAAGGGGGGGAAACCGGTAGTGACCCCCCCCTGTCCGATCCGAGGAGGGGGTAGGGGGGGGGGGGGGGGGGGGGTTCGAACACGCAGTGACCCACCCGCTTTTCATGATGATCAAGGGGGGGGGTGGGGGGGGGGGGGGGGGTTCGAAACCGGTAGTGACCCCCCCGGTTTTCTGAGGGGGGGGGGGGGGGAAGGGGTTGAACCGGTAGTGACCCCCCCCGGTTTTCCGCCAGCAGCGGTAGAACACGCTCTTTCCAACATGTTGTCATCTCTTGGGGGCACATTTATGTCCCCAGTCAGTGCTTGCACTGAAGGGGTCCTAGCGAATATTGAATGATTTGGCGAAAGTTGGCGCCGATTTCGGTGGGCCGCCGGGTTCCCGGGTTCCCAATTCTGGGTTCCACGGTTCCTGGTTGCTGGTTCTGCAGTGGGCGGCGGTGTTCCAGGGTTTCCGGGTCCTGGTCGATCTCCTTATCGATCGGTCTTGCCATCTATATCATTACCCGCCTATCGATTTCACGATCTCACTATCGACCTCACAACCGATTCCATGATAGATCGCACGAACGATCTCAAGATCGACGTCACTGAATGGATTTCAGTTTTGTTCTCACGATCGACTTTACTATTGTCACCATTCCCGATCCCGCTGTCGATCTCACGATCGATCTTTCGATCAATCCCAAGGTCTGTATCACTCGTCTTCAAACCATCCAATGACTGGGGTTTTCTCTGGTGAAATTACTTCCGCCACCTTCCGCCGCCTTCCGTCGAGGAGGAGATGACAGCTCCTTTGGTCCTCCAGTCACGGGCCTCGTCTGGAACGCCTCATACGCTGCAGCCCCGCCCCTGCACAGGAGACCAGGAGGGGAGGACGGGGGAAGGGATGCGGGAAGAACGCGGGGAAGAGGAGGAGGAGGAGGTGTGGGATGTGGCAGCAGGTTGAAAGAGAAGCAGGAAAGAATACGAAGAAGCGCAATGTTAGGCCGGGCATGCCCCCCTGACAGGCGGAACTTGGATGCACCATTCAAAGAAATACTCCCAAACTTGTCAAAGCGATGCAGCAAAAATCAAAGCGAGTATGCCCGAGCGGTCTTATTCTGTCCCTGCTCGCGTTCGTCCGTCTTGGGGTCGTCTCTCCGGCGGCCACGCTAGGATGCCACGTTCGGAGGCCACGCTTGGAGGCCACGCGGAGGGGCCGCGCTGGGAGGCCACGCTTGGAGGCCACGCCAAGAGTCCTCGCTTGGAGGCCACGCTGGGAGGCCACGCCGCGGGGCCACGCTGGCACGCTTGGAGGGCTCACCGAAGAGGGGCGGTGTGCCCGTGGCGGTTTCGGTTCAAATCCCGCCAGCAGCGAGCGCGCCGTGGCTTCGAAGAGCGCCGCCCAACACCCTCTCTCTTTTAACCGCAGCTGCTGGGGATTGGGCACTCATTTTGAACAAGTCCCCAGAGTATTGTCTTAAATTTGCGCGTATTCCTCCTGTAGAAGGACATGCCCGACTTAACTGTAGGAGGAAGAGGAGGACGATGAGGAGCAGGGAGGGTGGCACGAGGAAGAGGAGGAGAAAGCAAGAACAATGGGGGGGAGAACAGCGGGAGTGGGTAGGGGGAAGGGGTAGGAACAAGCTAGGTGCGCTCGCGTCACATCTGGCGTCCGACCCCTCCCTCCCATCCCTCACCAAGGCGCAGATCTCCTCTCTATTCGCACAGTCGGATGTCGAGCAAGGGCGAAGATAAACAAGGGGGCACGATTGAGGGAAGAGAAAAATGGACGCGAGATGCGGGAAAGAGCGATCGTGGGGCCTTGGGTGAGGGAGGCAGGCGAGGGTACGAAGCAGGGCAGCAAGGAGAGAGAAGGGGGAGGGAAGTGGATGCTCGGCCTGGAGAACTTCAGCAAGGCAGCTTCCCGACCCTGGCAAGAGGGGATATTTAGAATGGGGCAGCATGCCGCGGTGAAGCGATGCCACGCCACAGCAGCGCGCACAGTGAAGGGCCGTGCTTCGGGAGAGAGAAGCGGAGGGAGCGTCGAAGGGAAGAAGGCACCGCCGCCATCACAGTCATCGTGCTGCCGCCAAGAACACCACATAAGGGAAGGTAGGGACGCTTCTGGCCACGGCGAGCCTCGGCCACGAATAGGTTCGCCGGCATAGACCTAGGGAACCGCCCAAAGATCAGAGCCCCATCCTGAGCCCAAAGGCGGCCTTAGTTCGACGTCTCGACAATCAGATCCCCCAAAGAACTCAAAGAGGATGAGGAATCCCAGACCCGAGCGACGTTAATTGTTTTCGTTGGCCCCGCAGAACTCTCGACGTCAGCCCCAAGACCGAATGTTCAGTCCACATGTATGTCTGCTTGCTCCAGAGACCGAACTCGGCCCCGCGGAGGCCGAATTACGAAACGGACTCTCGTCATGTTTTTGGCGACTCTCGGAGGTCTGAGGAGGACGGACGATCCATCCCAGGACGCTGCCCCCCAATCGCCCCCCCCCCCCCCCCCCCACAATGACCGCACTGCCGGTGGTATTCCAAGGCCCTCCCTCCCTCGGCCTGGCTGCGAGGACGCCGCATGGAGCGCCCAGCACCCAGAGCCGCACTGCATGCTTGTTGCTGCTTTCCTCTCTTTCTCTCACCCTCTCTCTCTCTCTCTCTTTCTCTCCTCCTCCTCCTCCTCTTCCTCCTTCCTCCTCCTCCTTCTCTTTCCTCCGCCTCCTCTCCTCCCCCCCCTCCCCCTCCCCCTTCCACCCCCCCCACCCCCCCACCCTTCTTCCTCCTTCCCCACCTCCTCCACCTCCTCCTCCTCCTCCTCCCCGCCTCCTCCTCCTCCTCCTCCTCCTCCTCCTCCCTCCTCCTCTCCTCCTCTCCCCCCTCTCCTCCTTCTTCCTCCTCCTCCTTCTCCTCCTCCTCCTCCTCCCCACTCCCTCCACCCCGCCTCCTCCCTCCTCCTCCTCCCCTCCTCCGCCTCCTCCTCCTCCTCCTCCTCCTCCTCCTCTCCTCCTCCTCCTCCCCTCGCTCCTCCGCCTCCTCTCCTCCCCCCTTCCTCCAGTGACAATTGCTGCTCATGGTCTCGCGCCCTCGGGGGAGCAATGTGGGCGCGACCCTCGTCGCCACGCCGAACCAGTCGCCCCGACATCCAGCCCACATCCAACCCGAGCGCGACGCGCTGTAGGAGCTGGGCGCACGGCTAACATTGATTACGCATCCCGTTGGGCTGACGTGCGCGCACAGGGGTGTGTGGAGGGGGAGGGCATCTTAAAGAAGGAGGCTGCTTCTTCGAAGGCGCCGGCCTTACATCTATAGATATTGGCCCGCGCCTTCTCAGAAGTGCTTCTAAGGAGCCCTCCCCCCTCCCCCCACACCCCTCTGCGCGTGGCTGAAACATGGATTACGGATGGGTGGGGCTGCGCCAGCCCCACGGATCGGGGAAGGCACCTCCGAACCGTGGCGCCACTGCCGCCTACTGTGGTGACGGAGCGCATCGACTTTGGCAGGGAATCGGGGCCTGGTCGTGAATCCACGCGCCTCAATCCGTGTCTGCGCCTCCGAGGAGTGACGGGTCCAGAGAGGTCAAACCTTGTGTAGGGCCGAAGGGTCAGGTCTGCAGACACCGAGGAACGGGCGTCACGGGTGCAACCACTCTGGGCGCTTCAACCGCGCGCTCCATACGCCCCCCTTTATGGACGCCCTTGACGAACCCCCCCCCCCTTGATGCATCTGCTTGACGGCCCCTTTGACGTCCGCTCTTTGGGGGTCCTGCAGAGGAGGGCGCTCTCTGACTCTCAGCCCTGCCCAAGGTCAGCCCCAAGGGAGGAGGCCCCCGAGCTCGGATCGGGTCGGGCGAAAGGGGGGGATAGCCAAGGGGGGGTTTGAGAATCAGCTCACGCAGCTGATTTTCCCGGCGCCTCCCGGCGCCAGGAGGCGACCATGTTTTGAGGAAGAGGCCCCTCGGCGGGGCCGAAACCAGCTGCATGCAGCAAATTTCGTAACCCCCCCTTTCCCAATCCCCCCCTTTCGCCCGACCCGAAGGAGGCCCCCGAGCTCGGAGGATGGACGCCAGCTGTCCGCCCGCACCGATCCTCGATCCCGGCCGGGCCCGCTCTGGCGCGCAGGAGCGGCAGCTGCTCCGTCCTGGCCTCGCCACGGAGGCGTGCGCGGCAACTCTCTGTGCCACGGGGTGATGTTTCCAGGGCTCATACACCGGAAGTTCTCGCGCAGAACATATCCCCCCAAGAAAAGCAGCATCTGCAAGCTGCGCTATCTGAAAAAAGTGGCGCAGGTATGACTACCCTGGGATCCTGGTGTTATGCCTTATGCTCAGACAGCTCAGCGTTTGATCTGGAAGTGTCTTTCTTCTTTGATCGTGAAGGTATCCGCCGCCGTGCCTTCAGCATGACGTGGAGTGCCCCAAGGCTGACGCGGTTCAACCAGAAGGAACAACAAAACGCCATGAAACAAACTTTTGACGGTCCGCGCGGATTTCTTGGATCTGCGCTGGGACCCTCCTGGCGGCGCCTCCGGCGCCGCCCCTGGCGCGCTCCGCGGGCCAGCGAGGGGGGGAAGTCCCAAGCGTAAGGAATCCGAAACCCGCGCGGAGCCCAAAAGGTCTGTTTAGCAGATGGTCCCCCTTATCACGAGGGGTGGATGGTGGGCGACGCCTGGCGCCTGGGCACCACCACCTCCTCCTCCTCCTCCTCCTCCTCCTCCTCCTCCTCCTCCTCCTCTCCTCCTCCTCCTCCTCCTCCTCCTCCTCTCCTCCTCCTCCGTCCTCCTCCTCCACCTCCTCCTCCTCCACCTCCTCCTCCGCCTCCTCCTCCTCTCCTCCTCCACACTCCGCTCCACCTCCTCCTCCTCCTCCTCGCCTCCTCTCTCCTCCTCCCCCCTCCTCCTCCTCCTCCTCCTCCTCCTCCTCCTCCTCCTCCGCCTCCTCCTCCTCCTCCTCCTCCTCCTCCTCCTCCTCCCTCACTCCCCTCCTACCTCCCTCCTCCTCCTCCTCCTCCTCCCTCCTCCTCCTCCTCCTCCCCTCATTCCACCTCCTCATCCTCCTCTCACTCCTCCCTCCTCCTCCTCCTCCTTCTTCCCTCCTCCTCCTCCTCCTCCCTCCTCCTCCTCCTCCTCCCTCCTCCTCCTCCTCTCCTCCTCCTCCTCCTCCGCCTCCTCCTCCTCCTCCTCCTCCTCCTCCTCCTCCTCCTCCTCCTCCCCCCCCTCCTCCTCCCGAGGGTGGATGGAGGTTCGACGACACTCCTGACATTCCCGGGCTCTGCCGGGCACTTCGGGGGGGCGACCCGCAGGGGCCTCCGGGGGCGGGGCCCTTCGCGCGGAGGGGGCCCCGCCAAGGGGCCGACAGAGCCCCAGGAGGCCGGCCCAAAGATCGCCGAAAGATCGCCCAAGATCGCCCAAACTCGCCGAAAGATCGCTCCAAGAAGCCCAAACTCGCCGAAAGATCGCTCCAAAGAGGCCGACAAGGCCCAAACTCGCCGACAGGTTGCTCCAAGAAGCCCAAGATGGCCTCCAGGCGGACCCAGGGCGCCTGCAAGATGCCCCGAGAGGCTTCCAAGAGCACTCCCAGGAGGGTCCCAGGAGCAACTCGCTGGATGCCGTTGGGTTTTTGACAGATTTTCGCGCGTTTCTGCTTTTTCAGCTTGCCGACACTCCAGGACGGCCTGAGAGGCCCCAGAGATCGCCCCAGGATGACCGAAGAGGCCGCCAAGAGGGCGCCAAGACAGCCCAAGAGGCTTCCAAAACGGCCCAAGAGGTTTCTGACACGGCCGAAAAGAGCCCCAGGAACGCCCCAAGAGAGGCCCCAGAGAGGGAACACGAACCCAAATGCCGAGCTCACCGCTACGAGCTCCCTGGGAGGCCCCAAGGAGGGGAGGGTGGTGGACTCTATCTTGCTTAAGACCTCGATGGAAAAGAACGGAGAGGGGGCTGCAAGCTTCCTGGACGGGCCTTTGCATACCCCACCCCCAGTCGGGAGACCCTCCCGACCTCTTCGCCAGATCCCACCCGGCTCTCCAAGACAGCTCAGATCAGACCCTCCCTCTCCTCCTCCTCCTCCTCCTCCTCCTCCTCCTCCTCCTCCTCCGACCCCCGAGATCAGACCACCCCCCTATTGTTTTGGAGCCAGAGTCGCGTCCCCCGGGGCCTCCCTGCGCCCGTCCACCCTCCCCCATCCCGCCAGCCTGCGCCAGGAGCGGAGAGGGACTGACGCAGTCTGGGGGTGCGCGGCAGCGAACGTGTCCGCGGTCCTTTTCCATTATCCACGCGAGGGGGAACCCTCGATGTAAGCGTCAGTGTGTGTTCCAGAAAGACTGGCCGCGAACAACGAGGCTGAGCACAGTCTTAGCTTCGTCTCCTCCCCGCCTGCCTTGGCCAGTGCTGACACGGGAGGTCCGAATATTTGGAAGTGTCCGCGTCGTAACGACCATTAGGCAGATATCGAATCACGCCTTCATCAAGGAGAAGAGCTGGTCCGCGACAACGAACTGTATGGCCTGCGACAGGAAGATTTGTGGCACACGCGCTGAAATTCCAGCACCGAATGCCCTGAACCCGCGATCTGCAACGATCTCCCTGTAACAAGCCAACCACCCCTTGCCCCCACCACCAGACTGCATCTTTGTCTTTATCACGTCTACCGGATTATTCATCACTACAGAGATTGCACCTCCCGTGCCACCAGCCATGAAACTCGCATGAAACGGCAGCGGCTCACCCGCGGGTACGCCTGAGAGGAGGCGCCACGCGTCTTTCACGTGCCCTGCAATAGTGAACCGGATGGCCGCGTTCGTTCCCGAACGCATGGCTGTAGGCGTCCACCCAGTCCACAAGCCCAATACACCATGAACCCTCATGATCTCACGATACGGTGTCGACGCCTGCCCTGTGCCGGCCGCGAGCTGCCGCAAAACTTTCAGCCGCTCGGCTGGTGCAGTCCAAATCAGCGCCTCGAAAGTTCCTGCCCCCATGCCGCAGGTGATCGTCCAGAAGGTGACATTTTGAGAACGATCAAAGCCGAGAGAATCGACAACATCATAGAGCACACGGAACGATCCCCATCGTGCAGCTGCCTTGCCTGCTGCCATCACCAAAAAAGGCATATACCCCCTGTAGAACCCAGTAATGCCATCCCTGACGAAGATGGTGCGAAATGCGCCCGTAACGGACATGCCCATTTGCTTATCCGCCGACCCCTTGTGAGTCTCCAGGCGTGTGAGATTGTTCCCCCCCCATAATCCCACCCAGGGACCCCGAACGGGAGTTTTGACCACCCCCCTGGCCCCGGACGAACGCGTCATGGGAGCATAGAGGGCCCCTAAACGGGCCAAGAGGGCCCCAAGTGGGCCCCAAGACGATCCAAGAGGGTCCCGAATCGTCGAATGATCGTTCCAATACGCCCAAGATGGCATCCAGACGGCCCAAAATGCATCCAAAACGCCCCAAGAAGCCTCCAAAAGGCCCCGATGACAGCCCCAGGGGGCCCCCGGACGGCGCCAAAAGGGGGCCCACGGGGGGAACCCGAACCCACATTTCCAGCCTTCGGCCCCAGGACGCCCCCAGGTTGCCTCAAGAAGCCCCCAACACGCCCCCAAAAGCCCCCAGGGAGCCCGAACAGAGCCCTCAAACGCCCCCAAGAACCTTCCAGGAATCAGACAAGCCTCATGGAATTCAGCCCTGGACGCGCATCGGCGGATGTGGCGTAAGCCTATAGAATTGTTTTGCATTTGCGTTTTGACCGTGTCGAAAGGCATTGTGAAGATTGAATCCGTACCCCCTGCAACGGCACCTGTCAGGAAACTTATGGCACCGCGGCGCCAGTCCAGCTTCGACTCTGCCATGGCGCTGCCCCTCGGCAGCCCCAGCGGCGGCTTCTGCTGAAGGCGCACTTGGCGCAGTCAACGGCCGCAGTATTCGCGGCTGCTTGTCTCGGGCTTGAGCTTCTGATGGCGATGAGCAGATGGTGTTGCCACTGGGAAAAAAGTAAGCACGTACAAGAACTGCACACCGCCAGCTGCCAACCTATCCGACGGAGAGGCTTCAAAGGCAGGAGCTCGACATGAGGCCTAGGTGCAGGAAGGATGTGCTCAGGAATTCCGTGGCGA
>CAUYUJ010017728.1:26165-193665 GCA_963575745.1 Prorocentrum cordatum | reverse complement strand
CTCTCGAGTATTACCACCATCGCCGAGATGGGGAGTACCTTCCCTCGGTGAAGGCACACCGCCGATCTTGGTGCTGGTGTTGTGGATGTCACGACAGTGGACACTCAAACGATCCTATCATTGAATTCAACATGTGTTTAAACTGTGTAAAGCATGTTCTAAACATGCTTCAAACATACTTCTACATATTAATTTAAAACATTGTTAGACATCTGGAAACTATTTGGCAGCAGATTTCCTCTCCATTAATCGACTTCCACAGAGCTGGTGTAAACCTCCAGGCCTCCGACACTCGAGAGATCAGCCACGAGTGTGCTCCAGAAGCGAGCGCTCGACGACGACGATGGCGACGGCGAGGGCGCCGCAGACGATGACGGCGGCGACGACGACGACGACGGCGGCGGCGACGACGACGACGACGACGGAGACGATGACCGCGGCAAATGCAACCGCGGAGATGGTGACCCAGACCTCAAGGCTGAACCTAAACGGTGTTTTTCGTGTTCGTTTTGCTATTGTTTTTTGTTTTGTCTTCAATCAGCCTTTACCGCAAAACGAAATCGAAACAAAAACGGCCCACGAAATCGCCAACACACCGTTTAGGTCCAGCCCTGCCAGACCTCCAGCTGCTCCAATTGCGTGGGCCCCGGAGGTCTGGAGCGCTCCGACGACCGCAGCGAACACCGACGCGCGGGCCCCGGAGGTCTGGACCACTTCCTGAGGGCCAGCTTCTCGCCCCGAGTCGTTTTTGGACGCTCTCGAGGCCCGGCGAGGGCCCTGGGAGGCCGAAATCAGACAAATGCCGCCCGCTCTGCAGATTGTCGTTGGCGACAGCGACGGCGACAGCGGCGAAAGCAGCGAACGCGGCGACCGCCAGACGCGGCGACAGCGGCGAAAGCGACGGCAGAGATGGTGACGACAGCGGCTGCGACGACGGTGACGACGGGGCTTTGCTGTGTTCCTGCTCGTTAACATTTGCAAACGTGTGCGGAGCTACACTGTCAATGCCGCGCTTTCCTGCGGCTTTGCTGTGCTCCTGCTCGCAACGCACACCGCCAGAGGCGGCGGAGAACTTGAGAGATCCACCTACCAAAAGTTGGCGCGCTCGGCGCGCGCGTGGGGGCGAAGCCGAGGCGCCGGCGCGTAGGGCGAGAACCTCTCGAGCCACGCCTGCGGCGCGTCCACCGCCGCGCACGGCGGCCCGCGCGAGGGTGTTCCGAGGAGATCGCGTGTCTCGGACGCTTGTATGGGCCTTCTGCCTCTTGCCTCCTCCTCCTCCTCTTCCTCCTCCTCCTCCTCGTCATCATCATCATCATCATCATCATCATCATCACCACCACCACCACCACCATCATCATCATCATCATCATCATCATCATCATCATCATCATCATCATCATCATCATCATCATCATCATCATCATCATCATCATCATCATCATCATCATCATCATCATCATCATCATCATCATCATCATCATCATCATCATCATCATCATCATCATCATCATCATCATCATCATCATCATCATCATCATCAGCAGCATCATCAGCATCATCAGCAGCAACATCATCCTCGCCACTCTCCTCCTCCTCCACTTCCTCCTCCTCCTCCTCCTCCTCCTCCTCTTACTCCTCTCCTCTACTCCTTCCTCCTCCTCCTCCCTCCTCCTCCTCCTCCTCCCCCTCCTCCTCCTCCTCCTCCTCCTCCTCCTCCTCCTCCTCCTCCTCTTACTCTTCTCCTCTTACTCTCCTCCTTCCTCCTCCTCCTCCTCCTCCTCTCCTCCTCCTCCTCCTCCTCCTCCTCCTCCTCCTCCTCTTACTCCTTCTCCTCCTCCTCCTCCTCCTCCTCCTCCTTCTCGTCCTCCTCCCCGCCTTGCAGGATCGCGGCTCTCGAGCGCTCCGTGGGACCCCAGGACCGTGGCGCTCGAACGCTCCGAGGCCTCCCCCGCTCTCGAGGGCCGTGGCGCTCGAGCCCCCCGTGGGGCGCCCGGGACCCTTGCTGTCAGGCGTCTCGCCGAAGCTCGAGGATCGTGGCGTCTCGAACGCTTCTCGAGGATCGTGGATCACGATTGAGGATGGGGGGCTGCTCCCTTACAGCGGGGGGCTCCCGCCACCGAGCCGGTGGCCCGAACATCGGCCACGCTCGCAGGACAGACTCTGACCGATATTGTTCTGGCTTTGCTCTTTGCGGCGCGCTTTTGACGCGTCGGGAGTCCTCGTTTGGAGTTTGCGGTGTACGGGGCATCTCGAACGCTCTGGGGGCATCTCCCGTGCTCGAGGACCGTGGCCTTTCGAACGCTGCGTCAGGCTCGAAGATCGTGGCTCTCGAGCGTCCAGGGGCCTCCGCCGGCCTCCCCGGGAGCTTCTGGGCACTGGTGGAGACCTCCGGGGGCCCTCGGCGGTCTGTTCCGTGGGAGACGGCGTGGCCCCTGGCGCCGGCCGATTTGGGCCTGACGTGGATCGGATCCGCCCCTTCCACGGAGGAGGCGAGAAGAGCGAGGAGGGGGAGAAACAGGAAGGACCAGGGAGGGGCAGGAGGGAGGGCCAGATGCGATCCACGGGCGGCCCACACGCAGGAACAGCTGCTTTCAGCGTCGCCGACCAAGGCTCGCATTAGGTCGGGCATGTCCTTCTACAGGCGGATTCTGGGAGACGAATGCTAACATCGTAAAAAACAAAGAATCAAACAATGCTCAAACATCGTCCCCTGATGATTGTTTGACTATTTTTGGATACTCCTCCTGTAGATGGACATGCCCGACTTGAGGCTTGCATGAACGGGCATCGAAGAGACCTCCTGGCGGCCTGCTCTGAAGACCTTATGAGGACCTCCTAGGACCTCCCCGAGGCCAGCGCGGAAACCTCCCGGAGAACTCCGTAGGCAAACATCTGGAGACCTCCAGAGACCGCCTCTTGACGCCGACATAGGTCACGGGCGTCATCGCCGACGTCGTCGTCGTAGTCGACGTCGTCGTCGACGTCGTGTCGAGAGGATGTGGAGAGAGGAGGCGGAGGAGGTTGTGAGGAGGAGACGGTGAGGCGGTAAAGAGGGAGTGAGGGGGGAAGGAAGAGACGGGGGAGAGCAGGAAGAGGAGGAGGAGGAGGAGGAGGAGGAGGAGGAGGAGGAGGAGGGGAAGGAGGAGGCGGAGAAGCGGCAGCGAGGACGTGGAGGAGGTCCCAGTTATCCTCCGATGTGGTTTTTCAATACGCGGCTCCAGAGCTTCCGACCCTTCCTACAAGGGGTAAGTTTGAAAACCGCCGCGATATTGGCAACAGCTTCCTTGTGGACCCAGGAGTCCTGGGCATTCGAGGAGGACGCAGGCATTCGAAGCATTGACTTTTCAATGCGGCACGAAACTGCCCCGACCCCTTCCCCAAGACCTGTTTTTTTCGATCCGTCTAATCGCACCAACCCTCTGGGCGTCGGTGGTTTAGGGAGTTTCCTCTTCCACCCCTCCTTCTTCCCCTTCGGGGAAAGGTTTACCCCTCCCCCTACCACTCCCCTGGACCTGGACAAAGGGTTTCTCGAGGTGTCGGAGCGTCCAAAACGGCCTCGGCGAGGAAACCAAAATCACTGGTTGTACTAAGGTTTTGGCCCATTCTGGTCTCCTGAAGGGGGGGACTGTAATTAGTCCCCCCTCCTGTGATCGATTTCACCCAAGATGGCCCAAAGATGCGCCCCAAATCTCCCAAGGGTGCCCAAAGAGGGCCCCAAGAGGTGGCCAGGAAGCCCCAAGAGGCCCCCAGGATGCCCCCCTAAGAGGTCCCCCGAAGACCCCCAAGAGGCCCCAAGAGACCCCCCAGAGGCACCCAAGATGCTCCAAGAGGCCTCGGCGAGAATGCAACATCATTGATTGCACTAAGGTTTTAGCCACATGTTGGCCTCTTGGGGGGGGGCATGATTAAGATGACTCCAAGAGCGCCTGGGAGAGCCCAAAATGACCTCCAAGATGGCTCAACATATTCCAAGATGTTTCAGAATGGTTTCCACGATGCTCCAAGATGCCCCAAGACCGTCTTAAGACGGCTCCCAATGGCCAAAGAGCTTCCCCAGGAGGCCCCGAAGAGGTCAACACCTAACCTGAGGAAAATCAATGTGTTTGGTTTTCTCGCCTTTTCGCTTCCGATGGCCATCCGAGGCCTCAAGATGGCTCCAAGATGGGCCAAGAGGGCTTCGAGAAAAAGGCTCCAGAAAGCCCCAAGACGGCCCCAAGAGCGCCTAAGAGCGCTCAAAAAGCGCCCCAAGAGGCGATTGTTGGGGCTCCCGAGGGGCAGCGCTAACTAATGCTCGCTTCTTGTCTGATCGATGTCCCCCAAGATGGCCCCAAGAACGCCCCCAAGGCTCCCAAGAGCGTTTCAAAAGGGCCCCAAACGGCGCCCAGGAGGCCCAAACAGGCGCCCAAGAGGCCTCCAAGATGTTCCCAAGAAGCCCCCAAGAGGCCCCAAGAAGCTCTCCGAGGCACCCAAGACGCTCCAGAAGGCCTCCATTTGGGGACCCTTCCTCTGTGTGCTGCCCACTTCCCTGATCGAGGCAATTCCTCTTGGCATCGTTTCTGGATGGGCTGGTGGGGTTACTCTTTGGTCAACAGGCTCGCGAGGCGGGTCGAAAGCCGTCCAAACACTAGTCGGGCCGCGACTAGGCAGCAGGAGAAGAAAGGCAAGCGAAGCGAGCGAGCGGGCAGCCACTCAAAAGGAGAGTCGGAACCGATACTCCCAAACCCGGTGGCGACCAGCAAGTAAGCGCAGCCAAAATGGCGCGGCGGCGCGACCATAAACACGCAGAGGTCGATCGCTCGGTGTGAGTCGGGGGGAACGCCGTCCTCATCACCGACAAGACTGCAAACGGCAGTAAAACCTGTAGCATTTGTCGAAAGCGAAGTCCATGCAGGAGAACGTCGGCCAACGAGCGTACAGAGCCACATTTGCCGAACCCGAGGTCCAGGTACCATAAGGTAGGCAATGTAGTGAGCGACTCACTGGAACCTTCCGGTCATCAGTAGGGGCCGACACCAGCCAGGAGCAGGCCAGGGGGCACCTGACCTCAGCGAATGCGACGCAGCACCATTCCCTGTGTGAATCCTTGCATGAAATCCAGACCACCTGAACGCCATCAGGAAGCAGTATTGGGCAACAAACCCCAGCCGCCAGGGAATAACCCTGTGAAACAGGAGGGAAAGCACCCCGGTGCAACAGCTGGCCACTGTGGCATAAGGGTGCAGGAGGAGAGGAGGGGAAGTGCACGCCAGGCACGGTAGGCACCCCGGTGTGGCAGCTAACCGCTGCAGCATTAGGATGCAGGAGGGGAGGGAAGAAAGTGCACGCCAGGCACACGGTAGGGTTACTTTTTGTCGCAACCGCAGGCGAGAGCGCCAGCGGCGAGTCAGGTCCGAGCGGGCCGCGCAAGAGCCGAATTACTTGTCAGGCAGCGCCTCGGCGGGCGGGCCGGCGCGAGGGGGGTGCAGGCTGCAGCTGCCAGGGAACTACACGGTGGGGTTACGCGAAGCGTCGTCTAGAATTTGTCGAGGGTCCCCGGGACTCGGCGAGGGCGCCCAGAAGCAAAACATTGCCAACCACCTTACGCCATGACTCGTGCACGGCACGAGGTGGTCTGGGGAGGGGGGGGGAGGTTGAGAGGAGGAGGCGAGGCTCTCCGATGCCCTCCAAGAAGAGCGCGCCTCAAGCGCCGACCCTTTTTCCCAGGGTCGGCTTTCCACAACATCACTGAATCTGCTGTGCTGTGGACATCTTTTTGGTCCAGAAGCCATGCGCCTACAGCCGCGTCGGCAAGAGAAAGCGGGAGAATGTTGGTTCAATTTCCCGAACCATTTTTGTTCACGGTCCAGGGGCCTGGGGAGGACGCCTAGACGCTTAAAGCAAGGCGCAGCCTCCGTCAGGTGTGTTCGAATAGCGTTTTGCCAGAGGGTTTTACAGGAAGTACAGTCAACCCGCATCGTAAGAATGGGCAACCTTCCCGAGGCTACCCTTGCATCCTTGCCTCTTCGGCCCATCCTTGGCCACTTTCGTTGGCCGCGCCCCGCTCTACAAGCCTCGACACGGCCTTCAGGCCCCTGCATCCTTGCCGCGCATCCTTATGGTAATGCGGGATGACGATTAATAAAAAGGGGAAAGAACGATTAGCACATAGCTTTCTGCTATTTCTGCACAATTTTATGACTGGAAAAGAACGATTTAAAACATAGTGTTCCAGCCCGCGGACGGTGTTTCTAATCGTCATCCCGGGCGCCGCCGCGTGAACACGACCCCCGGTCATTTATCAATCGTCATCCTCCACTATGGGTCGCCCGCGCAGGAGGACCGCGTAGGAGTCTCACACAGGAGGGCGGGGGGAGCCCGAGGCACGCCCCGGGTGCGGCAGCCAGTCCGGCAGCTGGTGCGCCCGGCCGCGTGGCCTGAGAAGTCCTAACAGCTCCCGTGCTCAGGAGTCGCCCCAAGAGCACCCAGGAGCCTCTCCATCCCGAAGGAGTTCCCAAGCGGCCCCCAAAACTGCCCCCCTCACACACAGGCCCTCGAGAGCGCTCTGGATCCCAAGAAGGCCCCCGAGGACTCTGACCCAAAACCCAGGCGCGATGGCGGGACGGGCCGACGGCCCTTCGATATTATAAGCCCCCGACGAAATCAAAGGGGTCGGCGGATGTGGCGTAAGCCTGCGGAATCGTGCTCTCACCCCAATGCCCGCTACATGTTTGCTCTGGACGGCCACGGTTCCTGGTAAAGTACACAAGCAAAGGTGTCCACGGTCGTGCTCTCACCATGCCCCGACTGCATCCTTTCTCTCTCTCAAAGCTTCCTCCTCGACCCGCCCCTTCACCTTTGCTGCTATCATTGAGGGATGAAAGTGCGTGGTCTGTAAACCTCCTGGGAACCCCCAAAGCCTAGAGCCGCCAGGACGCGGCACATCACGCAGGGTTTGGCCTGTCGGCCCACAGGAGTTTCAGCGCACAGCGCCCCGTAAACCAGGGTAGGGGCGTTTTTTCTGCCCTTGATATCAGGGTGATTCGCGAGGGTATGGTTAAGAACTAGTGCTTACCGTGTCGCGGCGGCGTCCCCGGAGACGCGCCTTGCACGGACAGCCGGACAGCGTGCCACTCCGTTCCGTCGGGCGGGACGATTGGAAACGCTCGGGACGTAGACGCCTGGGTGCCGGGAAGCGGATGGCGTATCGCGCCGAAGCGTGATGGGCCAGAACCGCCGGATCGACACGCCTACCATCAGTTTCCGACCGTAGCTCTCCGATGCGTCGGAGGTCTGGCGAGGGGGCGGCGCAGAGGACGCCCTTCGATGCCCGAGTGCGGCGGCGGTAGCTGGGCCCTCCTCCTCCTCTCCCCCTCCTCCTCTATCCGCCCCCTCCTCCTCCTCCTCCCCTCCTCCTCTTCCTCCTCCTCCTCCTCCTGGTTCCCCTCCTCCTCCTCTCTCCCCCTCCCCCTCCCCCTCCCCTCCGAGCCTCCTCCTCCTCCTCCTCCTCCTCCTCCTCCTCCTCCTCCTCCTCCTCCTCCTCCTCCTCCTCCTCCTACCCCCCTCCTCCTCCGCGTTTCCCCTCCTCCCCCTCCGATGCCCCCCCCACCGCGAGCGGCGGCGCGCCTCGAACGCCGCTACGTCCGCCGCGCGCAGGCGCGCCGCCGCGCTCGCGGCGTGGGCCCCGAGGCTCAGCAGCGCGACGAGGCGCGCCGCCGGCCTCTCGCCGCGGAGGGGCGGCGGGGCGGCGAGGCCCTCGGCACGATGACGACGACGACGACGACGACGCCGGCAAACGACGCCGACGACGACGACGAGGACGAGGACGACGACCACTGCGACGACCACGGTGATGACCACCGCGACGGCGGCGACGACGTCCACGACGACGCCTGTGTGCACAACGGCGGACGCGTTGTTGGGAAACCTTGTTGCTAAACAAGATGTTTGCATATGTTTCGGGACTCTCGACGTTGTAACCCGTTGAACCTAGCGTTTTAAATGATTTCGGCATGCGCGCGCGACGACGAGCGTGTGTGCATTTCGTCCCATTTGTTGCAAGGGGCTCTTGAAAACTTATGATCCATTATAAACGAGTGAGCCCACATATCTGATGTATGCAAAGGGTGAGAGGGGGCCGTTTCTAGTTTGGCTGGGGTTATATGACGTCATGTTCAGGACGGACGATGGGGCATAATCATGTAGATTGCTGAGTTGCGCGGCTAAATCCAGGGGGGGTAGAGCCTGCTATTTGTTTAGACAGGACAACCAATCTATGCGGAGCAACATGTGTGGCGGCGGCGAAGCGGCGATGCAGCGGCGACGGTACCGCGACACCGGCAACATAGCCTACCAGACCGCCAGACAAGCCCAGACGACGGGCGGCGACGGCCAAACCGACAGACACCCCCAGACGACTGGCGGCGACGCGTCGGCGACGGGGCGGCGACGGAGGCAGCATAAACGTCAGACCAACAACTTCCCCCCAGTTCTTCATACCAGAAATAAGAGCCCTTGAGTGCAAGCACTGCTTTGGGAATAACGCTTTTAGCCACTATCTGTGACGGATTCATTCCAAAACCGTCCTGCATACTCCGGGAACTCTGAATCCTTACGAGCTCTAAGAACCCTGCGGAGCTCTTCGATCCCCAGCATTTTGACGCCGCTGAGCGGGTAGATCAGTTATTAAGTATTGGTCCTCCCGGAGCTCCCGCAGGGTGCTCCGCAGGGGGCACGCCTCTTATCTCCGCGGGCTTCCGCCGCCCTTCTGCTGCCTCCCGCCGAAGAAGCGATGGCAACTCTCCTGCGACCCTCGAGGGCGAGGCCCTCTCTGGAGAGCCCCACACGACTGCGGCGGCGCCCACGACGGTGTTGTGGCGGCGGGTCGACGCCGCGACGGCGGCGGCGACGACGACGGCGCGAGGGCGGCGGCGGCGACGACGGCGCGACGGAGGCGGCGACGACGACGGCGAGGCCACGGCGGCGGCAGCGACGACGGCGAGGCGACGGCGGCGGCGGCGGCGACGGCGAGGCGGCGGCGGCGGCGACGGCGGCGACGGCGGCGCCGACGACGGCGGCGCGGCGGCGGCAGCGGCAACGCCCGGCCTCGCGCGGCGGCGCCCCCACACCGCGAGGGGCGGCAGCAAGCCCGCCGCGGCGCGGAGGCCGACCTCGGCGGCCACCCTGGCGGGCGGCGGGCGGGCGCGCGCGCGCGAGGGGCGGGCGGAGGGCGGGCCGCCGCCTCGACGGCGGGCTGCCAGGCGCGTCAGCGGGCGAGAATTTGTGTCCACATCCGGTGCGTCTTGGGCTTTCCAGGACTCGGACAAGCACATGCACGCATGCACAGCACACACGAAACCACCACGCACACCACACACACACACACCCACACGCACACACGCACACATCACACACAAGCCCCACACACACACACACACACACGCACGCACGCACGCACGCACGCACGCACGCACGCACGCACGCACGCACGCACGCACGCACACATCACACACAAGCCCACACACACAAAAATTATCCTGGCGAAGGACCCAACCAGATGCAGTTGCGAGTACCACAATTGTGAATATCTTCTTCGATGGCGCTGTAGGGGTGTGCGGAAATCTGTGCGGTGGCCACGAAACGTGTGAGGGGTGTGCCGAAATCTGTGCGGCGGGCGCATGGGAGCGCAGCCACTGGGGCCTTCGCTGGAGCTCCCTATGGGGCCACGAAACGTATGAGGGGTGTGCCGAAATGGGTGCGGTGGGCGCATGGGAGCGCAGCCACTGGGGCCTTCGCTGGAGCTCCCTATGGGGCCACGAAACGTGTGAGGGGTGTGCCGAAATCTGTGCGGTGGGCGCATGGGAGCGCAGCCACTGGGCGCATGGGAGCGCAGCCACTGGGGCCTTCGCTGGAGCTCCCTATGGGCCACGAACGTGTGAGGGGTGTGCCGAAATGGGTGCGGTGGGCGCATGGGAGCGCAGCCACTGGGGCCTTCGCTGGAGCTCCCTATGGGGCCACGAAACGTGTGAGGGGTGTGCCGAAATGGGTGCGGTGGGCGCATGGGAGCGCAGCCACTGGGGCCTTCGCTGGAGCTCCCTATGGGGCCACGAAACGTGTGAGGGGTGTGCCGAAATGGGTGCGGTGGGCGCATGGGAGCGCAGACTGGGGCCTTCGCTGGAGCTCCCTATGGGGCCACGAAGCGTGTGAGGGGTGTGCCGAAATGGGCGGTGGGCGCATGGGGGCGCAGCCACTGGGGCCTTCGGTGGAGCTCCCTATGGGGCCACGAAACGTGTGAGGGGTGTGCCGAATGGGCGGTGGGCGCATGCGGGCGCAGCCACTGGGGCCTTCGGTGGAGCTCCCTATGGGGCCACGAAGCGTGTGAGGGGTGTGCCGAAATCTGTGCGGTGGGCGCATGGGAGCGCAGCCACTGGGGCCTTCGCTGGAGCTCCCTATGGGGCCACGAAACGTGTGAGGGGTGTGCCGAAATGGGTGCGGTGGGCGCATGGGAGCGCAGCCACTGGGGCCTTCGCTGGAGCTCCCTATGGGGCCACGAAACGTGTGAGGGGTGTGCCGAAATGGGTGCGGTGGGCGCATGGGAGCGCAGCCACATGATGATGATGATGATGATGATGATGATGATGATGATGATGATGATGATGATGATGATGATGATGATGATGATGATGATGATGATGATGATGATGATGATGATGATGATGATGACGATGATGATGATGATGGTGATGGTGATGATGATGATGATGATGATGGCAGGAGGGAGGGGCAGCGGGAGGAGTGAACGCGGGGCGCTGTCTCTTCAAAACGAGGACCCAACACCACAGGATGGTTGGGAAAAAAACACACACACACACAAACACACACACACACACACGCCCACACGCCCACACGCACACATACACACACACATTCACACGCACACACACACACACACTTGTGAAGAGTTGTTAGCACCGAACTCGGATATGTTGGAGACCTGCTCGAGCTCTCGGAGACCAACGGGCAGTGCACGGAGGAGCGAAGCTCCAAATCGCCATCCACACCAACTTTTCTACTCGATGTCGCGCGCTGGTTACACAGAGGACCTACACGTGTTTGCGCCTCAGTGCAGGCTTGAGCGAGCCCCAAAGCCCTCTGTGTAGAAGCTTGATCACAGAGGAGCTGCAGCACAGTAAATACAGTACATGCGAGATGCACGCACGGGCGAAGACAAGCCGTCTGGCGAGGGAGTCCCGAGGCCAGACCAGGAGGGGAGAGCGAGCGGGGCACAGGACGAGAGGAGCCGAGAGGACGACGGCGAGCGAACAAGAGCAGAGGAGAGAAAGACAGGAACAAGCTACGCTGGCATACCCCAAAGCGCTACAAAGATTAGAGACTCGCGAGATCACACATGCCCTTTGGAGCCTTCACGCGTGGATTACCCAACGCTTACTTACAGGGCTGCATGCCTGGCACTACGCAGGCAGGACACAACATACCAGTGTCGAGTGCGGTGGCTTCTCCGAGCCTCCTTGAAAACACAATGAGGCATTCTTGAATCTTGTAGAAGAAACACACACACACACACACACACGCACACGCACGTGCACACGCACACACGCACACACGCACACGCACACACGCACACACGCACACACGCACACACGCACACACGCACACGCACACACGCCCACGCGCCCACGCGCACACACGCACACGCACACACGCGCACGCGCACGCACGCGCACGCGCACGCGCACGCGCACGCGCACGCGCACACGCGCACAGTCATTCACACGCGCGCACACAGAGAGAAAAAACACGAACAGCAGAGAGGGGGCCACATGCGAACCCTACCCCTACCCCCCACGATTTCCGAGGGGGAGGGTGGGGTTCACTTCGTTCGGGAGCTCCCGAGCGACGCGAAGCCCACCCTCCCCCCCAGAAATCGTGGGGCGTAGGGGTAGGGTTCGCAGGCGGCCCCCTAGCAGAGAGGAGGCTTCGCCCTGCCCCGCCGCTTGCTCCGCTCCGCCTGCTCTCGGCGCGGCCGCCCGAGCGCAGGCGCGTCTCCGGCCACGCGCCCCACGGGGGGGGGCCGTGGCCGGGAGGCCCGCGGCCCACGGTCGCAGGGGCCCCCCGCTCCGGAAGTCCCCAGGGCGCGGCCTTCGGTCGGGCATGCCCCCCTGCGGGCGGATGCTGGACGAGCAAGTAAAAATACCAGGGAAATGCCCCCAAAAATAGTCGACGCCTCGTTCCAAGGCTGCTGTTGGACCCTTTTTGAAAAGGCCTCCTGCAGAGGGCCAGGCCCGACTTAGGCGTGGCCCCTGCCCACGAGGCCGAGGCGCACTGGACATGGACAAACAGCGGGCCTCCAGGGGCCAGATTCCTATCCATCTCCTGGGCGCCTCGGACTTCTGGGCCAGGGGCCCGAGACTCCAGGCTGGCTGCCGCGGCTGTGGGCACCAGCCTGGCCCGCGGTGCCAGGGCCCTGTGCACAAGTCTTGCAGGCCGGTGCCAGCGCCCGGGTGCACGACGAGGGCCAGGCGGACAGCCACGACGTTACCAAAAGGAACAGCGGGCCCCGTCCGAACCAGAGCGGTCCTGCTTTCGTCGCCCTGACTGTGCGGAGGAGGAGGAGGAGGAGGAGGAGGAGGAGGAGGAGGAGGAGGAGGAGGAGGAGGAGGAACGACGAGCGAGGGCACCGAAGCGCCTCAGGAGCACCGAAGGGGCGGCGCCGCCCACGGAGAGGCCGCCGGACGCAGGCGAGCCCCGAGCCCCACCTGGCCTCGAGCTGGGCCTCACTCCGGCAGACTGGCCGTAGACCAGGACACGTGCCATCGCTCGGACGTCCGTTCCCCGTGCCATCTTTCGGTTTCGGGCGCGTTTCTTTGGCCCAGATGGTCGAGGATGATCCTCGAAGAGCCTCGCCGAGAAAAACATTGCTGACGAGGCCTTGAGGGACTCCTTCCAGAGAGAACGAACGGATGGACAGTGCTCCGAGCCAGAGGCCCTCGTCGGGCTCCAGAGCCTCCTGGAGCCGAGATCGCCTCCCGGGGGGCCTCTGGAGGCTTCCGCGGAGACGCGCGGCTCCTCGCGACGCCCTCTTCGCTGCCGTGGCTGCTCTTGCTCGTCCCGCGGCTGATCCTGCTGTCGTCTTCAGCTGCTCTTCCTCCCTCTGCTGCTGCTGCTGCTGCTGCTGCTGCTGCTGCTGCTGCTGCTGCTGCTGGCCACGTCGTCGTCGTCGTTGCCAGCGTTATCATCCTCATCATTACCCTCCTCCTCATCATCATCACCATCATCACCAGCATCACCATCATCAACATCAGCAGCATCACCATCATCAACATCAACATCAGCATCATCAGCATCATCAACATCACCACCACCACCACCATCATCATCATCATCATCATCATCATCATCATCATCATCATCATCATCATCAGTTTCATCATCATCATCATCATCATCACCACCATCATCATCATCATCATCATCATCATCATCATCGTCATCATCATCATCATCATGTTCATCATCATCATCAGCATCATCATCATCAGCATCATCACCATGATCATCATCATCAGCATCATCATCATCATCGCCATCGTGATCGTCATCGTCATCATCATCATCATCATCATCACCATCATCATCATCATCATCATCATCATCATCATCATCACCATCATCGATCACCATCATCAGAGGAAGAACGGGAGGAGGAGAAGCAGGAGGAGGAGGAGGAGGAGGGCCAACAGGAGAGACATTCTTCTTCCTCTGCTGCTCCTCCTCTTCCTGCTCCCCCCGTTATCATACTCTCCGTGCGCTTGCCTACTGGTGTCCCCGAACTTCCGTGATCCTCCTGCTCATCCTCCTCGAGGGCACAGTGACGGAGGGCAACGAAGATGCGCAAAGACTCGCAGGACAGACAAGCACGAAGACCAGGGGGATGGATACTTGCGGGCAGAGGAGGACGACGACGACTGCGAGGACCACGGCGAGGGCGACGACGACAAACGACGACGGACGGCGACGACCCAGACCTCCGAGGGCACCCCCGGAGCTCTGGACACTCCCCGGGGGGCCGGCTTCTCGCCTGGGACCCTTTTTGGGACGGCCCTTGGGCCGGGCGGGGGGCCCCGGGGAGGCCGACAGCGACGAGACACCTCCGCCTGCACTTCTCCAACCTCCTCCTCCTCCTCCTCCTCCTCCTGCTTTTCCTCCTCCTCCTCCCCCTCCTCCTCCTCCTCCTCCTCCGCCGCCTCCTCCTCCTCCTCCTCCTCCTCCGCCTCCTCCTCCCCCTCCTCCTCCCCCTCCTCGTCGGGGGTGGCCGTCCCCCTCTTCCTCCTCGCTGGGCATGTACGACGGGCGACGACGGCGACCAAAGGGCCCTCCTGCGCAGACCCGTGCTGGAGGACAGGGCACCGTGCATCAACAGGGCCAGCTCGCGCTTCTCCTGCGGAGTGGCCGCCGCCGTCGTCGCCATTGCGCTCTGGAGGGGTGGCCCTCTGCCCGAGAGGATCACGAACGAGGGGGAGGAGGAGGAGGAGGAGGGGGAGGAGGAGGAGGAGGAGGAGGAGGAGGAGGAAGAGGAGGAGGAGGAGGAGGAGGAGGAGGAGGAGGGGGAAGCGGAGGAGGAGCAGGAGGAGCAGGAGGAGGAGGAGGAGCAGGAGGACGAGGAGGAGGAGGAAGAGAAGAAGGAGGAGTAGCAGGAGACCGAACCAAGCTGGATCGAAGCTCCTCCCACCTCCGCCTGAGCTCCGTCACGGGAGGAGTAGGAATCAATGAATGAATGAATGAATGAATGAATGAATGAATGAATGAATGAATGAATGAATGAATGAATGAATGAATGAATGAATGAATGAATGAATGACCGTTGCGAGCCATTGTCTGTTGTCAGCTGAGGCGAATGCCAGTGAAACACCTGCTTACAAAAGCCCACAATGTGGGATTCACGAGGGCCACCGACGAGGCGAGAGCTGCGAACGGGCCAGGGGACCCAAAGCAGGGCCGACGGGGGACCGACGGAGGAGGAGGATGAGGAAGAGGAGGAGGGAGGAGGGAGCTCAGGAGGGGAGGAGGCCAGGGGGGAAGGAGGAGGGTGAAAGGGGACACAAGTCCGCCGACCCCTTGGGGTTCATCGGCGTGTGAGATGTTCCCCCTCCCCAAACCCCTCCCCCGTGAGCCCGGTCCGGTCGATTTGGAGGGGGGGGGGGGGTCGGGCCGGATCCCCCGGATGGGAACGGAGGTGGGGGGGGGGTCGGGCCGGATCCCCCGGATGGGAACGGAGGGGTCATCCGCTCCCGAAAATCGTGCACAACCTCGTGAAAATCGTGTAGGGACTCCTCTGGTGGCCTCGACATGGCTCTGGGACGCCCAACGAGCGCTCCAAGCCGCCCAAGGTGGCCCAAAGAAGGGCCACGAGGCGTCCTCGACGGCAGAAGAGGCCCCCACGAGCCCCCCCGAGGGCCTCCGAGATGCGTTCCACGAGGGTCTCTAGATGCAAAAATTGACCCATTCCCTTCGTGAAACGCACATTTTTCACAAATTCGGCTTTGGGCCTTTCCGATGTTCCGACGGCCCAAGAGGCCCCCGAACCCGCTCCCAGACGGCCCCAGGAGCCTCGCAGAGGGTGCCCCACATACCCCTAGAGGGCTCCAAGACGGGCCAACAGGCCCAAGAGGGCTCCGAAAACGGCCCCAAGAGCGCTCCAGGAGCGTTCCGAGTGGCCTCCACAAAGCTCCACACGGTCCCAGACGGTCCAAGAGCGATCACAAACATCGACGACGGCCTCCCGACGGCTCAACAGGCCCCCAAGACGGCCCAAGAGGCATCCAAGATTCGCCCCGAGAGGCCCTCTAGACGCAAAAAAATCGCCCGTTCCCTTCGTAAAACGTATGTTTTACACGTGCGCCTTTTGGGGTGTCCCCCGCTCCTGGACGGCCCCAGAGCCCCCCGAACCCGCTCCCAGACGGCCCAAGACGCCTCCAAGAGGGTTCCCCATATAGCCCTAGAGGGCCCCAGGACGGGCCAACAGACGTCCAAGACGGCCCAAAAGGGCTCAGAAAACGGCCCCGAAAGCGCTCCAGGAGCGCCCCGAGTAGCCTCGAAGAGAGCTCCACATGGTCGCCGACGGTCCAAGAGCGAGCAAAAACGCTGACGACGACCTCCAGACGGCTACAGAGGCCCCCAAGACGCCCCAAGAGGCATCCACGATGCGCCACAAGAGGGCCTCTAGATGCACAAAAACGCCCGTTCCCTTCGTAAAACGTTTTTTTTTTTTCTCGCACGCGCGCCTTTTGGTGCGTTCCCCGCACCTGGGCGGCCCCGGGGCCCCCCAAGGCCGCACCAAGACGGGCCAAGAAACCTCCACGAGGGCCCCGCGACAGCCCAAGAGGGCGCCAAAACGGGTCAAAAGGGGCCGAGGACGGCCCAAGAGAGCCCCGAAGACGGCGCGCGCGCGCGCGACTCGCGGTCAAATTCCTCGCAACTTTCGTTGCTCCCCGCCGCGCTCGTCACTTGCTTCCGCAGGGCGTTTCGGCGGGTCTCTTCGAGGCGCCCGTCCCGCCTTATAGCACTTGGCGCAAACCACCAGATTGCCTCGGTGGAAATAATTCTTCTTCTGGTCTGTCGAAACTTCGCCATCTGCCTTTGCCCGTGGCACGCTCGGCACACCACCGAGCGATGGGCCGAACCCTTCTTGAAGAAGGCGTTCACTTGCTTATCTGTCAGATGCGTCCTGTCCGTGAATTCTCGCTCTTTCCCATCTGCTTCTTTCGGGCACGCGGAGCACGTGAGCACTCGCGACTGATTGCGTTCTTCCTGGCACGCGCGGCACATGACTGGGCGATGGTCCGAACCCTTCGCGAGAAAGTGCTCCACTTGCTTATCTGTCAGATGCGTCCTGTCCGTGAACTCCCGGCCTCTTCCATCTGCTTCTGTCGGGCACGCGGAACACCTGAACACCCGCGAGCGTTTGTGATGCGCGTCGCAATCGCGACATGTCACTGGCCTATGGGCTGCGCCCGTCTGATAAAAGTGCTTGGTTTGGTCTGCTGTCAGATGCCTCGCGTCCGTGATTTCCCGCCCTCGGGCCCTGGCCGAAGGCCCCACCGGATCCACCTGACCCCGAAGTCCCCCAGATCGCACCCAGGTCGCGCCAAGAGGGTCCACCAGGCGACGGGACGACCCGCGAGAGCTCCAGGACGGCCCCCGAGAGGTTCATGGCGCGCCAGAACAGCCTCTGAGGACGCCGAGACGGTTCCGCTTAAGGTCAGGAAGGGCCAAGATAGCTTCACAATGGCCGGAAACGATTGAAGGTCACCCCACGGCCGCCCCTGACGGTTCCAAAAGACACCGCAAAGCAGTTCTGAGGTCACCAAGGGCATACCACAGTCCTCGGCAACAGATGGCGACGGCCAAGACGGCCGAAAAGAACGCCCAGAGCGCCCCATGACAGCCCAAGAGAGGCCGATGACAGCCCAAGAGAGCCCCAAGACAGCCCAATACTGCCACAGGACGGCCTAAGGGGCCCCAAGACAACCCAAGAATGCCCCCAGAATGGCCCAGGGGCCTCAGACCACCCAAAGAGGCGACCAGACCACTGCGCGATTCTTCATAAGGGGTCGGCGGATGTGCGTAAGCCGGAAGAATCAAGGAGGGAGGATGCCCCATCCTTGAAGCATCTGAAGTAAGACCTCTCCCCGGCGAACATCTCCACGTTGGGGTCGTAGTTCAGCGACGCGCAGATCTGCCCCGCGTGCTGCTGCATGAACGTCTGCAGCCGCGTCAACTGAATCCACCAGCCCCCTCCCTTCGGACAGGTGGGGGCGCTCGTTCGGCCGTTCGGTCTCCTCCTCCTGCTGCTGCTGCTGCTCCTCCATCTCCTGCTCGGTATGATAATCATGATGTTCCTCCTGCCTCCCTCGGTCCTCCTCCGCCCTCCTCCTCCTCCTCCTCCTCCTCCTCCTCCTCTGTCCTCCTCCTCCTCCTCCTCCTCCTCCTCCTCCTCCCCCTCCTCCTCCCTCCTCAGTTCCATCTGTCCTCTGTCCTCCTCCTTCTCCTCCTCCTCCCTCCTTCCTTCCCTCCCTCTCTCCTCCTCCTCCTCCTCTCCTCCCTCCTTCTCCTCCTCCTCCTCCTCCTCCTCCTCCTCCTCCTCCTCCTCCTCCTCCTCCTCCTCCTCCTCCTCCTCCTCCTCCTCGTTACCCTCTGTCCTCTGTCCCTCCATCCTCCAGCTGGCTCCCCCCTCATGTTTTTCCACCTAATCCTCCTACTCTCCCTTTTCTTCGTCCTCCTCCAACTCCAGCTCCAGCTCAAGCTCCAGCTCCAGCTCAAGCTCCTTCTTCTCCTCCTCCTCTTTCTCCTCCTGCTCCTCCTCTTCCTCCTCCTCCTCCTTCTCCTCCTCCTCTACTATCCCTCTTTACTCCCTCCTCTCTCATCCCACCTCCTCCCTTCATCCCCAACCCCACCCCCCGTCCGTACGCCCCTCCCCCATCCTCTCTCCTGCCTACTGCCTCCACTTATTCCCACCATTCGTCCCAGGAGGGTCCAAGAAGCGCAGGAAACCTCAATGAAACCACGAAGACCCCCAGGATCCCCTGAACACGATGCCGGGAACCTACATGGAACTAGGTCGCCGAATCTTCGCACCGCCTCAACCAGATGCGCGCCTGGTCTATGTCTTCCCTCCGGCCGCCTACGTTGGCCCGGAGTCGGGGCCTGGGAGATCCATTCGATCCGTATGTGTTCGTTTGTTTGTGTGTTGGTTGGTTTGTATTTTTCCAGTCAAGACGGTGTTCCCACTACAGCGGCGGCCTCGTTTCGGGATCGGCTTTTTGCTCGCTTCGTTCACACGGGCGCTCTCGCTTTCGCGCGCGACGCATTTCTGGATCCGAGTCCTTCCTCGTCGTGGTCTTCCCACTCCTCTCCCCTAGTTCGTCTGCCACTGGTCCTCCTGCTCCTCCTGCTCCTCCTGTTCCTGCTGCTCCTCCTCTTCCCGCCTCACCCTTTCCCCTTACCATGGCGCCATCTCCCGCTCTGACACCCAGACGGCCGAGGGCAACCAGATCTGGGATGTCCCAGCCTGCCCGCCAAGAGAACAAGTCAAATCGGGGATGGACAGACCCCCCTTTAGTAAAACGCGGTTTAGTGAAAGCGACCTCGGGCCCAAACCTGGCGGGCGCAAGCCTGGAAAATGACGGCCGCGGCGCCCTCTGGAGAACCGAAAACGGACAATTCACTAATCGACGTGTCAGGGTAGCGAATTGTCCGTTTTCGGTTCTCCAGAGGGCGCCGCGGCCGTCATTTTCCAGGCTTGCGCCCGCCAGGTTTGGGCCCGAGGTCGCTTTCACTAAACCGCGTTTTACTAAAGGGGGGTCTGTCCACCCCCGATCGAACTCGGTGTGCTTGCCTCAGCATGGGCGTCCTGTAGCCGCCGCTGGCACCGTCCTGGCGTGGCCACCGGGCGCAGCGCACATCCAGCGCGAGAGGCCAACGTGTCGCCCTCGCCTCGGCGCCGCGCCTCTTGCTCTCTCGAGCACTGCGCTCCCGCTCCGGCGCGGCGCTGTTTCCTACTGGGCAGTTTTTAATACATGGGATGTTTAAAAACATAAGATGTTTAATACATGATAAATTTAGGAACTGATTGATGCATGAGCTCATCGCTGTTTTAAATACTAAATCCCTGCATTTTTAATACATGATCCGCACGCGGAGCATGTATAAAAAACGGCACTGTACTGCTCTTCGCGCGCGCAGGCATCCACGCACGAGCGGACGACAGTGTCGCTCCCGCCCCGGCGCCGCACAGATCCTTCGTCGGAAGGTGTCGCTCCGGCCTCGACTTAAGTCGGGCCTGTCCCCCTACAGAGGGATTTTCGACGAGAAAAACAAACACCCCAAAAATAATCCAAAAACAATCCAAAAATAGTCTGGGGACTATGTTTTGTGCATTTTTGGAATATCTTTTATTGTTCGTCGAAAATCCCCCTGTAGGGGGACAGGCCCGACATAAGCCTCGACGCGGGGCACAGCTGTCACTCGTCGAGTGCTGAGGGGCCTGTGCGAGTGGGCGGCGTGCCGCTCCCTCGCCTACGGTCGGACCCTGGCCAAGAAGACATCCCTCGAGAACACGGGACCCACTGCCGGCCAAAGCACACAGAGCAGCTCAGGGTTCCCTCCCCTGGAGGCACCAGAACAGCCAGCAGACACGAAGAACTCCAGGGCAAACCTGAAAAGTCTTCAGCCTTCAGCCCCCCCCCCCCAAAAAATACGGGGTGACTAGTGATTCCTCGTCGGCCTTATTGAAGGACTGGGGTGCCACCAATATGGGTAGCTACTTTTTTGTTTTCCGCGGCACCCGCCGCGCAACAACGACGAGGAGGAGGAGGAGGAGATTTTAGGACCAGTCCTCTTCACCGCCGAGAGACAGGGGGGGAAACCAAAACTGCAGACCTTTGGCGGTTACCTTCCCCGAACCGACCTCGATCCCAGACCGCGGTCCGACTGTCAGCTCCGTGCGCACTTCGGCCGGAGGTGGCGTCCCCGCACGGGAGGCGGCGCATGGCGCGTCCGCCGCTGCGCGCGTCCGCCAAAAGGTAAAAAAAATTCTCAAAAACTAGTCCCCAGACTACTTTTGGATTATGTTTGGATTATTTTTGGGGGTATGTTTCATTTTTCGTCGGAAATCCCCCTGTAGGGGGACAGGCCCGACTTAACCCTCGGGCGCGAATTCACAGGGGGGTGGTAAATGGGAGGGGAGAGAAAGGGGCCCTTTCTCGAGCCCGAAATGTCCCGTTTCCCGCAAGGGCTCCTGGATGGGGGCCACACCAGGCCCCGTTTCTGCCGCCCTCGCCGCCCCCCCCATGTATCGCGGCCCAGCGTGCCATTTTGTTGGCGCTTCCCGGTCGGCGCTACAATCCACGCCAGTCGACGCAAATTCGCTGCTCATCGACGCCAAATCGGCGCTGCCCCATCGACTGCCAAGCGCTACTTGACGCCAGTCGACGCTATAGACGGGATCAGGATGGTACGCGCGGCTCCCGTACGAACGCTTTCTCATTCGGCATTTCGACATTGGGCGGACGGGGGGGAGGGGGGGCTCTGGCTCCAGACTCTGCTTCGTGCGACTGCTTGCAGCAGTGCGTCCCGTATGGGGGCGAGGCTCCACCTGCTTGAAGGAGGCGTCAAAAACAGCCAAGGCCTGCTCAAGGGGGAAGGGACTGGGGGTGCGAGGGCCCGCGCCGTTCGGCAAAACGACGAATCAGAAAACGATCACCATGATTTGCGATCGAGGGCGCGTGCTTCGTCCTCGCCGCGCCCCTCGGAAGTGCTGCCGCTCCCGCCCCCTGCGCGGCCCGCGTGATGCGCCCCTCGCCAAACCGTCGGGGGCCGGGCAGCGCGGGAAGCGCCTCCCGTCTCTGCGAGGTGGGAGCGCGCCCCGATCCCGAAGCCAGGCTGTGCCGCAGTCGATCCTCGCGGCGTGAGACAGAGGGCGGGACCGGGAGGGGCCCTCTGACTCGCTCGTCTCGCTCGACATGGGTCAACCCGACCCTCGCCATGGCTCGGACGTCCCTTCCCTGTGTTTTTTTGGTCGGTCTCGTGCGTGGATTTTTTTCGCCAAATGATCAAGGATGCTCCTCGATGGTTCTCGCCGAGAAAGAAATTCGGGTCGGGCGAAAGGGGGGGATAGCAAAGGGGGGGTTTGAGAATCAGCTCACGTAGCGGATTTTCCCGGCGCCTCCGGCGCCGGAGGCGGCCATGTATCGAGGAATGGGCCCCTCGGTGGGGCCGAAACCAGCTGCATGCAGCAATTTCGTAACCCCCCCTTTCCCGATCCCCCCCTTCCCCCCGGCCCGAGAAATGCACACGTCCGAGCGATGCCAGGGACCCTTCTCTTCCTCCTGCTGCTCCGCGTGCCCGGCCGCCGCCGCCGCGGCCTCGCCCGCCGTCCAGAGTGCACAAAACTTCCTTTTTTGACTGCGCCTCACACGAGGGGCCCCATTTAGAACCCCTCCTCCTCCTCCTCCTCCTCCTCCTCCTCCCTCCTCCTCCTCCTCCTCCTCCTCCTCCTCCTCCTCCTCCTCCTCCTCCTCCTCCTCCTCCTCCGCCTCCTGCTCCGCCCTCCTCCGCTGGGACCCCGCTGGCGAATAGAACAACGACGTAGCGCAGCGGGAACGGATGGGTGGGATGGGTGGGATCTCAGATGCTGCGCGCGCGCCCGGCTTGTCCTTGTCCTATCCTGTCTCCACCTCCATCCCTTCCTCTCTTTTGATATGTTTCTCCTACCTCTCTCAGTCGCACTGTCCTCTGTGTGTCTATCCCCCTCTCCCTTTCTCTCCCTCTCTCTCATCTCTCTCTCCCTCCCTCTCTCTATGTTCTCTCTCTGTGCACATAGGTACATATGCGTGTATCCTCTCCATCTCCCTCTCTGTCGCTCTCTCTGTCTCTCTCTTTGTCCCTCTCTCCCTGTCTCCCTCGCTCTCGTCCTCTCCCTACTCTTTTTGGGGTTTCTCTCTCCCTCTCTCCCTCTCGCCCTCGCTCTCGTCCTCTCCCTCAACTTCTTGTTGTGGTTTCTCTCTCTCTCTCTCGTTCTCTCCCTCTCCCCCTCCCGCACCCTCTTCTTTTCTCCCTCCCTTCCTCCCCCGCTCCCTCCAACTTGTAGTTGTTGTTATGTTTGTCCTCGCTGCATTTGCTCTAAATATAGCTCTTCGAACCTGTTCCCAGGACCGCCCTCCTTTTTCTTTTGCTTCTCCTCCTCCTCCTCCCCCTCCTCCGTCCCCCTCCCTCCTTCTCCTCTGCCCTCCTCCTCCTCCTTCTCCTCCTCTGCCCTCCTCCTCCTCCTCCTCCTCCTCCTCCTCCTCCTCACCCTCAGAACCAGCACCGCTAGCATCACCAGAACCATCATAACCACCAACACCATCACAATTACCATCACCATCGTCCGAATCATCACCATTATGACCACCACCACAACCATCATCATCACCACTATCATAGTCTTCATCAGGGACATCGCCATCATCACATGATCATCATCGTCGCCATAATCATCCCATCCCCATCATCACCACCACCAGCATCATCAGCATCATCATCACCATCATCAGCATCACCATCATGATCAGAATCCCCACTCTCCCTCCTCCTCCTCCTCCTCCTCCTTCTCCTCCTTTTCCTTCCCTCCCTCCCTCCCTCCCTCCCTCAATCTTTCCTTCCTCCCCCCCCCCCGCCCCTGGGCGGCGGAGAAACGGGGGCGCAGAGGCCCCTGGGGATCTGCTTGGTGCGGTAGATCGTGTTCACCACGGCGAATCCGCGCGAGGGGCGTGCCCGCCATCCCGCCCCCCCCTGGGCGCGCGGCGTAGTTGCTGTCTGGCAAGTTGGACCTTACAGCGGCCGAACCGTGCCCACACTGGCCGCGCAGCTTCACCGGCCAGTGGGACCTTCCACCAAACGCGAGCGTTGAACGAATCAATATGTAGTGCTCGTTGTTGTGAAGCGGGAGTGCGAGACTACACGGAAGGCTGTATGTTGGAATTCCACAATTCCAATGTTTTCCTTCACTTTTAACCAGCCGATGTGATGACCAACCTGCCCGGTGTAGTGACCACTGTGTGTAGCTGGTGAGCGTGCTGGTGATGATGATGGTGATGACATGAAGGTGATGGTAGTGGTGAAAGAGATTATGCCGCAAAGGATAACGATGATAATGGCGATGGCGATGAATGAGGACAGGACGGCAGACAAGGTGATGATGTTTGGTGATGACGGATATGAGGACGGTACTGAGCACAGTGGTGACGGCGACGGTGGTGACAGTGATGGTGATAGCGATGGAGATGACGGCGGCGACGACGAAGATGATGTTGGCAGGAGTGGCGGTGATCGTGATGATGGTGATGATGCCCTCGTTCATTAAACTCCGACGTGAGCTCCCTGGGCAGCACGCGTGCAAAGACAGTGACGTGCAAATCCTTGCACACGTGTTAGTGGGCCACCGCAAACCCACGGCCCACAAGCTCTGCATCTCAACACACCACACGAGCGTGCACAACACAGAAAACGTGAGGCTCACTGGCACTCCCCCCCCCCATGACTGCAGCCCCTCCATAGAGCCAAGAGATTCCTGAGGGGGAAGGCGCGCGGGGCCCCCGGGGACTGACCGACCGCAAGACGCCGCTCACGCCATGCGAGGTGGACAGTACGCAGATAAAACCAATCCGAATTGAACGCAGAGGACCTCACGACCCTTTTTGCGGAGCGTTTCCAAGCACGGCGAGGACGACACCGCTGCGATGCTCTCCCCCCTGGTGTAGTAGATGTCGTTTTGCCCATCCTGCACGCGGTAGGAATATTCAGGCTGATCGTCGAATCTCCGGGCGTCGCAGCGTCGTAGCGCATGAGCTCCGCTTGAGGCACTTCCCAAACTGTTCATAGAACTCCTTGCAGTCGCCCTTGTTCCCCGCGAACACCTCGCGGCGCTTCTTGACGAGGTTATTCTCGGTCACGCGGAGGCTTCGTTATGCTGCAGTGTCTCTCGGGCATCAGGCATCAGCTCGTCGCGCTCGTCCAGGATGAAAGCGAGTCGAACGCTCAGCTTGATGTTGTTGCGATTCTTCTTGGGCTCAGGGAGGTCACAGGGCCGCAGGGCGCCCGGAGCGGCGCGATGAGCAGCGCGCGGTCCTCCCAATGGTCGCGCATGCTGAAGTGCTACACGGCAAAGTGGCCCTCCCAACCGTTGGGCCAGGACTTGCAAAAAGAGGCGCACTCCACGTTGGTCACGCCCCCGGATTTGCGCACCCAAGGTGGCTTGTATCATCTGCGTCGCGCCCACCTGATGTGGGCGGCTACGTCGTCGAGCCTTGTCTTCGAGACTAAGACATCATGATTCGTCATGTTGGCCTGGCTGGGATGCCCCGCCCGTCCAAGCAGGTGGAACGGGCGCCGCGCTGCTAGAAGGATGCCGGCAAAACGGAAGCGCTGCGATGAAGGCGGCGTCGTCGATGGCGGTCACGGCGGCAAAGGCGATGATGCGCGCTCGCGGGCGCTGGCTTTTGGCAGTCGGTGAGAATGCGCCAATGCAGCGACGATTAGCGTCGACGCAGCGTCGACTAGCGCCAGCTATCGCGGATTCGCCAGAGCCAGAGAAATGACGCGACAGTCCCCAATTAACTGCTTCAGAACATGGAAAGAACAGCGCGCGCGGCAGGTGCGCCGCTGGGCTGGCGCGGCGGCGCTCCCAGAGCGGCCGCTGAAGAACAGACGTCAGAAGAGGAAGCGAACGCCGATGCCGCTACCCCTCGTTTTCGCTCTCCCGGGGCTCCCGCGAGGCCCTCGCCGCCGCGCCTGGCTGGTAACAGCGCGCCCTGGGTGAGGTCCGGGGAGCAGCGGCATCGGCGTCTTTTCGCCCCCCCAAACGCCGCCAGTTGCCCGGGGTCCGCGGGCGCTGGGATGTCTTCTCTTCTCCAGCCCTCCCAGATGGGGTCCGAGTAGACGGGGTCGGAGGTTCGCGCCGCGTCGCCACTGCATCGGCGATGCGGCTCTGTATGGAGCCCGTCTCATCCACGCCGACGTTGGCAATGTATCGCCGTTGGTGGCGGCGCTGGCGCTGACGATGACGATCGTGATTTTGTTGTGGCGATGGGTCAACGACGCCATTGGCCCAGGCTGGGCCCGCGCGCACTACCGCCCATCCCAGAAACGCCGCAACAGCGCCGCGCGCCCCACTGGAAAGAGCCGCGAGAAAAGTCATTGCGCGCCGAGCACGCGCCGCCGCTGCACAATCGCGGCGCGGACGGCCTCGGCCAACGCATTCTTCTCAGTGCGTGCTGCGGCGACTGCCGCGGCACGCGCCTTCTTCTCCTTCGCGCTCGCGCCTGACCACTCGTTGCGGCGGTCCCTCCACGAGGGCCGGCCCCTCTGCCTGCACTTCCCTCGCCCTCGGCTTTGCCCGCGTCCGCGGCCTCGCCCCTGCCCTTCGGCGCGGGTTCGGCCGCGTCGACGACCTTCGGCGCAGGGGCGTCGATCTCGCCGTGCTCCGACTGCGGCGCCCCCGCGGGCTTGCCAGTCTCAGCCGTCTCGACCTTGCCGACGCCCACCTTGGCGCCGTGCTCCTCGACAGCAACTCTCACGAGCGCGCCGCTGCCGCGGGGGGCCGCCAGCGGCGCGGGGTTGCCCGCCTGTGGCGCTGCCGCGGCCGACTGGTTCGCCAGGGTCGCGTCGCCCTTCGCCGCCGCGCGCCCCAGCGCCCCCCCCCTTCGCGCACCTGCGCCTTGGCCGTGCCCTCCGCCAAATGAGAAAGGGATGCCAACTGGCAGGCCGACCAGCAGCTCCCCGTGGTGCCCGTGCTTGCGGCGGGTGCTCGCCTGGGCGAGCGCTGCCTGCGAGAGCTCTTCAATCGCTTCGCGCTTCTCGACCTCGCCCCCGCGCCGTAGGGGAGGCTGGAGATGGCTACTGCCTGCGCAATGGAGCCCCGCTGCCGCGCGGTCAACCCGAGCCCGGGCATCTGCCTCCAGAAGGCCCGCCAAGCCCTTCGGGCAGCCTCCAAGCGGCGGCTGTCGTCAGAGGTGCACGAGCCGTCCGCGTCGAACCGGGCACCGAGCAGCTTCGCGGCGGGCTGCCAGGCGGGCTCGGCGTCCGTGGCCGGGGCCGCGCCGCGCGGGAGGCAGCGCTCTGTCTTGCCCGGGTGGACCTGAGAGCCGAAAGCCCGCGGGCCGTCTCGGACCACGTGCTCTGTGACAGCCAGGTGGCGCTTTTCCTGCTGCGCGGACGCGCCGTCAAAATAGCAGGGCGCGTCCAGCGCGAGAGTCTGCTTCGTGGCCGCTGCGGGCGGCGCCCTCGGGAGGGGCCGCTCTGGGTCGTACTTGACCTGGGTCTTGGGTGGGCAGCTTCGGCAGGGTCGCGGCCATGGCCGCCACGTGGTACAGCGCGAAGAGCAAGACAGAGATCGGGCATCCCCCCCGCGCCCCTCGGGCGAGTCAGTAGGGGTCGGAGTCGCCCGCCGCCGCCCGCGCGACATAGTCCGCGACGTCGCGTGGGCCGAGCGCCAGGTCCACGAGGGTCTCAGGGGGGTCAGGCGCAGGAGGGCCGCGCGCAGCAGAAAGCGAGGGACACAAGGAAACGCCTTCATCATGTCGACCATAACCGTGCAGAGCGTGTCCTCGCCAGGCGCACGGGGTAGCCTGGTCGCCTCCTCAATTGTCGCCATCGCCGCCAAAATGGCGTCGCGGGTGGACCGGTACCTGCGGTTCCCCCGCTGGGCATTGAAAAGAACGCCTGCCTCCTCTGCCGAACGGGCCAGGCGGGTGGCCGCCGTCTTCGCCAGGATCCGCGGCAGCGTCGGCAAGATGCGTATACCCGTGTATTTTTTTCAAATCCGCCCGACGGCTTTTCTTTTTGAACAGCAGGATCTGCAGCCCCAGGGAGGGCGTGTCGCCGAAGCGGTCCCGCCACGCGGCTGGCGGGGCGACCCGCATCTGCCGCGCCGGGCGGATGGCATGCTTCTGGACCCTGGCGCTGGCGGCCCGGACCATGCCGATGCTGATCTCGTCGCCCCCCGGGAAGAATCCCGCATCGCACGAATTGCGGCGCGGACCTCGTCAGCCGAGGGAGGCTCCGCAAGGTCAGACATGCCCAGCGGGAAGGCGTCTCGCCAGACGCGCAGCGGGACCGCGTCCAGCGCAGCAGCGTCCACCGTCGGAGCGGCGTCGTCCAGCTTCAGGAAGTGGCCCCGAGCGTCCCTGGGGGTGAACGGCAGGGCCTCCGCGGGGGCCAGGTCATTCAGCCACGCGCCCAGCCGGCGCAGGCCTCGGTACAGCGCTCCTGTGTCATTGTCAGCCGCTGCCCAGTCGAGTCGGCAGCTACCTCCTTGACAAGTCGTGCCCTGGCCTGGCGGTGCTCGAACCGATGCCTCTTGCGGGTCTCTCGGTGGGCGGCCACGGCGGCCTCCTCGCCGGGCGCGCCGCAGGTACGGCGCGCGGCGTCCCAGGCCAGCCGCCGCTCATCACCATTCTGACGACCAATGGCACGCAGCTGGGCGACAAAGGGGCATTCTGTCTCGACGCCCGCGGAACGGCCGACGACGACCTCGGCGGAGGCCCTGAGCACCGGAGCAAGGTCATCCCAGGCGATCTCCTCCTCTGGCGCGCCCCAGGCGTCGAGTGCAGCGTCGGCAACCGTGGAGCACTGCTCCCTCAATTCGGTGGCTGCGGCAAAGGGGCCCTGCATCCACTCGCGCCGAACGGGGCCCACCTGGCGGACTCTGTCACCAAAGCCAGACTGGACAATGCCCAAGAGGCCTCGTGCCACAGTGCCAGGCGGCGTTCCTTGGCCCCAGGCGCCGCAGGCAGCTGGAGACGGACCCTCTTGAAGAATAAATCCCCGAATGGCAGGGCTCTTGTCCGCAGCTGGCACCAGAGACTGGCCGAACAGGGCATGCCCGTGGCGAAGTAGTCGCAATCTCGCCACCGGTTCGCGGCCATCGCCTGCTGAGGGAAGCGGAATGTCGCACGATGCCTGGTGGCCAGGTGCGAATCCAGATGGCTCCGACCACTGTCGCTCAGGCACCCCAGGACGCCTTGAGCGTGCGCAGACGTGCTCCCGTGCAGCAGGCGGGTCCCGCAACCGAGCCGAGCAGCCATATCGGCATGAACAGAAACATTCCAGTCGCCTCCCGCAATCCGGGCCGTGCCCACAGGGATTTCAGCAAGGAGGGTCGTCAGCTCGTCGCGGGACGCCTCCCGTTCGGATGCGGGCCGGTCGGCGTGCGGAGCGTGCACAACAGTAAAAGCAGACTTCCGACCACCAATAATGATATATAGGGCGACGGAACTGCCTGATGGCGACAAGGTTGGCGCCGCGTGCTGCTCCCACCACTGCTTGGCGACCGCCGGGTTGAGTATGACAGCGGCACTCCGAGCAATCACACCTCCACGCGGACAATACACTCGCAGTTGATGTCTGGAGCATGAATCTCTGATGTAAGCGTGATGTCCCAATCACCCGGCCGAGCCTCATCGACAATCCTCCCAGCCCATTTCAAACGAGAATGGTGGGCTCTGACATGACTCATGAATTACACTTTCGCCGTGACAATATTGACCACACTCGGATTCTCAGCACAACGTGCGTGACATGCACGATGCAGTCTGCGTGTGGTGGGCCCTTGGGCCGGCACCGACCGGGCGGCTGACCCGATGGACTGCTGATCCCCCCGTGGCTTGCTGGTTGCCCGCTGCTCCCGAGAACACATCTCGCCTTAAGTCGGGCGTGTCCCCCTACAGGGGATTTTCGACGAAAAATAAAACAATACACCAAAAATACCCCCAAATGGTCAAAGAATACTCAAAAATAGTCCCCAGGCTATTTTTTCATTGCTTTTTGCTCATTTTCGGTGTATTCTGCATTTTTCTTGGAAAATCCCCCTGTAGGGGACAGGCCCGACTTAAATCTCCCCCCGTGCATTCCTGGATCTGCGAGCCACCCCGGACGCGCCGCCACAGTACACGTCGCAGGGCCTCGTGCACCTGATGCCCCACTGCTGACGCTTAGCCGGGCCCCGCCGCCGCGATCCCACGTATCCCAGGCAGGAAGCCCAGACATGCGACGTCCTGATTTTTTCAGGGCGGCGTCCCTGGAAGTCCCGACCATTTCCTAGGGACCCGTTTTTCGTCCTGGGTCGTTTTTTGATAGTCCCGAGGACCACCGAGGGCACCCGGGGGCCGAACAAAAGCCAAAAACGTCCGTCCTGACTTTTTTACGACGCGATCATGTCGGGGAGGTGCAGCGCCCGTTTCCCTGGCACCCGAAGCCATTGCGGCCTAGACTTCGCGGGTGCAGATCTTCTTCTCGGCGCATGGCCCGCCCCCCCCCCGCCCCAGAGACCACCAGAGGACAGGACTGGGGAGGAGAAGGAGGAGGAGGAGGAGGAGGAGGAGGAGGAGGATCGATACGGAGGAGGAAAATGAGGAGGAGGAGGAGGAGGAGGAGGAGGAGGGTAGCGAGAAGGAGCGAGGAGGAAGAGGATGAGCGAGAAGGAGGAGGGGGAGGATCTCCGAGGATGTCTAAGGATCGAGGATGAGGGTGCGGAGGAGGAGGAGGAGGAGGAGGAGGAGGAGGAGGAGGAGAAGGCGGAGGAGGCGGAGGAGGATCAATCAGGATCGATGGGGAGGACGCGGAGCGTGGCGCGCAGCGTGCGGTATCTGCCGAACGGCAGCGCCTTGCCGTAAGTGGAGTCGGCGCGCTTCCTGCACCCAGAGACCGTCGTGCAGGCGAGGTCCTCCTCGAGGTTCGAGGATGGAGGGTACAATAGGCACATACGGTAAGAAATCTTGCTACAAGAAAACTTGAGAGGAGGATGATGATGATGATGAGGAGGAGGAGGAGGAGGAGGAAGAGGAGGAGGAGAAGAGGAGGGTGGATCAGGCGGATCAGTGAATGCGTCGATGACGCCTCGCATCCCGCGAAGGGGGTCGATTACTCGTCGATCTTGGAGATTCCCGAGGTGCCCCAGAGCTTCTGTGGGTCCCTGGGCCATCGGGGGATAAGAGGCTTCTGCGGGGGCACCTGCTGGCATGCCGGTCTCCTGCTTGAGGAGGCAACGCTTCTTGGACGTGTTGGGGAAAGGGTTTGGCCTCCAGGGGCCCCTGGAGGCCTCCCGGGACCTCCAAGGACGCCCTGGGGAACACTGGAGGTCGCCGCCGCCCCAGGAGGCGGCTCGGAAGCCGCCCTGGGAGCTCTGGAAGTCGCTGCCTCGCCGTCGCCGTCGAGGCGGCCGGCGCGTCAAAAACACGGCACGGAAGGCGAAGCTGGCCAGCGGAAAGGGTCGAAAGGTCTCGGGGGGCAACGTGCCACCGGCCGAGCCGCCAGATCCCCGCGAGGGAGCTGCTGCCTGGGGAACCGTAGGAGGAAGAGAAGGCAGGGGGGATTGGCCGGGGGAAAACACCGAGAAGGAGTTAAAGAGGGAGGATGAGGAGGAGGAGGAGGAGGAGAAGGAGGAGAAGGAGGAGAGGGAGGACGAGAGGAGAGGGAGGAGGAGGAGGAGGAGGAGGAGGAAGAGAAGGAGGAGGAAAATATGGAGGAGGGTTGAGGAGAGGGACGAGGAGGGCGAGGCTACGAAGAAGACGAAGGTGGGAGGAGAAGGAAAAGGAGGAGGTTAAAATGGTGAAGGAGGAAGACGTGGAACACAACATGGGAAAACGAGGTGGAGTAAATGGGAAAGCTCAGGGATGACAAGAATTCCTACTTTCCTCTCTCCCCCGAGTCTGTCCGGAAGATGTTCGGCCCCCCTCCGCGTACTGTTTGTTACACACAGGGTTCCTGTGAGTTGTTTTTCCTATGTGTTTGCGTCATCCGATTCATCTCGGTCCTTCAAAACGTTGTTCACGCTGCAACGCTGGCCCCATTTCTGCGTCTCTGGTTGTTCCCAATCGTGTTTCCGCTGCAGCGCGGGCGTTTTCGGTCCTTCAAGATATGCCAAACATATAGAACATGACCCCTGAAAAAAACATCCGACGTGATTACACATGTGGTGCCGATTCGTTGACTTTCTGGGCCGCAGAAGGCCCCCCCCCCCGCTTTGGGGCGTCGTCGCCTTGAGGAAGTATCAGGCGGGAGCCCCGTTTCTGCTTTGAGAAGGCGATGTTCAAAGCAAGGCCAGCGGGTACTCTCCATCAACCCCGCCTCGTGGTGAGCTTTGCGGGGAACCCAGGGGGCTGGACATGGAGCCGTGACTCCAGACCGCCCCAGACCTCTCGAAGATGATTCACTTACCCTCCGAGGAACCCGGTGCCGTGCCATGACATGCAATGCGGTGTTGTGTTCTGTGTCGCTCTGCGATGCCATGCTTTGCGTTGCAATGCTTTGCGTTGCAATGCTTCACTATGCAATGCCTCGCCATGCTATGACATGCTACGCTCTGCCGTGCTCTTCTGCGCCATGCTATGCCGTGCGAATCGGGAGGAGATCTACGCCACGGTAAAGGATGGGAGGGAGGGGTAGGACGTCAGATATGACGCACGGGCACCTAGCTTGTCCTAGCCCCTCCATTTCTTCCTCCCTCCTCCTCCTCCTCCTCCTCGTCCTCCTCATCCTCCTCCCCCTCATCGATCCTCCTGCTCCTCCTCCTCCTCCTCCTCCTCCTCCTCATCCCTCCTCCTCCTCCTCCTCCTCCTCTCCTCCTCCTCCTCCCCTCCTCCTCCTCCTCCTCCTCCTCTCCTCCTCCTCCTCCTCCTCCTCCCCCTCCTCCTCCTCCCTCCTCCTCCTGCTCCTCCTCCTCCTCCTCCTGCTCCTCCCTCTCCTCCTCCTCCTCCTCCTCCTCGTCCTCGTCTCTCCTCCTCCTCCTGCTCGTCCTGCGCCTCCTCCTCCTCATCATCATCATCCTCCTCCTCCCCCTCATCGATCCTCCACCTCCTCCTCCTCCTCCTCCTCCTCCTCCTCCTCCTCCTGCTCCTCCTCCTCCTCCTCCTCCTCCTCCTCCCTCGTTCCCGTCGCCCGCCTTGTGCCTCTCCACGAACTCCACGATGGGGCGGTGCCCCCCGAGCATCACCACCGGCAGCCCGGGTGCGGTCGCGAGGGCCCAGCGGTGGATCACCTCGAAGGGCGAGGCGAAGTGCCGCCTGCGGCGCGGACCGCCGTGTCGTCGCCCTCCCTGCGCGTCTCCCTGAGATGGGGCCTTCTCGCGGAACTCTTGGGGCCCTCCTGGGACGTCTCGGTCGGGACTCCTGGCGCAGTCGGAGGCCGTCTTGGGTGCCCATCTGGACTGGGCCGCATTTGGGACCTCTTGGGGCTCTTTACGGCCGTCTTGGGCCGTCGTCTGGTCGCCCTCCCTAAGGCGCTTGGCGCTGCGCCGGGGGGGGGTCCGCGATGCGCCACGCGCTACTTGCCGCGCGCTCCTGGGCGGCGACGCGCGGGCTCACTCCCCCCCTTCCCTGTCGGCCCAGCATGCCCGGCCTCACGCTGCCCAAAGCCGGCAGGCTAGAAACTGGTGCTCATCGGGAGCCCTGAGACGGGGCCATCCTGGTCCCGAAGGCGCGACTGGGGCCACGTGCCTTGGTGGCATCCGAATCCACATGCTCAGGGAGGCCAGCGGCCGCGTGCTCAAGGGGGCCATTGGCTGTGCACTTCCTGCAAGAAGAACAAGACGTCCTGGCAGCAATGCAAAGTGTGCTGGGCTTACCGTGTCGCTCCAGGGTACGGGCCGCAGGGAAACTCAAACAATGGCATAAACATGAAGACCTGGAGGCCCGCAAGGGTTCCCCAGATCGGCGGTGGGGCCCCCCCGGCGGCACTTCCCGCGCCTCCCCTGGCGCCAGGGAGTGGGGGGTCCAGCGCCGACCCGAGGAATCCGCGCAGGCCCCTGAATTTTGTATGCTTATGTCAATGTGGTCCCCTAGAAGACCCAGTTCCAATCGAGTCGCTCTGCGGGGACAAAACGACGGAGACCACCAGAAGAGAACCGCTTACGGTCGAGACGCTGTCATGATAAACCCTGAATAGGAACGAGGCCCCAGTTTTTCCATTGGTTGAACCTCGATTTCTCAAACCTAAAGACAAACTGCGAAAAAAAACATACAACAATGAAGAAGCACTGAACCCCTCCCCAACGACGCGGCCCGACTGTACTCAGGATGCCTTGGGCAGCCTAGGTGATGGCCGTAAACTGAACAGAGCGTCGCCCTGCGCGGCACCGAGAAGCCCCCTGGGGCATGCCAAGGGGAATCACCACTTGGGGAGTCGCGGCTTCCTCGAGGAAGCGCAATTTCTTTTGGGCGCCCAAGAACACCACCAGAACCCCCTTGCCCTGGAACTCCACAACAGAAGGGGCACCGCCCACACGGACCTGTGCCGGCAATGGTCGGCCTCTTCGCCGGGCCCCGAGGCTTATGTCGGGCATGTCCCCCTACAGGGGGATTTTCGACGACAAACATACCCCAAAAATACCCCAAACAGGTCAAACTAGACCCCCAAAATAGTCCACATACTATTTTTGTATTATTTTTTGATTATTTTGGGGTATTTATATTTTTCGTCGAAAATCCCCCTGTAGGGGGACAGGCCCGACTTAACCCGTGGCCGTCAGAGACGGCCTCGGGACGAGAAGCTGCTCCAGGGCAGGGGTCGAGGACTCCCAGGGCGCCCGTACAGAAACGGTCGAGGCAGCGGGCGCCTGGGCCTCGTCCTCGTCCTCCTCCTCCTCCTCCTCCTCCTCCTCCTCCTCCTCCTCCTCTTCCTCCTCCTCCTCCTCCTCCTCCTCCTCCTCCCCGTGCCGATGGCTTCCCGCAGCCTATGGGGTTCGACTCTTGTGAGGGACGCACGGGGCGCTGGTAAGGGAGTGCACTTCTCGCACTCCCGATGAGCACCCTCACAAGCACCCCTCAGGTTAGGGAGCTGGGGCGATACCAGCAATCCTTCTTGCATCTTGCCTTCATTGCTGCTACCCCGTCCTTCTCGGCCATTGTGCTACCCTGCTTGTCTTGCTCTTCCCAGCTCATCCCGCTACCCCTACCACCGCCTGGGAAGACCAAGGCGCGGGCATCCCAGCCCCTTTCAGCGGCCCCTCCCGCTATTCCTCCCGCTTGTTTTGACCCACCTGCTCTACAACCGCCCAGGGCGGCAAGAATTTGTTTGGGCTCCACTTTCGTCACCACCCTGTACTGCCCCATTCTTCGGACGCCCCCACGGGAGGAGATTGAGAGGGGTCGCACGAAACGCTGGCTTCACGGCGTTCCCTGTCGAGACCCGACCGTCTCCCAGTTGCCTCCAATTTTTGGGCGCGTCTACAGAGCGGTGTGAAACATACCCTGCAGTCATTGTGTGCATCTGCCACCGCCGGCACACAGGCCCTTGATCCCTGGTTGGACACCCCACCCGCAATCCCGACGCGCACTCATCGCGTCAGTCGCCAGATCTCATTCCTCGTTTCCTGCACCCTCCTGTCGGCCTGCCCCCGCCCTCCCCAAACCCGAGCTCCTTCCCATCTCCCTGCCCCCTCCTATCTCTCTGCATGCGCCCTCCCCCAGCGCCGGTCGTCTCCATCTCCCATCCCTCTTGCTACTCCTGCCCCTGCTACCCGGCTACCCGCACAATCCTCCATATGTACCACGACAGTTTACCACATCTTATCTGCATTCTCTTGTTAACGCATGCGTGGCAGAGCAATCGCGCCAGAGGATTTATTAACCCAGCACGCGCGAAAGCATGTTTGGTGGCCATCCCCGTCTGGTGAGAGCCCTGCGTGGCACGTGCGCTCCCCAAGAGCGAAGGGGGGCATGATTTGTCCGCCTCCATGGGCCCCTTTGGAGTCGAAACTTGTAGTAGGCTCGGGGCGGAGCAACGAAAATGTTACGAATTTCGGTCTGCCAGGGGGGGAAACGTAACGAATTTCCCCCCCGCTGGGTAGCAGAGAATTACAGTCGTGCTTCCTATTTGATCTTCTTAAGCCACCAGTCCATACTGAATGTTCTTAGTATTGTGGCATCTTCATACGCCTACTTCCCATCGTATAGTTTCTACCCCGCCGCACTTCTTCGTCTCGCTCCCTTTCTCTCCCTCTCTCTCTCTCTCCCTCTTCTCTCTCTCCCTCTCTGGGCTCCCTGCCCCCTCCTATCTCTCTGCGCGCGCCCTCCCCCAACGCCGGTCGTCTCCATCTCCCATCCCTCTTGCTACTATCCCTCCTGCCCCTGCTACCCGGCCACCCGCACAACCCTCCATATGTACCACAACAGCTCACCACATCTTATCTGCATTCTCTTGTTAGCGCATGCGAGGCATCTTCTTAAGCCACCAATCCATACTGAATGTTCTTAATATGGTGGCATCACACATTCGCCTACTTCCCATCGAATAGTTTCTACACCGCCGCACTTCTTCGTCTCGCTCCCTATCTCTCCCTCTCCCTCTCTCTCTCTCTCTCTCTCTCTCTCTCTCTCTCCATCTCTCTCTCTCCCTCTCTGGTCTTGCCTCGCCCTCCCTCTCCCTGTCCCCCGTCATCGGCTTATCCACCATCATACCCCTCGCTCCTACCCGACATTCTCTCGCTCTCCCCCAGTTTCTCGCTGGAGGCCCCAGTGCAGTCACCCAAGTTCCGACTCTACTATCCCCTCGCTTGCCCAAGCAGTGGCCCTCGACAGCTATTTCTCGAATGGTGGCCGCCTCTTCTGCCCCCTCCGACAGGGGCAGCATACCAGCCCCTTTCGTTCACGGCGCCACGCCACACAAGGACCAGCCACCCTTAAGGCTGTGTATTCCGCCAGTATCCGCCTCCTCCTCCTCCTCCTCCTCCTTCTCCTCCCCCTCCCCTCCCCCTCCTCCCCCTCCCCCCCCCTCTCCTCCTCCTCCTCCTCCTCCTCCTCCTCCTCCTCCTCCTCCTCCTCCTCCTCCTCCTCCTCCTCCACCTCACCTCCCCCAGATCTGAAGGGATATGAACAAATGCTGAAAGCAAAGACGAAGATGCCAACGATGCACCGCCCCTTGCCTCCGTCATGCTGGCCCCGATGTGACAGCACTGGTGTTTATGTATTTTTCCACGCTGGCCATTGGGCGCTCGAGTGACTAGTCTTTGAACACGCCTTGCCACAATTGTTACTCGAGCCAGCGCTTCTGCGACAAAACGCTCGCGACGGGGATAAACGAGGGAAGAGGCGGAGACGGGTGCATGCTGGGTGCACGTCGCTTCACTGCACATGCCCTCCCAGCCGGCCGATGATACGAATTTCGGCCCAAACGTATCACTCCGGTCTTGCGCACAGCGTCACACAGGAGAGGGGAGGAGGCCACGAGGGGGAGGGAAAGGGAGAGGTACATGCATAGGCGTCCCCCTCCTCCTTCTCCTCCTCCTCCTCTTCCTCCTCCTCCTCCTCCCTCCTCCTCCTCCTCCTCCTCCTCCTCCTCCCTCCTCCTCCTCCGCCTCCTCCTCCTCCCTCCTCCTCCTCCTCATCATCATCATCATTATCATATCATCATCATCATCATCATCATCAGCATCATCATCATCATCACATCATCATCATCAGCATCATCATCATAAGCATCATCATCATCATCATCATCACCACCACCACACCACCACCACCATCATCATCATCATCATCATCATCATCATCACCACCACCACCACCACCACCATCATCATCATCATCATCATCATCATCATCATCACCACCACCACCACCACCACCACCACCATCCATCATCATCATCATCATCATCATCATCATCATCATCAGCATCATCATCATCATCATCATCATCATCATCATCATCATCATCATTTCCCCCTCCCCCTCCTCCCCTCCTCCTCCTCCTCCTCCTCCTCCTCCTCCTCCTCCTCCTCCTCCTCCTCCTCCTCGGGGGAGGAGGAGAAGGAGGGCCGTGGGCCCCGCGAGCCGACGCCGTGCCCGCTGCCCGCTCGTGGCCAAGGCTAGCGCCTTCGCGCGGCCAGGACGCCCCGCCGCGCGGCCCCGCCCCCGCGATGCGGCGCGCGGGAGGCCTCCAGCAGCCACACGGGAGCGGAGGGCGAGGCGTGCTCGGCACAGGCGGCCCTCGCCGCGGCGCCGCGCGGAGGCGACGGCGCGAAAGCGTGCCGCAGCGGCGCGGTCGAAGGCCCGATCGCCTTCGGAACGTTGCGGCCTCCTCCTCCTCCTCCTCCTCCTCCTCCTCCATTTCCTTCTCCCCCTTTTCCTCCCCCTCCTCCTCCTCCTCCTCAGACGGCTGCGGCCCGTTTTCAACAGGTCGCCCTGGCCTGAGCGCCGCGTGCGCTCGTCTGAACAGCCTCTCGCACTGAAGCAGACGGAGTGCGATCTGAGGATCAGTCCGGAGGGAGGCAGTAAGGCGGCCTCCGAGCCCCAGGAGGAGGGGGGAGAGGGTAGAGCCCAGATGCTCAAAAACTTTCAAATGAAGGTTCAATCTCCACTCTGGACCTGGCTCCATCCATTCTGGGCGCTTGTTTTTTGAGCCTCTGGGGCCCTAGAGGGAGGGATGACGGAGGAGGAGCGATCTCCACACGACCCATTAGGACCACTCATACAAAGACACAGAGACCTTTAGAACCACCCGGATCCCCCTGGAACGCCCTGAATGGACCCTCCTCTGGAGCCCAAAACCTTTTTCCCCTTCCCTCATGTGCGAGGCAGGGATTTATCCATACCCACCGCCGGGGGAACCGATGTTCTAAGACCCAAAGGGGGGCGGTGGATACTGATAGACTTGGGCCCCACGCGGGGCCATGTCCACCGCACCCCCAGATCCACGACGACTGGTTGCCCAGGCCCAGGCTGTGGGCATGGACAGATCCCCGCCTCGGATCCTGCCTGTTCCCTGCTCCCTCTCGGCCCTCTCCTCCCACGATATAATATTGGGACGTCTTGTTTTTGTGTTTTCCATGCGGGCCCCCTGGAAGTCTCGACCCTTTCGCCAGGACCTGCCTTTATGTCGAGCGTGTCCCCCTATAAGGGGATTTTCAAAAAAATGAAAAATACCCCAAACATGCCCCAAAAAGGTCAAAACATTCTGACAAATAGTCCCAAGACTATGTTTGGATTATGTTTTGATTATTTGGGGGTATTTGTTATTGTTCGTCGAAAATCCCCCTGTAAGGGGACAGGCACGACTTAAGCATGCCTCTTTCCGAGCCGAGTCGTTCCTGGACGGTCCCCGGGCCTGGCGAGGGCCCAGGCGAGGCCGAAGACGGCCGAAGACTTCCCGTCGTGGTTTGCCCTACGACGCGAGGCGACAAGGCTTTTGGGATCCTCCTCCTCCCCCTCCTCCTCCTCCTCCTCCTCCTCCTCCTCCTCCTCCTCCCCGTCCTCCCCGTCCTCCCCCTCCTCCTCCTCCTCCTCCTCCTCCTCCTCCTCCTCCTCCTCCTCCTCCTCCTCCTCCCCCTCCTCCTCCTCCCCCTCCTCCTCCTCCTCCTCCTCCTCCTCTCCCTCCCTCCCTGCCCCTGGCGGCTGCTCCTGCCGAGAGGCGCCTCGAGCACCGCACAGCGCCCCCGCAGCGCGCGTCAGGGCCGCGCAGCGGCGGCGCGCCCCCGCGCACGCTCGGCTGGCTCGGCGGCCGCCGCGGCCGCGGCCCGCGTCGGCGGCGATCGCGGCGGCAGCCACGGCCGCGGCGGCGATCGCGGCGGCCAGCGGCCGCCACGGCCGCGGCCTCGTCGGCGGCGAGGGCGGCCGCGCCCTCGGCGGCGGCGGCGGCCGCGGCGGTCGCGGCCGCGGCGGCGGCCGCGGCCTCTCGCCGAGGGAGGCGTGGAAGGCCTGGAGCATCTCGAAGGCCTCCTGCAGCACCGCGCGCAGGGCCGCCTCTCTGCGGCGCGCGGCCCGCGGACGGCCGCCTCCTCCGGCTCTCCTCGTCCTCGTCCTCGGGCCCGTCCTGGGCAGCCTTCTCCCGATCCTCCTTCTGCAGATTTCTCGTCCTCCTGCTGCTCCTCCCCGCCTTCGCCACTCTCCCCACTCGTGGTCCTCCCCGCTGGTCCTCATCGTTCCATGCCTCTTCCTCCTCCTTCTCCTCCTCCTCCTCCTCCTCTTCCTCCTCCTCCTCCTCGCACTCTCGTTTTGTCCTGCTGATCATCCTCCTCCTCCTGGTCCTCTAGCTTGTTCTCCTCGGGGTAAATGCCAATGTCCTCACGGTCTCAGGAGACTGCCATCTCACCAACGGTGCTTTGATGTTAGATGCTGCTCCAAATGCCCCGTTTATCTGAGCAAGCCTTGCATAGACTGCCAATGCGTAGATTTCAAGGCAAGTAGGCACGAGCAGAGCGGAATCCTTGGCGTTGTGCTGGCTCGCCGGTTGTTATGTAATGTCGGCATGCAACTTCTTGGCGCACGGTGCTCATGATATTCATCTTAGTGCTCCTCGCGCTGCTCGTCTTCTTCTACATGGTGTGATGTATGTGACGTTCTGCAGACTCGCCGGCTGTTATGTCATGTCGGCACGCCCCGTAGCAGAGTGACCACCAATACGCCGAAACATGACCTTTATCGCACTGGCATGCCTGAGGAGGAAGCACTAATGTTACGTAGTTGTTTATTCTACATTGCAATCAAAACGTGTAGAAAGGATGCGCGATGAGGGTGCAAGCCCCTGGAACGCTGATGCATAAGCTTTTCGAGCGGGGCTGGCCATCGAGAGTTGTCAAGGATGGGTCAAAGAGGCAAGGATGCAAGGGTACCCTTGGTAAGATTACCCGTTTGCGTATGCAAGGCTACCCTTGGTAAGGACACCCTTGGTAAGGATGCAGGGGTACCCTTGGTAAGGAGACCCTTGCACAATTACGAGGGTAAGGATCCATGGGCACCCATAACGAGGATCCTAGAGTACCCTGGGTAAGGACACCCTGGTAAGGATGCAGGGGCGCCCTTGGCAGGGGGACCCTTGCACCCTTCCGAGGGTAAGGATCCAAGGCCGTCCTTGGTAAGGATCCAATGGTACCCCGGGTAAGGACACCCTGGTAAGGACGCAGGGGCACCCTTGGCAAGGGGACCCTTGCATCCTTACGAGGGTAAGGATCCAAGGGTGACCTTGGTAAGGGTCTAATGATACGACAAAATCGTGTCGTGTAGACCCCGCGATGGTTCCTGACACCGCGGGGATCGCTCAACCTTGAACGATCGGTCGTTCCCGCAACGCCTGATCGTTCAACATCGATCGATTCCGGGTGGCTGGCGGCGTTCAACATTTAACGCCGGCGGCGGGGTCGCCGCAGGTCGACACGACGTGGACCTACCGTACCCTTGGTAAGGGCATCCTTCCCAAAGATCCGGTGTCGTGATTTGTTCAGTGCGGGCTCCCCGGAAGTCCCGACCCTTTCCCCGGGACTGGTTTTTCGGCCCGAGTCGTTTCGTGACGGCCCCGAGGCCTGGCGAGGGCCCCTGGAGGCCCAAAACGGCGAAAAACCTCTGGCTTGACTTTTGTCAAAGCGTTTGCTCTCTGGTTTGGCAAGGTTGCCCTGTGTGCGCGTGTGTTTTTATTATGTGTGTGTGTGTGTGTTTCCCCACTGTGTGTTAGTTTGTCCCACGTGTTTTTTGAGTTGTTTTCCCACGTGTGTGTGTGTGTGTTTTCCCACAGTGTGTGTATTTTCCCACATTGTGTGTGTGCGTGTGTGTGTGTGTGTGTGTGTGCGTGTGTGTGTGTGTGTGTGTGTGTGTGTGTGTTTTTTGCCCTCGCCAAGGCCGAACGCAGGCGCACCTCGGCTCCGCTTCGCTGCCCTGCTCTGCTACGGCGGAGCGGCGGAGGGGCCCACTGGCGGGCGGCCGAGGTCACGAGGGACGAGCGGCGCAGCCGGGCCTGATTGGAGAGGACGCGCGAGGGAGGAGGAGGAGGATGGAAGAGGAGGGAGGAGGAGGAGGAGGAGGAGGAGGAGGAGGAGGATGGAAGAGGAGGGAGGAGGAGGGAGAAGGAGGGGGCCGAGGAGAAGGAGGAGGAGGAGGAGGACGAGGAATATAACCCGAGAGGGAGGACGAGGAGGCGACACGGCGTACGCAGGCATCAGGCGCGCCACGACCTCTCCGTGACACCTGGGCCGACCCGACATCTCGACCCCGCTCATGGGGAGCTGCTCCCGGCTCCGACGTGGCGATACTGTTCGTAGCGTCGACCCCTAGAAGCAGCCTCCTTCTGGGAAACTCATCGGACACAAGGCCCTTCTGAGGGCTGCATTGCCATAGGAATGTAAAAGGCGCGGGCCTCTAAAGACAAGCACAAGGGAACGCTTGACTTGGCAAAGTGGACATAATAATCAAAGCTAACTGTACGTTTCGAGCCGATTCCGTCAGTGAGGAGTTGGCTCACACCGTCTCACACCCATCCCCGCCGATCGGCACTGCACAATGTTCGCGGTCAGCTGGAACGGGATGGAGTTGTCGAAGAGCCTGCGGGAAGGAACGCGCTGCTCACTGACACCCACACGACTTCGTCCCTCCACCCCGTTCGCCCGACCGCTTCTTCGCCTCCCCTCTCTCTACGGTCCCCCAAGACTGTCCGCGAGCCCTCCATTGTCCCTCTAGTTCTCCCTCTCCCACTCTCTCTCTCTCTCCCTCTCTCTACATATATGTATATATGTTTTGTTCTCCTTCCTCTCTCTCTCTCTCATTAGAACACACACTTGTATGAATATATGAATATATATATACACATACAGGTCTCCGCACGCACAATGGATCCCCCCTTTGCTCTTGGAAGATGGCTAGAAGAAAGGGCAGTTCAGGTGCGCGCGCCAGCCATGGAGGCGGATACTTCGAAATGGGTTGGTTCGTGCGTTGGAGATGAAGGGTGTTGAGTACTGGGTGGGTGTTGTGTTGTAGACGGAGGGGGTGGAGTAAAAGGCTATTTTCAAGTTCAGCTTGGGGAGGGAGCCTGTTGAGAATTGTGTGTTGAGTTGGAGGCGGAGGCTGTTGAGTACTGGGTGTGTGGTGTAGACGGAGTGAAATGAATATAATGTTATTCACAAGTGGAGATTGGGGAGGGAGCATGTGGATTAGCGGGTGTTGCGTTTGAGACGAAGGCTGGTTAGTACCGGGTGTAGTTGCTGCAGACGGGAAGGGTCGAGTAGAAGGTTGCTCCCAAGTTCAACTCTGGCAGGGAGCTTGTTGGTGGTGCTGTCTTGGGAACGGAGGCTTCGAGTACTGTGCAATGTGCTGTAGACGGGGAGGGGGGTAGAAAGGAAGGTTCTTTTCAAGTTCAGCTTGCGCAGGGAGCCTCTTGAATATTGGGTGTTGCCTTGGAAACGGAGGCTGTTGAGTACTGCGTAGTGTGTTGTAGGCAAACTGGTAGACAGGAAGGTTATTGTCAAGTTCAGCTTGACGAGTGAGCGTGTTGAATATTGGATGTTGCCTTGGAAACGGAGGCCGTTGAGTACTGGGTGTGTGGTGTAGACGGACGGGATTGCGTAGAAGGCTGGTTCAAGTTCACCTTTTGCAGGGGGGCTGTGGAGTAGTGGCTGTTGTGTAAGATGATTAGTACTAGAGGTTGTGCTGTAGACGCAGGGGCATGAATAGGTACGTTCAAGTTCATCTTGGGGAGGCTGCCTGTTGAGAATTGGTGTTGTGTCGGAGACGGGGTCTGTTGAGTACTGGGTGTTGTGCTGTAGACGGAAGGGGGTTGGGTAGGTATGTTCAAGTTCAGCTTGGAGAGGGAGCCTGTTGAGAATTGGGTGTAGTGCCGGAGACGGAGTCTGCTGAGTACGGGGTGTTGTGCTGTAGACGGGGGGTAGGGTATAAGGTCATTTTCAAGTTCAGCGTTAGGGGAAGCCTGTTCAGTATTGATTATTGGGTGTTGCGCTGGAGACGGAGGCTGTTGAGCACGGTGTGTGTTGTCGACGGAAGGGGGATAGTACAAGGCTATGTTCAAGTGTATATTGGGGAGAGAGCCTGTTGAGTTTTTGGTGTTGTGTCGCGGACGGGGGCTGTTGAGTACTGGTTGTTGCGTTGCAGACGAATGGGTAAGAGTAGAACGTTACGTTCAAGTTCATCTTGGGGAGGCTGCCTGTTGAGAATTGGGTGTTGTGTCGGAGACGGAGTCTGTTGAGTACTGGTCGTTGTGCTGTAGACGGAAGGGGTTTGGGTAGGTATGTTCAAGTTCAGCTTGGAGAGGAAGCCTGTTGAGAATTGGGTGTTGTGTTGGAGGCGGAGCCTGTTGAGCACTGGGTGTTGTGTTGTAGACCGGGGGGGAGTATGAGTTCGTGTTCAAATTTGTCCTGGGGAGGGAGCCTGTGGAATATTGGGTGTTGTGTTTGAGACTGAGGTTGTTGAGTACTGTGTGATGTTGTAGACGGAGGGACAACATAACGTTATTTTCAAGCTCAGGTTGGCGAAAAAGACTGTTGAATATTTGGTGTTGCGTTTGAGACGGAGGCTGTTCAGTACTGCAAACAACTAATATCGCTCCGAATTTGGGCCCGGAAACCTTGCAACCGAGAAACCTCAAACTTGAGAACGAAACTCGCAGGAATCATATATGAACTCATGCATACAATTCACACAAGGGGTTGCATGGTGCGTGCGGGAGGCTAGACATATCCAGAGACCATTCATTTCACACTCTCTCTCTCTGTCTATCTCCCCCGCATTCTCCCACTCCCTTCGCCGTCCCTTCCTCTGTCACCGACCTGCCATCATAACACAGCTGCGCGTGCACAACACTCCTGGCATCTCACCTTCTTCCTCCCGTACCCTCTTCTCTTTCGCACCAGCCCTCTGAAGCAGTAGCTGTGTCCTCGCCTCCGTTCCCTTAGGTCGGGCATGGCCCCCTACCAGCGGATGTTGGAGCAAACATGAAAACAATCGAACACATATTCAAACATTGCGAAGAATAGTAGAGCAATCGTCCCCATACGATTTGTCTCGACTATGTTTGAAGTTCCTCCTGTAGGGGGGCATGCCCGACTTAACCCTTCCTCCACTCCTCGCCCTGGCCCTCGGTCCCCGTCCCTCCCCTCCTGCTCCCTCCCCTGCCCCCTCGGGGAGGATGGGGGGGGCCAGGCACCCGAGGCAGGCGAAGACAAAAGGCTGGGGAGGAGGTGGAGGAGGAGGAGGAGGAGGAGGAGGAGGAGGAGGAGGGGGGAGGAGGAGGAGGAGGAGGAGGAGGAGAAGGAGGAGGAAAGGAGGAGGAGGAGGAGGAGGAGAGGAGGAGGAGGGGGAGGAGGAGGAGGAGGAGGAGGAGGAGGAGGAGGAGGAGGAGGAGGGGGAAGTGGGGAGGAGGGAGAAGGAGGAGGCTTCGATCCCGACTTCGTGCCGACGCGGCCAGAAGGGAGGAGGAGGAGGAGGAGGAGGAGGCGGAGGCAGCGGGCGGATGGGCACGAGGAGAGGAGGAGGAGGAAGAAAAGGCCGCGGGCGGGCGACGCCGACGAAGCCGGCGGCGATGGCGGCGAGGGCAGCAGCGACGACGAGGGCGACTGGGAAGGAACCGCAGAGGACACACGAGGACGACGAGGAGAAGGCCCCCTCCTCCCAGGTGATGAACAGGCCGTCGAGGAGGAGTCAGGGAACAGAGAATACTCAAGATAAGGACAATGATACGCAACGAATATATACATACACGCATGTCTACACATATATATATATACACATATACACACGGACGCCCTCCGAGGAACTTTGCATGTACCTTCAGGGAAGTGACGGTGCAGAAACATGCTGGCTCACACGCAGGCTCTCTGTGGTGATTGATACACCAGCACCCTCCCCCGAGTCCCAGAAACAATCCATTGAAGGGTGTCTGTGCATATTCGTTGGTGGGGGAGCTGGTGAAGATGAGGAGAGCAGAGAAGAAGCAACACTCGGCCGCGAGCGAAGGGGGGTAGCGAGAAGGAGAAGGCCTTCTCAGAAGGCGGGGGGCTTCTCAGAAGCCCTCCGGCCCTCTTTAAAATTGTCAGTCTCTTCGGGGAGGACTCGAAAAACCTCTCAGAAGGCCGGGGGACGTCCGAGCCTTCTGGGAAGGCCCGCCCCTTCTCACTCCCCCCCAGGGCGCGCCGCCGAAACACAGGCACGCGAAGGTGAAGGAGGTGTCGGAGGGCGAAAACGTGCGAGAGCTCTCCCGAGTCTGCAGGAGGCCCCCAGAGAGTCCTCCGTATGCCGCAGAGAAGCAGAAGAGGCAAAGGGCTTCGATCGCCGAGGAGGAGGAGGACGGGGACGAAACTCAGGTGCCCGATGCCTTGAGTCTTGCAGCACGGGATCGCCTGAGCTCTGGACCACTTCCCTGGGCCTGAAGATGAGGAGGAGGAGGAGGAGGAGGAGGAGGAGGAGGAGGAGGAGGAGGAGGAGGAGAAGCAAGAGCAGGAGGCCGAGGAGGGGCCGGTTCTAGGACGAGCCCTTCTCTCCGCCGAGAGACAAGAGGGGGGGTATCAACACAAAAGACCTCCCTCGGTTCCTTCGCCCCGGATCGTTTTTTGCTGACGGCCCCTGGGCCGCGCGGCGCCCCCCCAGACGTTAACGATCACGAGGCCTGGGGCACACGGCGGCGACGTCGACTGCGACAGCAGCGACGACGGCCAGAGGAGGATGAGGAGGAAAAGGAGGAGGAGGAGGAGGAGGAGGAGGAGGAGGAGAAGGGGAGGAGGAGGAGGAGGAGGAGGAGGAGGATAGGAGGAGGATAGGAGGAGTAGGAGGACGAGGAGACAGAGAAAGGAATGGATAATGGGGGGGAAGGCCCGAGGCAGGCGAAGACAACAGGCTGAGGAGGAGGAGGAGGAGGAGGAGGAGGGCGCAGGCGGAGGAAAAGGAGAGGGCGCAGGAGGAGGAGGAGGAGGAGAGGAGGAGAGGAGGAGGAGGAGGAGGAGGAGGAGGAGGAGGAGGAGGAGCAGGAGCATGAGGAGGATGAGGGGAGGAGGAGAGGAGGAGGAGGAGGAGAGAGGAGGAGGAGGAGGAGGAGGAGGAGGAGGAGGAGGAGGACGAGAAAGGAGGAAGGGAGGAGGGGGATAGGAGGAGGAGGAGGAGGAGGAGGAGGAGGAGGAGGAGGAGGAGGAGGAGGAGGAGGAGGAGGAGGATGAGGAGGAGGAGGGGAGGAGGGAGGAGGAGGAGGAGGAGAGGAGGAGGAGGAGGAGGAGGAAGGAGGAGGAGAGGAGGAGGAGAGGCGCGGGCGGAGGAGGAGGCGCAAGAGGAGGAGAAGGAGGAGGAGGAGGAGGAGGGAGGAGGAGGAGGAGGCGGAGGCGGAGCGGAGGCGGAGGCGGAGGCGGAGGCGGAGGCCCGGGGAAGACGGCGGCGCCGTCGACGGCGACAGCGCGCAGCGACGACGGCGGCGACGGCGACAACACGGCGACGAGGCGGGCGGGGCGCGGGGGCTCGGAGAGCATCGTGGAGCGCAGGCCGAGGCCCCAGACGCAGAGCTCCTCGCGGAGGGCGTCCAGGTCGAGGCCGGCGGCGCCTGCTTCGCGCAGGCCTCCTCCTCGCGCTCCTCGGCCTCCCCCTCCTCCTCCTCCTCCTCCTCCTCCTCCTCCTCCTCCTCCTCCTCCTCCTCCTCCCCCTCCTGCAAAACCCCGAGGAGGGTTCTGCACGGGAGCCTGGCGATAATGATAACGATAGGTCACCTTTATACTCCCGAACGGCAAAGCAGGTCTATGTAGCTTCGACCGTTAAACACTTGAGCCAAAGGCAGCAGGGTTGCTATTCCTCCCATGTCACACGCACGCTTGCATGTTAACACCCCCCCTCGGACGCCAGTCCGCATTGGCTGACGGGGAGGTGCCTATAGATGCAAAGACAGGTTAAATCAAGCAACAGGCTGTATGGACATCGTTATATTACCGAATTCGAAATATCTCGTAACAACGTTCACGAGCACCACGTCTCTCAGACATGCAACGTGAGCTCAAGTAAACACTCAATCAGATACGAGTTTAAATATAGCATCCGAAGTTCACACGGCAGGCTAGCATTTATATGGTTTTGATTGCTTTCGCTTTCTATGCGCCAATACCTGCGGTAACTATAGAATATGCACATGCAAATAGATTCAGCTCAATAGTCTACTGCAACGCTATTGTTAAGCCTGGTTGAGAGGGGAGATGAGAGAGAGCGTAAAAGAAAAGCATGCCGGTCACCTGTCACCGTTTACGAGCGGCGCGGACGCCTCACTGACGGAGCACGCGCGCCCCTGGACTTCGGTAAACCACGGTGCCCCACGCTGGCCGCCGTATAGGACGACACCCTGTTAAGGGCCTGCGTCGGGCTGTAATAGTCGGTGTCCAGGTACGCGTTAATGCGCTCCTCGTCGTCCAGCCAGCACCCCTCGTCAAAGCTCTTGGTGGACCCGTCAACAATGTTGTGGTAAGTGCCGATGGCCCTCCAGTAACTGGCGTGGGGAGCCTTCAGCAGAGGTTTACCACCTGGATTGTTGCGGAGGTGCTCTTCGACCGCAACTCCGGTAAACGGGTTCACAGTCCAGGCCGGGTCGGTAAGCCAGTTGGGGAAGTCGTCGCACGGCAACCATCCAAACCAACAGAGCTTCTCGCGGTGGTCACTTTTACGCTCGGTGATGTGATCAGCAGGCCAGTTGTCACGGTAAAGTGCCCTCATGGACCCCTGATCGTTAAGAGCGACGTCTAGGATGGTCTGGTGCCAGTAAACCGGAGGCTTGTTGATGCTGCCCTTTAACTCCTCGGTGCTCCTGACCTCGAGATCCTCGATGAAGTAGTTGCGGTAATACACCTGGAGCCCGTTCATGTAACGGCAATAGAGCTTGGCAAGGTCGTGCGTCGCAAACCTGATCACGGTAACCCCAGTTGAGATGTAACCGTGCGGTCCGTAAGTGTCTTCCACCAGGTGCTTAACGGAGACCACGGTGGGGTTGCCGTGGGGCAGCATCCCGGCCCACGTTAGCAGAAGGCCGTTAAGCTGCTTCTCGTTCATTTCTGGTGCCTTGTTGACGTAGACCTGTGTATCTGGGCAGCTGTGAACGTCGAACCACGCTGGGTGGAGATCGTTAACGTGGATCGGCGGCACGTACTCGTCGTCGAACAGGGATTGTACGTGCCCGACTGCGTCAACCCACTCGTCGTGCTTGGCCAGCTCCTTCTCCGTCAACTGAGATCTCCAGCTGCACGGGCCCTTCAACACTGAGTAACCGAGGAACCCGTAAGCGTGCTGCCCGTAAATGTCGACGAACACCTCATCGTAGTCGTTAAGCTCCCGCCCCGTGTTGCCCTGAATAGACCGACCACCTGGAGTCGTTAACCCTTCTTTTGCCACATGTCCGACGAAGTTGCCTTCGAACCTGCGCCAGTTGTCGCGCGTCTTCATCGTTAACGCGACTACTTCCCTGGGGTCGGGCTCCACCTTGTAGTTGACGTCGTGGTCCTCGCTCCTGTCGTTCACCATGGGCATGCGGCCGTTGACATGGCACAGTGGTCGGTGCATGCCCCTGGCAACGTTCCGCGAGTATGCCGCAAGCTGCTCGTCCGTACGGTTAACAGCTTGAGGCTGCGGCGGAGGAACGTGCTGGGTCGATAACTTCTTGGGCACCGGAGGCGGGGGATTCATGCCGCTAACACTGCTCGATGCACCTGACTCGCCAAGGCCTGGAGGAGGCGGCTTGGGCGCCCTCACGTTCACCACCGGGGCAGGACCTTTTGGTACTTCGTCACGTTGACTGCCCTGCGCACGATCTTCATCCATCTTCATTCCCAGCTGCAGTAACTCTTCCAGTTCCCGTTTACGCTCATGCATGGCCTTGGGTGCTTTCTTGTAAACAGGTTGAGGTGACGTTGACTGCGGGATCTTATTCGGCGACACGGATCGACCGAACCCTCCGGTCTTGGGCGTGGTGCCGGTAAAGCCCTGAGCCGGGGGTGCACCCGATGCCGCGGCAGCTCGGGCTAGAGGCTTGCTGGCCTCGGCCGCCGCGTTGACTGCAGTGGGAGGCGCCTTGGCGGCCACTGCCGTTGGGGGCTGCTCGGGTAACGGCGGAGGAACCTGCGGGATGTTGGTAACCGGGGAGTTGATCGGGTCATGCAAGAACCTCTGTAATCCTTCGAGCCTCTCGGTTACACTCACCAACATGCGCAGCGCCGCATCACGTTTACCCTCGAAGTCCTGCAGGGGCGTGATGTTCTCGGTAAGGCGCTTGGCGGTGTTCAGGGGGTAACCAATGTTGTCGTTGATGCGCCTATACTTGGTTGCATTCTCCTCCGTGTTAACTCCCGAGTCACGATTCTGAATGTTCAGGTCCGTAATCGTCGCCATCAGAGCGTTAATCTCCGCCTGCGCTCTTTGGAGATTCTCGTTGACGTCGTCACTGTCCTGGATCAGCGCCTCGTTCTGCCGCGTTAATTCCTCGATCCTCTTCGCCATGTCATCCGCGGCCCTTTGCACCTCGTCAACGTGTTTGTCGTAGGCTCCGTGAAAGTTGATCGCCATGTTAGTGAGGGTTACGGTAAACGCGTGAGCAACGTGCACCATGTCGTCAACACGGCGGTTGAGGTTCTCACGCGTAACCGGTCCATCCCCAGCCGGGCTCTGGTCGACCATGGAGCCGTTAATGGTGAGGTTGACCTGGGGAGCCGCCATGCCTTCGTTCACGCCCAAGAGTAAGAGGTAATGGGTGGAGAAGGCCTTTAATAGCTGCAGTTTGCTTGACAGAAATGAGCTGCGAACATCGACATTCGGTAGCTGGCGCGAGCTCATGCCTACCTGTTAATGCACATTGATTCGTGTTTCGTAGATGTGCGTTCATGCTTTCACGACTGACATACTTGGTCAACGCATCCGCTGCATTCTCGTGTGTCCCTACTTTCACGATGCGAATCGCTCCCTCCTTAACTTTCTGCTGTAACCACAATTGACACACCTCGATATGTCTCACTTTCCCCAGTCCTCGTCTGCTCGCAATGGCAATCGCAGCCGTGGCGTCGCTCTTCATTGTAATCCCAACTTCCAAGTTAAAGTCTCTTAGTACTGCCTGAAGTCCTAAACCCACTGATCCTCCTTTCACAAGTCCATAATACTCTGCTTCACCTGACGATAATGCGATGACACTCTGAGTCGTGCTCCAAGATTTTATAAGATGTTTACCCCACATTACTACTCCTCCACTCGTAGACTTCCTCGTTCGCTTACACCCTGCGTAATCCGTGTCGGTCCAAATAGTTAATTCTTGGGGCTGCTCCTGATATTGATACACATAGCTGCTTCTGCTGTGGTACTTCAAATACTTTCCTAACTTGACTAAACCCTTCCAAGAACTCATCGTTGGCTTTGACATGGTCCTAGCAAGTTCCTTTACAGAATACTGTATGTCAGACCTGTCCTGAGCTAAGTAATTTGCTCTGGCCGTCAACGCTTGATATCTCTTAGTCATGTTGGGCGAAAGTTCTACCTCATCTCCCTCTTCAACTGGAATTCGCTCACCTGGCACTTCAGTCCTCACTTTTACTCCTTCTAGCTCAAGCTCTTTCACAATTATCTCTGCATGCCTTTGATCTGCCTCATACCTCAATCCTTCCTTCGTCCATTCCACAATCCTGTTCAGAATTCTGATCGCCTTCATGTCCTCCTTCCCTGGTCCAAGTCGTCCTCTCACCTTCACTTCAAACTCCTCCTTAATTTTATTTTCAAACCAGTCGAGATCATGATCACCTCCTAACAGCGTGAAATCATCTCCATGAACTGTTAACCATAACGCTCGACTCTCATGCTTGAACACGCATGGTGACGCAATTCCGCTCTTGAACCCAGCCTCGTTAGCAAAGTCCATGTAACAGTCTTCCCAGTTGCTCGCAGCGTCTCTGGTTCCGTACATTGATTTTAACAGTTTTCCGCACATACCTGGTTCATAGTCTTCGTCTGGTAACCTGATAAATATGTCGTTCTTTGCTGGAGCGTAAAAGTAAGCTCGTTTGATGTCAACGAATGCTAACTTTAATCCTTTCTCACGCTCACCGTTCGTGAATCCCACTCCCTCGGTAACTGCAATTGAGAAAAGCAGTTTTTGTGCCTCCAGTGGAGGTGTAGCTGCGAATATGTTCTTTTCTTTGGAATTGTATTAAACCTGTTGGGCTACCAGCCTTGATCTGTGGTCTGGGCTTAACTCATCTCCTTTGTTGATGTCTATCCATCTGGTTCCGATGGGCGCCTTCCCCGTGATTTGCCAGCACACTTCCTCCTTCACATTCTCGTAAACTTTGTGTTTTCTGAATTTTTCCATTTCTTCTTGGCGTGCTTTTACAGTCAATTTAGGGTCGAGTTCGTTTCCTGTGACATCATCCCAAGCTTGAGTGATCTCTTCATTTTCTTTGTGGACAACGTTGATCATGTTCATTGGGAGAGGGTTAATTGTACCAGTTCTTTCGCACGCCGCACATGTGCCAGGCGTCTTGAGCCATCCCTCATGCTCGCATGCACAGCACTTCCACCTGTGTGGAGCAATTTCGCCGACAGCTTCATACGTAAAGGTGGTGGAAGTGTTAACTGGTCCCTTCTTAAACATTCTCCTTCTCTCTTTCCCTGTGATCTCGTTCACAGGCCTGTCCTCGATAATCTTCCCGGTGTCTATGTCAGCGGTAATTCTCCTAATGCATGAACTCCATTGTGGTCCACTTGGTCCCGGCAGCATGAATCTCTGTGTCCCATAATCTCTCCTCGTCCACGTTAACTGGTGTTTGTGCTTCCTGTCCTCGTTCTCATGTTCACATGCCCAGCTAATCTCGCTTATCTGCGCCTCACTTGGTTCTTCTTCGTCGACTTCCATGTTCGCTGCTTCTTCTTCTTTAAATGTACCCCCTTGACGACCGTCGATCTTCATTTGTTTTACAAGTCCTTTCAGTATCGCTCGGCATAGTTTATCTGGGTAGACCTCTGATCTGTGCGTCCTACCGCCACCAGTTAACTCCATGTGTCGATGCTGCCCTTTGCATTTCCAACTTAACTCATGGCCTATGGCTGAACTGTTTGTCATGAACTTGGTCGGTTTCTTAATGAACATCTCTTCGCCTTTGACCATCTGCTTTAAGTCGTAACAGCACAGATCTCCATCGTATACTTTGACATCCATGTTTCTGAGCAACCGCTGCACCGTTGAAGTGCCCCAGCTGGTTGCTCCTGCAGGGTGCTCAAACAGAAAGTATAACCCATTTCGCCGTTGAATTTCACAAAGCTCCATCGCAAACGTCAAATGCTTGATCCCGTAATCCAACATCTGTTTCACACGGTCAGCACCTAATCTTTTAAAGTTGAACGTTTGGAGTCTGCTGAAGGCTGCGCACATGGGGCTCACCACCAGTAACAGGGCTGCTTTGGATTTGACAATCTTTTTCGCTTTCACACGCATGGCTGGCACATTAAAATCCCATGGGTTACCATGTTGGTCTCGCGTCGTTAAGTCCATTGCTAATCCCGGTATCAGTCACATTTTTCCGTCATTCCAGTAACTCTCACCGGCGAATACGCTTCGGTCACGTGCGCCTGAGTCTCGTGTTGGCATGCCCCATAGAGCCTGGTGGCTCTCCTTACTTCGTTTAAGTGACGTACGATGTTCAATTCCCTACTCGTCAACCACTCAACCAGTTCAGAGTCAAATCCCATCATGTTGAGTCCCAACCTGATGTCGTTTACTTCTGACATTTCTTCGTCTTGTTCCATATCAAGTTGACGATGCTGAGTTGCCTGTTGGTCTTCTTCGTCATGATCGTCTTCTGCTTTTCGCTTAATGGGTTTACTCGGGGGATCTTTCATCTCTTCATCTTCCATTTCGAACTCGGTCCATCCGGTCCAGTAACCGTTAAAGGGGTTTCCCATAGCCCATGTTTGATCATCTCCATCTTCACCATACCAAGCATCTTCGTGCTCATGTATCTTGCCGCTGTCAATCATGATCGCATGGGTATATCTTTTGGGCTTAAGTTTGTCCCAATCTACTGGACACCCACCGTTGGTGGGGAAGGCTAACTCTTTCCTCGGTCGTCGGTGCTGGCATATAACTTTGCTTCCTTTTATCACCCACTCGTCCTTAGGTTCCTCAACTTTGGCACTCGGCGGAGGTGGCACATTGATCCTCAGTTTCTTTGCTTGACTTGCTGATTCTTGTTCACGATTTTCTGGTGCACGACTTTTACTCTCAAGCCTTAACCGTGCAGATGCTAGCCTTGCCTGGATGCTCGGGCTCTCTTGTTTCTTTAACCATTCAATAACTCGAGCCCTGCAATCAGCGTTATGCGGTTTGTGTTCTTTGTCTCCTCTCACGAGGCATTTACATCCGTAGCGCCCTGGTGTCGGTCCCATTTTCAAGTATTCGTGCTTTTTAACTGCAATCCCTCGAGCAATGAGCGGCTTCGTCTCAGGCGCAGTTAATTCTTGCTCTGGTAGATCCATGGGCACCATGCTCCTAGACTGTAATTCCATTCCCGCCGCACTCGGGTCAGGCTGCCAAGGTAACCCCTTTATTTCGGCGATCTCGGCAATATTCCATCTTTCCGCATCACTTACTTTTCTTTTAAACTCGCGCGCCTTGATTGCACCATTGGGCGTCCCAATAATTAGCTCTTGACTTTTCTCGTTTATGCCTAGAAACACTCCACTTTCCCATCTCATTTCGAGCTTCTCGCGGCCTTTGTGTGCAGGTGTCTTCAAATACATGACACACTCACCAAACTCAGGAATTTGCTTGTTAAACTTTCTTCCCCTGCACCTCTCATGGGCCGTCTCCCCATCCGTGTCCATTGTGAGTTTGTTAATCAAGGAGGGCGCGTAGCTCACCAGCCAAGGTATTATCTGATGGCTTTCACCAAACTCTGTCTTATACTTGGCATCTAAGGCGCTCTTTAACGGTCTGACCTGGCCCTGCACTGTCCTAACGGCTCTCTCAATTTCGCCGTTGGCCTTTGAGTCGCCTACTGGGCTAACTTCAACTCCCATGTCAAGATCACACGAAGCTTTAATCCTATTAGCCAGTGCCGTGATTGCCGCTTCCCCATCACTTTTGAGTATCACCTTCTTGTATCCGGTAAAACTTATCATGTCACATCCCACTTTTACCGAGTACGAGTCCACTCCCTTTTTCATCAACACTCTGCTCCAAGTTAATTTGGTCTCTCTGCAATGCATGGCCAAAATTGGATTGCCATTGCTGGTGCTTTCACCTTCATCCTTTCTTCCTTTAAGCCACATGTAGTCCATTGAAATCACTGGCGCGTTTCCGTTCCCCTCTCTGTTGCGTCTACGGTGATTGCGCCTGCGCGCTTTCCCTCTGGCGCAATGTGGGCACCAGCTTCGGTAAGGCAAATGCGTCGCGCCATGCGCTTCAACTTCCTCCTTCGAGGGCCTCATGTCGCAGTAAACTTTCTCTGGTAACTCCGCTTCATCACTCACAAATATATCTTCCACATCACTTAACTCACTCTCGTTGCCCCCACTTTCACTCCCTTCGTCTCCTTCGGTATTAAAGACGTTTAAGTTTTCGCTTGGTCTTACGGGCGATGGGGGGCTTAGTAGAACAGATCCGCCTCCAGGGTTCCCGGCCGCGGAAAACCCTCAGCAACGTTCACTTCACTCCTAGGGTTGACGGCCTCCGCTGGTCCCTTCGGTACCGTGATGTTGAACTGGAACGTGCCATTCTTCTCATGAGTGGTTGTGGACTTACCGGTCGCCTTGTTGATGATGTGGCTCAGGGATCTCCCGTTAGGATCCTTGTCGAACACCATTCTATTTCCAGCGTTTACCATCTCTCTGACAGATCCTAGGACTTTGTTGACCTCTGCTACCTGGATCGGCATACTGACAGCGTTCCCATGCTCATTTTTACCTGTGATCACTCGTTGACCATAATTCTTTATCGTGGTCCCATTTGCTGCACTGTAGTGTCGTCCCTGCTTTGACGCGTCCGTATGCGTAATAGGGAAATGAGTGCCAACTTTGGGGGGTCCCACCGTGTTGTATGCTCCGGAGTCCACGGTGACCACGATCGTCTCATGCGTTGCACTTGGTGGTGGCACCGCGTTAATCTCTGGATCACAGCCCCGCATCTCAATTCGCCCAATTTCCTTGCAATTCTCCAGCCAACTTTTTTCCTGCCTCACGCTTTTACTTATTCTCTGGTCCCATTGACTAGTATGATTACAGTCCCCGTCACACTGGTGTTCCTGATAAATCCTTTTCAAATTCATCGCGTTGTTACGCGCCGTTTTCTTTCTGGCGTAATAGGGCAGATCCCATTTCTCGTTAACCTCCTCAATTGCGGGCTGGTCTAGCGGCACGTTCATTGCTTCCCTCATCTCAACGCTGAGAACATGCTGCGGTTGGCCGAACGAGGTGGTTTGTTCACTCTCACTGTTCACTGCAGGTTTCTCATGCTCAACTTCGTTGGCGGTCTTCTTGGGGCCCGGACAGTTAATGGCGATATGCCCTTTTCCGCCACACTTGAAACACTCACGCTCGCTGTGCGGGGTGAACTTCCCTTGGCCTCCGTAGTTTCCACCCCGCGAGCTACCTCCTTTACCGCCCTGTTTGCCTCCGATCTTACCTTTCACATAGGATCCGTAAGTGGCTTGGTAACCTTTGCCTTTTCCGCCCTTGCCACCTTTACCTCCTTTGGTGAACTGTTTAGGTCTTGTGCAGTTTCTGGCTAAATGGCCCATGCCTCCACAATTGTAACACCTGGGGCCCGCTCCTTTACCTTTGCCTTTGTTTACGGCGTCAATTTCTTCATATTCTCCACCGTCACCCCCATTGGCCCAGGACCCGTAATTCCACGATCCATCTTCTGACCACCAGTTTCCATCTTCGTCAACCCATCCTGTTTGGTCCCAAACATTTTCGGATCCTTGACTCATCTCGTTGATATTCCCAATGTCCATTGCATCCTTATTTTTCGTGTCTGAGTCAAGTTTCTTTTTACGCGCCCAGTCTTCGCACTTTGAATACAATTCCTGAAATGAGTCAATGTTAAGCGCGTCGGGCGTTCGCCAACATGCCTGCTGCCATTCGTCGAACCAGTCATTCGCGTGCACCATTATGGCCCTGAGTGCGGTGACTTTAAAAGGAAGAGGCAGCGAGTAATCTTTACCATATTTCTCAATATTTTCTGCCAATGCGCTCCATTCCTCAAGTCGGGTAACGGTGTCGGTGATCTTCTTGGGCGGCTCAGAATTCATGGCATGCGTCATCTTTGATGATAAGGTCGCTCCGGTTACCGCCGAGTACCATTTGTAAACCTTTTGCCAAGCCATGATTCCATCTCCATCCATCAGTCCCTTTAACTTTCCTCTGGCTTCCGCACCTTCAAGTTTCTCGTTCAGAATGTACCATAAGTCTTCCTCCATCTGAGTTTTGTCTCCCTCGGTGAACTCATATTCGCCTTTGTTGTCGTCCTCGGCCTGTTTGGCTTGATTCGCCTTCAGGTACTCACTTGCAGTTAATCGGCCGTTCATTATGCGTATAATGTCGTCATCGCCCTCCTCTGGCACGACTCCGTCAAGCGTCTCCAGCTTCTTGTTTAGCATTTTCAGTGCCGGTCGGTAATTCGGCTTCACTTGGGCTAGTGCGTTCAAGAATTTGTCGTTCCAGTCTCTGAACTTTGCCCTTTCCCCACTGAAATTCTTTAGCGCCTGTGATGCTTTATATTCGCTTATCGGTTTACTGCTCCCGTGCTTGCTTCCGCTTCCTCCTTTAATCGCTTCCGAGGTCTGACCAAACCTTTCGATCAACTTTTCTTGTACTTCGCTGTTGGTCTCCAACTCGGTGACTCTTTCCACCAATCTGCGAGCATCCCTTTCGAGTGCAGCGTTTCTCTTTGTGATCGCTAACAGCATGCTGTTGGTCTTGTGGGCACTCTGTAACATTTGGGACGCTTCGGCGTTCGACACCTCCCTTCGATCCTGTGTCACTCGCTCGTTAATGAACGTTGCGAGTCCGAAATGGTTCGCGAGTAGCGCCGTCTGAACGTAACTGAAGTCTCCGTTCAGGTATGCTTGCTCGCACAGGTCGTTGAAGCGATTCGGGTCCATGTTGACCCATGCATCTCTGTCCGCCGGCACATTGAGATTAACTGGCGGGTCGCCCTGTCCAGGTCTGGCCGCGGCTGCCGCTGCCGCTGCCATGGCAACCGCGCTCCGCTACCATGCAAAACCCCGAGGAGGGTTCTGCACGGGAGCCTGGCGATAATGATAACGATAGGTCACCTTTATACTCCCGAACGGCAAAGCAGGTCTATGTAGCTTCGACCGTTAAACACTTGAGCCAAAGGCAGCAGGGTTGCTATTCCTCCCCTGTCACACGCACGCTTGCATGTTAACACCTCCTCCTCCTCCTCCTCCTCCTCCTCCTCCTCCCTCCTTCTCTCCTCCTCCCTCCTCCTCCCCCCCCCCTCTGAGGAGGACAGGGTGCCGATGCCGTTGCCCCTTCCCTCGCTTTGGACTTTGGGAGCCTCCTGGGAGGCCCTCTCGTCGCCGCGGTCGGGTCCTCCTCGGAGCTCTCGCCAGAGGCGCACCCTGGGGGAGGGGTCCAGGGAGGCTGAGGCTGAGGCTAAGGCAGGCTCAGGCTGAGGCAGGCTGAGGCTGAGGCCGAGGCTGCAGGCAGACTGAGGCTGAGGCTGAAGCAGGCTGAGGCTGAGGCTGAGGCCCCGTTTCTCCCGCTCATCCTGCGGTCCCCCTCCTCCTGCTCCTCCTCGAGTGCTCGGCAGCAAAATGAACAGCACCACGGGGGGGGGGGGGGGCAACTCATGGACATGAATGGAACCCTCCCAGACACCCCTCGCGGCCTTGGGGTGGCTTTCATGGGGCTCGCTGGGGCCGTCCTAGGGGCCCCAAGAGGCTCCCCAGAGGGGACTGAAAGTGATCGCTTCGAACTCCACGCCTTGGAACCCGAGGCTCACAAGGGCCCCTCCAGGAACCCTCTTGTGGCCGCCTTGGGGCCCTCCTGGGGGCTCTCCAGGAAGCTCCGAACGCTCCCCAGATGGGCACTTGAGGTCATCGCTTCGAGTTGCACGCTGTGGGGCTGGACCAGGGGCTCAATTGGGACCCCGGTGGGAACCCTGGAGGAGGATGAAGAGGAGGAGGAGGAGGAGGAGAACAAGGAGGAGGAGGGAAGGGATGATGATGATGATGATGATGATGATGATGATGATGATGATGATGATGATGATGATGCTGATGCTGATGCTGATGCTGATGCTGATGATGATGATGATGATGATGATGATGATGATGATGATGATGATGATGATGCTGATGCTGATGATGATGATGAGGAGGAGGAGGAGGAGGCCTTGCTGGGTGCCCCGAGACGCCCACAAGAGGGCACGGGAAATTGCCGCGTCGACTACTTCCGCGACACTCTTTTCTCAGTGGGGTAAGCTGTATGCGGGGGCGACAGGATGGTCATGCGCATGCACGCCGCTTTCGCGCGTCTAACAAGCGAGGAAACGAAACTTCTGTGGTGACGCGTGCGGGGATCGCCCACAGGATCTCTGCGTCGACGGTGTTCCGGCAAACGGTATCGGTGTACATATGCTCATTGGCCTCCTACCTCCCGCCCCCCCCCCTCTCCCCCTCCCCCCTTCTTCTCTTCCCATCTCTCTCCCTCCCTCCCTCCGCCACTCCGTATCTCTCTCTCTCTCTCTCTCCCCCTCTCTCTCGTTCTGCCTCTCTGTCTATCTCCCTCTTCCTCTCTCTGCTCATCCCCACCCAAAGGGGACGCGGCCTGGCCCTCGCACTTCTCGCACGCGCCCGATGCCAAGACAGCAACGCCAGGCGTAGACGATCTCACCGGTCATGAGCGCGCACACCTCTCGGGCTTGGGCCAGGGCGTGCGTGGGCCGCAGGAAACGAGACGCAACGTCAGGGGGAGACCGGCTCACGGGGGGAGACATCGAGCTGGGAGGGTCGGTGCCTGGCCGACAGATTGGGCGATAGGCCCCGTGTGCGAAAATCCGCAGGTTCCTGGGCCGGCTGGGCCATCAGGCCCCTATCGGCGATCAGTGGGCGAGCGCGTGCCGATGCAACCCCCCTGAGCACAATCCTCCCCCCCTCCCCCAGCGTGGCCCTTGGTGCGAAGAGGAGGAGGAGGAGAAGGAGGAGGATGAGGCAGACTCGATGGGGCAGGTGGCACAGAGGGAGGCACAGAGGGAGGCACAGAGGGATGGTGGCACAAGGGAAGGTGCAGAGGGATGGTAGCACATGGGAGAAGAGGAGGAGGAGGAGGAGGAGGAGGAGGAGGAGGCAGACTCGGGTTTCACAGAGGAAGGTGCAGAGGGATGGTGGCACATGGGAGAAGAGGAGATGGAGGCACAGAGGGACGGTGGCCACCAGCCGGCACCGCGGCCACGTCCAGACGGTCACCATACTAATTAAGAGCCCACGTCCTCCTCCTCCTCCTGCTCTTCCTCCTCCTCCTCCTCCTTCTCCTCCTCCTCTTTCTCCTCCTCCTCCACCTCCACTCCCCTCCCCCCCCTCCTCCTCCTCCTCCTCCTCCTCACGCGCCAGGGATCCCCCCCGCACGGACTTGCCACGATTCCCACTGGAGCGGCGTGGGGAGTCCCTTCCGTCTGGGAGGCCCCTGGGATCCAGGGAAGATCGAGAACAATCGAGGGCGGACTTCGAAGGTGCCCATGCTGCTGCCCCCAGGCCTCTCCAGGGGTTCGTTCTGATCAGGATTTCGCGGCGGATCCAGCCGCGGTGACGAGAGAAAGGCAGCGCTATCGGTGTCGTTTCCGGATCTGACATTCGGCGATTCTGCCTGCCACCCTGGAGCTCAAGACGCGAAGCAGCGGAGCAACAGGTAGCGCGCTCGGCACGACAGGGCAGGAACAACAAAGAGCGGCTCACAGGTGCGCGTCGCTTTGCGGGAGGGCGTGTGAGAGAGGGCACGGCAGCTTTGTCGATGACGAGGGTGAGGGCAGCCGTGACAGAGAGAGAGAGAGAGAGAACAATGTGGCCTTTCCTGTAAAACTTGGCTACACCAACGCACTCTTGCCTAGCGGCACTTGGCGGCACCTCAGCTACTTAGCGGCACCTGAGCTGCCCTCCTCCTCTTCCTCTTCCTCCTCCTCGCCCCCCCTCCTCTCCTCCTCCTCCTCCTCCTCCTCCTCCTCCTCCTCCTCCTCCTCCTCCTCCTCCTCCTCCTCCTCCTCCTCCTCCCCCTCTCCTCCTCCTCCTCCTCCTCCTCCTCCTCCCCCTCTCCTCCTCCCCCTCCTCTTCCCTCCTCCTCCTCCTCGTCCTCATCCTCCTCTCCCTCCTCTTCGTCCTCCTCCTCCTCCCCTCCTCCTCCTCCTCCTCCTCCCCCTCCTCCCCCCTCCTCCGCGAAGGGATAAGGAAGACGAGAGGGCGAGGCGCGGAGCATGACGGGTGCTATCCAGGCGCGGGAAGCGGCGCGAGGAGCAACAAACGGCGGCTCAGAGTGCGCAGGCTCAGAACGGGCGAGGAACCTGCAGCGGCCGCGGGCGAGGGCACGTACGCCACGAATACGTATATACCGCATAGTCCACCCTTCGGGTGATAAGGAGGCGAGGGGGGGGGACCACCGTCGCACTCGATCGATCTCACTATCGATCTCGCTATCGATCTCATTTTCGATCTCATTCGATCAATCTCACAATCGATCTGGCTATCGATCTCACACTCGATCTCACAAACGATCTCACTATCGATATCACACTCGATCTCACAATAGATATCACAATCGATCTGGCTATCGATCTCACGATCGATCTCACATTCGGTCTCACGATCGACCTCACAACCGATATCATTATCGATCTCATTCGATCGATCTCACGATCGATCTCACAATCGATCTCACATTCGGTCTCACTATCGATCTCACTATCGATATCACAATCGATCTCACAATCGATCTCACAATCGATCTGACTATCGATCTCACTATCGAACTCACTATCGAAGTCATGATCGACCTCTCGTTCGATCTCATATCGATCTCACTATCGATATCACAATCAATATCACAATCGATCTCACATTCGGTCTCACTATCGATCTCACTATCGAACTCACTATCGATCTCACTATCGATCTCACATTGGGTCTCACTATCGACCTCACTATCGATATCACAATCGATCTCACGATCGATCTCACATTCGGTCTCACTATCGATCTCACTACCGAACTCACCATCATCACCACCATCATCATCACCATCATCATCATCGTTGTCAACATCATCATCATCGTCATCATCATCATCATCATCACCATCACCGACGGGACACCGACGGGACACCGGCGGGACACCGCGGGGCCCCGGCCGCCCGGAAGGGAATCATTTGGTCCGGCCGCGCCTCAGCCACATGAGACTTTCTCTCGCCCGCCCACGCAGCTTCGCCTCGCCCGCACGCACGGCACGCACGAACACGAAACCGAAATCGATTTCCCGGTAGGGGGGCTCTCCGTTCCACTTCGATCTCACCCCCTCACCTCCGATCTACATACGTATGTGCATACTTATATGTGTATATGTATATATATATATATATAGCAGGATACACGCATACATACATACATTATACATACATACATACCTACCTACCTATCGATCTACCTACATTCATTCATTCATTCATACATACAGACAGACAGGCAGACATACACAAATACACTCATATACACATCCATCCATCCATCCATCCATCCATCCATCCATCTAGCCATGCGTACATACATACATACATACATACATACATACATACATGCGTATACACATATACATACACATATATACGTATACCTACACACATATATATAAAGACACACCGCCATGCATACATTCATATATACATGCATACATGTATACACACATGCATCCATACATACATATAGTCATGTTTACATGCATCTATACATGCATACATTATTGAATACATACATACACATACATGCATACAAACCTACCTACCTACCTACATACATACATGCATACATACATACATACATGTATGTATGCATGTTTATATATATATACACATGCAAGCATGCACGTGCCCATACACTCAGGCAGGCATACACACATGCATACATACCTACATGTATGCATCCACACATGCATGCGCGTATACATACATCCATACAAGCATACATACATACATATATGCATACACGCATACATACATACAGACATGCATACATACATGCATATATACATATCTACATACATGCATACATACGTACATTTATACACATATGCACGTATGCATACATGCGTGCGCTCACAAACATACGTACTAACACACAGTCATGCATACATACACACCTACAAACATAAAAGCAAAGCATACTATAGCCACGCGCGCTTAGGTTCTAGCCAACTCCGAAGACCTCCTCCTCCTCCTCCTCCTCCTCCTCCTCCTCCTCCTCCTCCTCCTCGTCGTGAGCTATACCCGCACCCACTCGCATGGAAGGCATGCGCAATCCCGGCGTCGACGTCGTCGTCGACGTCGTCGCCGCTGTCGTCGTCGTGGTCGCGGGTGGGGGAAGGGGAAGGAGGGAGAGAAGGCGAGGGGAGGGAGGGCGGCAGGCAGGGAAGAGGGGAGGTGACGGGAAGGAGGGAGAGCAGGAGATGGGGAGGAGATGGGGAGTGAGGGCGTCCAAGCCCTCGGGGTGCTGGTCGCACCGCTACCACCAGCCGCTGTCGCAGACCGCAAGGCTGTCGGTGAAGAAAACTGCGGGCCCACGCGAATGCGCAGCCGCCGGCGCCATCGCCTGCAGCTCCCCGCGGCGCACCGTCTGGCGGCGTCCAGCGAGATGGCCGAAGACGGCGTGCGCGACTTCGAGCACCTCGGGGTCGGCGCTGCAAGCAGCGACTCCCGTTCGCCTGAGGCGCGGCGGCTTGGAGTCGGCGCCGCCGCTGGCGTCGCCAAACAGCGCCAAGGGAGCCCCCGCCATGCCAGTGCCCAGGCGAGGCTCGCCCGATGCATCGCCGATGAAAGTCTAGTTGGCCAGGGGGCTCGGGCACGCGCGCACAAGTCACGAAGCCAGAAGCAGGGGAAGGCCGTGACTTCAGCACGCGCACTCGCGCTGAGGGAAGCGCTGAGACCTCCAGCATCTTCACCACGGCGCGCAGCGAGGACATGTCGGCGCCGAGCTGCCGCCGCTCGCCACACCAGTGCATGGACGCCTCGATCCAAAACTGCTCCTGCACCGACCCGTCGAAGGCTTCCAGGAGCAGCTGCACCGAACCGTCCGCCAGCGCGGCAGGGGAGGAGGAGGAGGAGGAGGAGGAGGAGGAGGAGGAGGAGGAGGAGGAGGAGGAGGAGGAGCGCTGCAGGGAACGTCCAGCGCTCCCAGCTGCCGTCCGGCACACCGCCTGTGGTCCAGCCACGAGGGCCTACAGGATCCCAACCGCACTCCACGAGCAGCGCCTGCAGCGCAGAGATCGGACCACGAACATGGCGGTGACGTTGACTGGGAAGTTCGTCCCGAAGTCGACCATGGGTCGGGATCCACGCTCGCTGGGCGCGCTGCCCGAAGTCCTCGTCGCGCCGCCACGCCTGGAACCAGAGGTCGAGCTGCTGGCGAGGGGGGCTTCTCGCAAGGCCCTGCGCTCCAGGACAAAGCTGCAGGGCCGCGGCGAGGCACTTCCTGCTGCCGGCCGCGGCGCTGACGGCGCCGAGCCCCTTGGCGCCCCGTGCGCCGGCCGGGAACTGGGAGCACCGCAGGCCTGGTGCCCGTGCCTCGCTGCAACCTGCGGGGGCGCCAGCTCGGGAGGAGGAGGAGGAGGAGGAGGAGGAGGAGGAGGAGGAGGAGGAGGAGGAGGAGGAGGAGGAGGGAGGAGGAGGAGGAGGAGGAGCCGCTTGCTGGCCCTCGCGGAGCCTCGGATGCGTGAGTGCCGAGGCCCAGCCTCCTTCCTCCCGGCTCCTCGAGTCGGTCGATGTGCGCCGCGGCCTGCGCCCAGGTCGACTCCGAAGCAGGGCGGGCACTCGACTGTCGTGGCCACGTGGCCTCGAGCTGCGACCGCTCGCATGCTGCGGCGCGCAAGGCCAGGGCTACTGGCGACGACGACGCTCTTCGGGGAGAGGCTGAGGCCCTCGTGCACGAAACTGCCACAGGTCTCGGCCACTGCGGCGATCTCGGCGGCCCCGACGACCGCGGACCGCACCGTACCGACCGCCTCGGACAGGTCGTCGACCAAGCTACGCGGCAGCCGAAGCCCCGTGGGCTTGGGGCCGGTGACCCGGTCCAGGATGGAGTACGCGAGGCACCTAGCAAAGCGGGGGCCCGACCGCAGGCCCGGCGCGATGGACCCGGAGGGCTGGAAAGCCAGGGGCGCCGCCCCGTCGCGGATGATCCGCGGCGCCAAACACAGCGGCAGCGCGAGGGCGAACACGGTGGGCGGGAAGCCCAACCGCAGCGCGGCGCGCCCGAGCTCGACCCAGTCCATAGAGTCGCGGGAGCCTTGACGTCCAGCATGGCGTGGGCGTGCGCGAACCCGAGCGTCCTGTACGCCTCCTCGTCGGTGGCCCTGACGAAGGCCTCGAGGACAGCGGCGTTGCCGCGCACGGCGGCGTCCCAAGGAGGAGCGGTGGCGTCGCCCCACTCCCTCATGAGTGGCTCGCGCGCCTGGCTCCACACGCGGGTGACCCTGCACAGGAGCCCTATGACGCGCTCGCCGCCCGACCTCTCTTGGCCAGTGGCTGGCCTGTGACCAGAAGAAGCTGTCAAGGCCAACATCCACTGCGCTCCCACTCGGCGTAGAGGGCGAGGAGCTCCTCAAGCGCCAGGTTGGGCAAGCGCTCGATGTCGGTGGGCTGCAACTGGTCAGCGCCACGTCCAGTGCGGGGGCGCATGCGCTTCAAGGCCTCGCGCAGCTGCGCCAGGTCCAGCTCGGGGATGACGCCCTCGCCGAGGTACCCCCGCAGCTCGTCCCAGAAGTCGTCGACGGCGTGGACGCCCTCCTGCATGGGCGCCAAGAGCGCGTGGCACGTCTTGGCCTTGTGGTCGACCAGGTCGCAGGAGTAGGAGGAGGAGGAGAAAGAGGAAGAGGATGAGGATGACGAGAAGGAGCCTCGAGCGCTCGCTCCCGCGGCATGCCTCAGAAAGGAGGAGGAGGATGAGGATGAGGATGAGGATGAGGATGAGGATGAGGAGGATGAGGAGGAGGAGGAGGAGGAGGAGGAGGAGGAGGAGGAGGAGGAGGATAAGGAACACCTTTTTGACCCCTCCTCACGCCGCCCCGCCCCGCGCCCTCCTTCTCTTCCAGCGGGGGGGGGGTGCCCCCCTTTTTGGTGGGGCAGCTGTGCCTCCCGCGCTGGACGCCCCCTTCAGCAGAAAAAAGCAGTCGAAGACCAAGAGAAGTGGAGGGCTCCTCCTCCTCCTTCTCCTCCTCCTCCTCCTCCTCCATCTCCTCCTCCTCCTCCCCTTCCCCATCCTCCTCGTCCTCGTTCTCATCCTCGTCCTCGTCCTCTTCGTCCTCGTCGTCCTCGTCGCCCGCGTCGTCGTCCTCCTCCTCCTCCTCCTCCTCCACCTCCCCCTAAGAGGGCCACAACTCCTCGGGGGTCGCCCCCAGTTTTTTTGCAGCTTGTGCTTCCTGCATGAACGCCCTCCTCCAGAGAAACCCATCGAAGACCAGACGAGGGCCACAGCTCTTCGTAGCAGGACGCGACGAAGTTCCTCGTTGCGGCCGAGCAGCACCGCTTCGTCTTTCAGCTGTCTAGCTGGCCGGTCGTAGTGAAGCCGATGCCGTGTGGCCGGCAGCGTCCTGCTGCAACGACAAACTTTAGGGGTCCGCGGCTCGACGCTCGAAGTAGGGTCAGGATCAGGAGAACGGATGGGGCAGGGAGTATTCGGGGCGTGCTTGTTCTTTTCCTCGTGGGTGCGCTACAAGCTGCTCTGTGCGGGCTGGAGGCTGTACAGCAGCAGCACCAGGGGCGCTTGTCCATAGGTTGTCTCGTGGACGATCCCGCGAGGGGGCACTGGTCTGCAGACAGGCGCCCATGACGTCGAGGCGCAGACAATCGCCTTGCAGCAGCAACAACAACCCTAGAGAGACTCACGCGATGCCGCCACGCCGGTCGCCGCCCTGCAGCACGCGGGCCTGGAAGGCTGCCGTCACGACGCCATCTCGTAGACCAACACGTAGGCGGGCATGGCCTGTCCGTCCCTGAACGTGACGATGATGCCGGGGCTCTCCGTCTTGTCCTCGGATCTCCACCCTCCCCGATCTGGGGCGATCCGGGACCAGGCCCTGCTTCCGACCCGGTCGGCCCCGATCCAGCCCAAGCCGTGGAGCAGCCTGCGACGCTGCGGCGCGAGCATCGTCGAGACCTGCACCAGCAGGACACAGAGAGCGATAGGGGGCACGAGAGCGAAGAAGAGGACAGGCGGCGGGGCAGAGTAGGCAGCTCAGCCGCCATCGGCGGTGAAATCCAAGGCGAGCCCGGGCTCACCAACATATCATGACGCATCCGATATGGACAGGCTGCCGGATCTGCCGGACCGGCGGCCAGATCGAGCCCCACGTGGACGGGCCAGGGCCTTCTCTGAGGCTCGTTCGCACGCGTTCTCGTAGCGCTCCCCCGTGCGCGAGTGCGGCTTGACCGGGGGCGGGTACATGTTGGGCTGCCCCTTCTGGGCAACCACGTGCGAACTTTGCCCCTGCAGGTCAGACTCCTGAAAAACCGGCTGGGGCTCACGATTGGAAGGATGGCTACAGCCAAGTGAACCCCAGCTCCCAGCGGGCGCGCCCGATACCCCAGCGCAGGAGAGCCCAGAATCGAATCCACAAGTCGGATCGGCGATCGAAACGGATCGGCTCGGTGGGAATCGCCAGCCAAGTCGGGCGAGGCAGGATCGGCGGAAGTCGGCAGGCAACGAAGTCCGAATCGGACTCCCGGGCCGAATCGTATATCGGACTCGAGCTCGACCGAGCTCGGATCGAAGCGAGCCGGGGGAGGCAGAGGGAGCCCCGGCGGCGCGGATCGGACCTGCGCGTGCGCAGCGCGTTGAGCCGTCCCCTGTCCCCCATGGGCGCGGCCCTGGGGCTCCACCTGGCCGACATGCCGCCCTGGAGGGGAGGCGAGGTGAGGCCGTGTCCTGCGGGCTTCGGAGGGTGCATGCCCAACTGGGGTGCTGAGGTGGCGTCGGGAGCGCCCAAGAGGGGGGGGGGGGGGCGCAAATCATGGCCCGAGGCACGTGCGCGTCCCAGGGGGGCCCAGGGGACGTGGTGAAGTAGAACAATATGACGAAAAGGGAAAATGATAATAAACACAATAATAATGTTAATAATAATAGAAACAACAATAATAATAATAATAAAACGAACAATAATAATACTGATAATAATAATAATAATAGTAATACTAATAATACTCATAATAATAATAGTATTAAATACGAATAATAAGAATCATGATAATAACCATAATCATGAAAATAAGAAGAATAATAATAAGAAGAAGAAAACGATGCGCCATGAAATCTGGGGAGGTATCATGGCCCAGGCCATGAGATCCCCCCCCAGCCATCACTCCCCTCTTGGCCGCCCCGATGGTAGGGGTCTGGATAGGGATGGGGAGGGGGAGGGGGACAGGGGCCGGTTCCCAGACCCGCGACGTCATGATTTGTTCATAGCGTCGACCCCCCAAGGTCTCGACCCATTCCCTGGGACCAGTTTTTCATCCTGGGTAGTTGTTTGACGGTCCCGAGGCCCAGTAACAGCCCCCAGAGGCCGAATATAGAGAATAGCCTTCCGCCGTACTTGGATCATGTCCCGATAGGAGTCGGTTACACGATCCTGAGCACGGGGGACGGTTCGCAAGTGGCCGCAGACCCCCCATCCCCATCCCCATCCAGACCTCCACCATCTCAGCACCCCTACTTGGGATGCACCCCTCGAAACCCGCAGGACACGGCCTGTATCCCTATCCAGGGTGACATGTGTCGGCCAACGAGGCCCAGGCCACGCCCACGGCGGCAGGGGACCCGTGAAACAGCCCTGAGCACGGGGGGCGGTCCGCAGGTGGCCGAACCAGCCTCGACCTTGTCCCTATCCCTAAGATGGGCGAGCAAGAAGCGATGACGCTCTACTCTTGTAGAGGGACGCGCCCGACTTATAAGGATAGGGACAGGTGTCGAACGGGTAGTGGCCGCAGACCTTCACCAACTCGCCCACGAGGACCGCCGCCAGCAGCACCGCGCGCAGCCGCCGCTGCGGCGGGTCGCCCGGGACGCGCACGCCGCAGGCGTACCTCGGAGGAGCGACACGACCGGCCGGGAGCTTCCCAGTGACCCCCTCGAGTTGGGAAACATCGAGACGGACGCTTTCTCGCTGTGTTCGGCCTCTGGAGGCCCTTAGAAACTGGTCCTGGGGAATGGGTCGAGAGGTCGGGGGCCCGCGTCTCGAAGCATAAAGACGTCGGATGTCTGGGACATGACCAGCCTTGAGCTTATCCCTATCCCTTCGGGTGACAAGCCTAAGGGCGATGATAGTAAGATGCGCCCTCAGAGACTGAGGGAATCCCGAAGATCAGCTTCGAGGTGAGGTGATGCCAACCACAGGGGTAGGGGTACGCTTCGAGCTGGGAGCTGGTAATAAAAAGGATGGGCCCGCAGGAGTTCTTGTTCGGCGTGCCCACGTTCGTTGTCCTCCCCCCGCTCTCTCCTGTGGTCTCGTTGCGAGTGGTCGTCCAGATCAGTGGCACGTTTTGTGCGATACCAGGAAGCCCCGCTGGTCCCAGAGAGACTGAGGCAAGCTTGGGGGAGGAACAACAACGCAGCACAAGCGGGTTCGTGTCGTGTCGACCCCAGATTTGGTTCTTGACACCGCGGCGGTCGCTCAACCTGGAATGACCAGCCGTTCCCGAAACGTCACCTCGTTCAATATCGACCGATTCTGGGTCGCCGGCGGCGTTCAGCGTTGAGCACCTTGGCGGTACGCACAAGGGGGTGGAGGGAGGGGGGAGGGCTTCTCAGAAGGAGGCCGCTTCTTCGAAGGCGCCGGCCTTACATCTATAGAGAAGGCCCGCGGCGTCTAAAAAGCAGGGGCGCTTCTAAGAAGCCCTCCCCCCTCCCCTCACCCCCCCTCTGCGCGTGGCCGAGCACTGGCGGCGGGGCCAGCGCTGGTCCACACGGCGCGAGCCTGCCGCAAACACGGGGTGTGCCGGAGGTCCCCGCGCGGAGCTCTTGCCTCGGCTCGGGCCCCCTCCCCGGCGCGCAGCGCGCGGGGGGGGGGGGGCAGCGGCAGAGGCGCGCGCCAGGGGGCTCCCTGAGCCGGCCCCGGGCATCCGCGGGGAGCTCCGAGAGTGATGCTTGCGCAAGTTTGTGCTGTTCGGAAGGGCGGGGCCCAGTCCGATGTTTGAGGCGGGCTCTCGCTGCAGACATCTCTTGGGGGCCGCGCAGCGGGGGGTAGTCATCTGGAGGGAGCGGGGGAGGCTTCTTAGAAGCACCCCTGCTTCTTAGACGGCGCGGGCCTCGTCTGCAGATGTAGAGGACCGCCGCCTTCTAAGAAACATCCTCCTTCTGAGAAGCCTCCCCCCCTCCCCCCGTACCCCCGTCTGCGCGCCGCCAGATCTCGCAGGAACTGGACCGCCGAGATCGACGCGGGGACCGTCGAAGAGCGGGCGCCAAGGCCCGAGACCTGGCAAGCGATCGAGCCTCGCGCTCCCCGGGTGCCTGTCGGAGTAGGCCGCGGAGGCGGCAAAGTAGCAGCCCCGCCCGAAGGCGCACGTCGCGGCGCGGGCCCGGTCAAAGCCGTCGCTGCAGATGTCCAGGAGGCCGTCGACCGAGCGGGTGCCGTGCCACAGCAGCCGCGCGCCGAGGAGCGGCTCCCGGCCCGCGCCGTCCAGGAAGTCGTCGCCGGACATGCGCGCCAGCACGCCGCGGAGGAGGGCCAATCTTGAGGCAACGGCGGCTCGCCCGCCCAGGGCTAACTCCGCTCAAGATCGATCTCTCGGCTTGAGGGGCAACGACGCGGGGGGACTGGCGAATCGGCGGTGGACAAACCTCCCTTTAGCAAACCTCCCCTCAGTGAAAACGGCCTGGGACCGAAGCCGACGGACCTGGACCCGCAAACATGACGGCCGCGACGCCCTCTCGCGAACCGAAAACGGCCAATTCCTCAATCGACGTGTCAGGGTAGGAGGTCCGTCCACCTCCGAGCCAAGGGGGGGGGCATCGGCCTGGAAGCGGCGAGGCATCGCCGGCAGGTCGACGGTAGGCCCCCGATAGCGACGCCGCACGTGCCCGGGCGGGGTGGGCTCTCTCGGGCCTCTATCTCGGGGATGGACAGAACCCCCTTTAGCAAAACGTGGTTTAGTGAAAACGACCTCGGGCCCAAACCCGGCGGGCGCAAGCCTGGAAAATAACGGCCACGACGCCCTCTCGAAAGCCGAAAACGGACAATTCACTAATCGACGTGTCACTGTTGGGGGTTCTGTCCAGCCCCGACTATCGCCGATCGATCGGCAATGAGGGGTCGATGCATCCCACTTGAGCCTATCCCCCCTGACCTTGCTTCTTACAGGACTCCTCCTGGGTGACTACCTACCAGACCACCCCAACCCAACCCGAAGGCCCGAATTTCGGGTTGGGGGGGGTAAGGGTTCCATATGTGCTTTTTCGATGTTCCCCGACCCCCCCCCCACTGGAAATGGAGGTCAATTTGAGGCCTTCGGGTTGGGTTGGGGTGGTTTGGTGGGTGGTGACTGGGGTCCGTCCTGACCCGTTTTTCTGGGATCCAGCCGTGGCGCAGAGAAGGCTGCACAGGGACAGCAAACACGCCACCCGAGATCCGACGGCGCGAAACAAATTCAACATCGTAAAACATCACGACTGGAAGCCTAGATCCCATCTTTCAGCTCAATTGTTCGAGCCGGATCGATGTGTCAGGGTCCTGGGCCAATGCAAAAGCGCCTGGCACGAAAAAGCGGAGATGCCAGGATCTCGGGGCCGCTGTTTCGACGAGACCAACAAGTATACCGATACCGCTACTCCCCGGACCTCTCGCGGGTGAGTTCTGACCAGGATCTCGAGGCGAATCTTGCAGTTGCGCCGAGGGCATGCCGGGAACCCCCAGCAAGAACCAGAAACGAGGCAAGGCAACAACGGTATCAGCACGCGCCGGTCGGAGAAAGTAAGTAAAAACATGAAGTAGGAAGGCGGATGAAGTAGGTCCCTCCCAGAGAATAACCAGACACAGCCACAAAAACACATCGATTCTTGAAGCAGGAAGGCGCTAGAAGTAGATTGGGATCATCCGAAAATACCCTTAGGTCGGGCATGTCCCCCTACAGGTGCGTCTTGGGTGAAAAATGAACAATACTCAAAACGCACCCCCAAATAATCAAAATTAGTCAAAGCAGTCGTCCCCTGACCATTTGTCTACTATGCTTGAATATTCCTCCTGTACAAGGACACGCCCGACTGAAAGATACCTGCTTTCAACGACCGGCGTGCACCTGTTCCTCCTCCGCTCGACGGGCCCCCCTCCGGAGATGCACTGCCGCGCGGCGGCGAAGCCGCGGAGGAGGCCCCGGTTCTGCACGCGGTAGGCGGCCACCAGCCGGCCCCGGCACGCGAGCCCGCCCGAGGCCCAGAGGGCTGGGGCAGTGCCACGGGCGGGGGGTCACCACCCCAGGATGCGGGGCAGAAGATCCACCCCGAGAATCACCACTCCGGCACGCGGAGCCGGTTCGCAAACGCGCCCCAGAGAATAATCGAGCAGGGCGGGGCTGTTTAGCAAAAGCCAAGGGCTGTTTGCAGTCAAAAACCCTAATAAGGACGCGCGGTGAGGACGCAAGACCCTTGGAAGCCGAAGTTGGGATTGTTGGGGCGGCGGACGACGAAAACCTCAAGGACGCAAGAGCAAGGAGGAGCAAGGACGCAAGGGTACCCTGAGCAAAGTCGCGCGTCCTTATTAGGGTTTTTGACTGTAGTACACGTCAAGTGTCCGGTCTGGGTGGTGTTTCCTCCCTTGACAGGAGGGGGGAGGTCGCAACGTCCTCGAGGCGCCCCGGGCCTCCAACGAACTGGCAAACCTCAAGCGGTAGGCTTCAGTCTTCGTCCTCCTCCTCCTCCTCCTCTCCTCCTCCTCCTCCTCCTCCTCCTCCTCCTCCTCCTCCTCCTCCTCATGTCCTCCTCCTCCTCCTCCTCGTGTCCTCCTGCTCCTCCTCCTCCTCCTCCTCGTGTCCTCCTGCTCCTCCCTTTATTCCTCCTCCCTCCTCCCTCCTTTTCCTCCTCCTCCTCCTCCTCCTCTTCCTCCTCCTCCTCCTCCTCTTCCTCCTCCTCCTCCTCGTGTCCTCCTCCTCCTTCTCCGCCCAGCAGGCGGTCCTGAGTGCGGGAGCGCTCCCGCCAGCGGCCGCCATGGCCCCGAGGCCGAGGACCGAGAAGAACGACGACCGGTTCGACAACGACGTGGACGCCTCCAGACGCCGAGAGGGCTCCAACAGCCCTGGACGTGGACGCAGTCGCGATCGTGTGGCGGAGAGAGAGAGGCTGTGCAGGAGACCCAGAAGTCCAAGACGACGTTGGGGGGCCCTGTGCAGCCCATGGCGCCCAACGCGGCGTAGCACCTACTGAGGCCCCTGCCCACGGGAGCAGCGGCCGCCCCCATCCTAACCTCCTGTCGCCTCATCCTCCCCTTCCCCATGGTGCGAGTTTCAGAGAGGGCTTACCCAGCCCCCTAGACGTTTCCCTTTTCTCCCCGCTGCCAGAGGCCAGAATCACACTTTGTCAGCCCTGGCCGTTCCAACTTGACTATTTCCTGCCCGAGATTCTCGAGCAGTATCTCCACCCAGCCACCAAGGAGTGGATTTCCAGTGCCCTTCCCTTCTCCCCCCACCTCCCCCCCTGTGCGTGTCTCTATCTACACGGATGGAACGGGAGGCAGTCAGGCTGCAAGCATACCAGTGGTCCCAGCGGCTGCGGTGGTTGTTGTCTATCACTATCCAGACGGGGCTTTCACCGTCGCAGGATACATCACTGCTATTGTGCCCGAGGAACTGAAAGGAGTGCTTCCAGTTCAACAGTCTTCTGATTCATCCGAACTGATGGCTGCTGTGTGGGCCCTGGCATATGTTGCCCAAGGACCCTATCCCGACGTGCCAGTTGAGTTTGTGCTTTATTCCAAGCGGACCCTCGGCGTCATCTCAGGCTCCCAGCACTTCGATTTCAAAAACTCTGTGTTATTGTTTCTCCGCTCCGTGATTCAATGGCTCGGAGACTCCAGGGACCTGTCGTTTCGTCGTGTCTCTTCTCACATTGGGGAAGGCTTCAATGAACTAGTTGGCACGATTGCACGTTCGTCTGGAATGGGTCTACTACCATGTCCACCCTACATGCCGTTCGCGAAGTATCTATTTGATGCTACCCCAGTTGCGTGGATTTGGATGCATGAGCAAGGCCTAGCCGCACAATCCCCTGAGGCTCCGCTCCCCCGAATTTCCGATGACAATTTCCTGTAGGTTCCTGATCTGTTCGTTGAAGGATACACTACAAACGACAATCTTGGAGGTGTTCGTCAGCTTTCAGGGCCTCGAGGTCCCAGACCTGGTGTCCTTGGAGGGCCCTCCAGTCTTACTATAAAAGTTGGCCTGGCGAATGTGCTTACCCTTAGGAATAATACCGACAGGTGGACCAGGACCAGTAGGAAACGAATGTCGGCCAGGACGCAAGAGCTTATTGGACTCAATGCGCCAGGCAGACTCACTATGTTGGCTAAACGGTTTTCGAAAGCTGGTTATCACATTGTCGCGACCGTCGAGACCCGTCTCCGTTCCCGCATGCCTAGCCGGGTTGGTGATTTCGCTGTCTACTATGCTGCTTGCGCTGAAGATGGTAAGGACGGCATCGCTATTTGGGTCGACGTGGACCAGCCTCTGGGGGAGGGTAGACCACCACTCCCCAAACAACGAGTGCTTATCACACACTCAGCACCAACACGTCTTCTCTTGTCCGTGCAGCTTCCAGACGCCAGATGTTTCATCTTTGCGGGCCACGGGCCCCACGAGGCAGCCAAGGAGCCCAATGCCCTGGAGAATTTGTGGACCCAATCCCAGGCTATCCTACAGCCCCTCGTCGACGGTGGGCACGTTGTGGTTTCATGCGTCGACGCCAATGCTGAAGTTGGCTCGAATACCAGTCCTCATGTTGGGGGAGTTCAGGCTGATAACGAGGGCCCCTGGGTCAATGCCTACATAGGCTTTGTTTCGAGCTCGATTTCTGTATCCCCGCCACCTCCCTGAGCCCCCCCTGGAAAAACTGGGCCAGTTCTGACGGCAAGGTTTCTAAACGTATTGGTTTTATATTGGTTCCTGGTGAGGTTTTCATCATCGGAGGCCTCTGAGGCGAAGGTTGACCGTGGAGTTGACCTCGCGAACGCCGTACACGACCACGCGCGTGCTTCGCTCAAGTTTCTTCTTCCCACGGACGAATTCACCCCCCCCCCCCATTTTCGATTGGAAGAAGCCGGTTATGGACCCCAAGCGCCTTCAGGACCCCACCGTTCGCAAGACCCTCCAGGATTTTTCAAGGGACTCTCCCGAGCACGCCGTGGCGCGTGCCTCCAGCGATGCAGCGCGCCGCCCTCGACGGCCAGCTCGCGCCGTGTTGCGGTCGGCCGCCTCCAGCCAGACAAAAACAGTTAGGGAAGAGTGGCTTCGCAAAGGCACCCTATGGGGCCACGAAACGTGTGAGGGGTGTGCCAGAATGGGTGTGGGAGGGGGAGGAGGGGGGAGGAAGGGGAGGAGGGGGAAGGAGGAGGGAACGCGGGGCGACGTCTCTTCAAAACGAGGACCCAACACCACAGGATGGTTGGGAAAGAGATAGGGAAGAGTGGCTTCGCAAAGGCACCCTATGGGGCCGGCTCGATCTCCAGAGGGCCCTCCGAGGCCGCATCGGGCCCCCGAGAAGCGACGGGCGCACGGGGCCCTCCGCGCCTCGGTCTTCTCCGTTGGGGCCGACGCCAGGCCTTCGTTCCCTGTTGCCCTCTCTTCCCAGGGATCCCCTCCTCCTCCTCCTCCTCCTCCTCCTCCTCCTCCTCCTCCTCCTCCTCCTACTCCTACTCCTACTCCTACTCCTACTCCTGCTCGGATGGGGGAGATACTCAAGACTCGAATCGATCGGACAAAGAGAACCAAACCCCCCTGTGGTCTCCAGGACCAGGCCCAGGACCCCCCCCCCCTGTCGCTCACCAAGGGATCTGGGGCCGCCGGCGGATCCGTTCCCACGCGGGTTGCACCTCCCTGGCCAAGGAGCTCCACGGTCTGGTTTGGGATTCCCAGGGCCTGGCTCAAGACAGTGACTCTGTTGTTGGTGCTTTCAGGGCCATCCCAGGGGCTCGGGTCGACTTGAGGTTCCAGGAGTTTGCGTTCGACAGTCTGATTGTTTCCAGTCTGCAACTTCTTCTTCTGCAGGTTGGCGCGCTGGGCAAGGGGCCTCCAACCTGAGCCTCTCTGATTGCATGGTCGGTCTGGCTCGGCTGGATCGCGCGATCCAACTTATGTCCCAAACTATGGTGCAATGCACGGCCAGGCTTATCGCGCGGGAACGTGCCAAGGACAAAACTGCCCACATCTCGCATGTGACTGCTACGGTTACGTGTGCATTTTCAGCCAAACAGTCCAGAAATGTTTTAACTGCCCTTCGCCGCAGTGGGATAGGTTCCGCTAAGAGAAGGAAGGCGTCTCAACCGGCTATTGTCCTAATGAAGGACGGCACCATGGCACAAACGGCTACCGACGCTCGACACAGGTGGCTTGAGCACTTCTCGGACCAGGAGCTGAGTACCCAAGTTCCCGCCCAGGAAATCCTCTCCCTTGTTCAGGAATCCGAGATCCCCATCTTTAGCATCCAGGGCCAGGCTGTTCACCTGATTCCTACCAGGGTCGAGTTCGAGCAAGAGTTGCTGAAGACCTCCCCCTGTGCGCGAATGGGCTCGACGGGGTCGCGGGGGCTCTCCTGCAATATTGTCCCCATGTTTGTGCGAAGGTGTGTTACCCGCTGTTACTGAAGTATTCCTTGGGCCTTCGGGAACCTCTTCAATGGAAAAGCTCTATGCTTCACGAGATCTACAAGGGCAAGGCCCCCCCCCCCCCCAGGAATGCAAGTCTTGTCGAGCCATTGCTTTGGGACCACAGATCGCCAAAAGATCGCACGCTACTTTAAGCTCTAGGCTGCAACCTTTTCTGGAGAAGTTCGCTGCTGATTCTCAGCACGGAGGCATCGAACACCGTGGCGCGGATTTTGCATCTCACTTCACCCGCTCCTTGCAGCAGCTTGCAGTTAAGAGATCAACCAGTTTAGGGCTGTTGTTTATCGACCTCGAGGCGGCGTTCCACCGAGTTATTCGGGAGCTCGTGGTTCGCTTCAACTCCGAAGGCGACGTTTCGGACGAAAGCGTTGCTCAACTGGTTCAGGCTTCGGGACTCCCCCCTGAGGCTATGCGTGATTTGGTTGCGGCCCTGGGGTCCAAAACCATTCTGGAAGAGTTGGAGGTCCCTGCGCACCTGTCTGCTCTCCTGGCCGAAACTCTTACGAACGCGTGGGCTACCACCCCTGGGGCCGGTAAAACCGCCGTCACCTCCACCAGCTCCAGGCCAGAAAACACGCGTGCCTCCCAAGTTTTTCTTTTCATCATCTCGAGGTGTCTCCACCAGGCACACCAGGCGCTCGAGAAGGCCAACCTCGTCTGTGAGTTTCCTGCTCCCTCGCGCAAGACCCTGGACATCGGGGTTCCCGACGACATCACTGTTTCAGCAGATGGTGCCAACTACGTAGATGACTGCAGGTTTTTCGTTCTTGCCGAGGCCACGCTTCTTGTCCAACAGTTGCGAGCTATTTCGACTGTTGTGGTTAATGCTCTTACTCCAGCTGGACTCCGACTCCACATGGGCCCGAACAAAACAGCTACCATGCTCACGTTCAGAGGGAAGGGCCCGGTTACGGCCCGCAAGCAATTCTGGTTGGATCATGCTGGCCAGATTTCGGCTTCTGCGCCGGCTACTTCTCACAGTGGGGTGTCTCTTGGGGCTGTTCATACCTAGTGCATTGTCTCGGGCAAGATGGCTCTTGGCCCCGAGCTGGCCAATAGGGTGAACTCTACGGCTGGGTCCCAGAGGACCCTCAGGCAGGCCGCTTTCCAGAATCCACCCCTCTCCCCACCTCCGACCAGCTAACGCTGGCGGATGTGTGGATCATGTCCGGCAGGCTCTGCGGCGCGAGCGTCTGGCAAGAGCCAACGGCAGCGCAGTTTCGCAGGTACGCCACCCAGATTTTGACGCTGCACCGTGCGGCGATTGGGGCGCCTGCCTGTGGTCTTAACGCCCAGAGTGACGAGGCCGTCCTGGCCATGGCTGATCGACCCGACCTCGCCACCCTTCTCCGTTGGCGTAGGCTTCGATACCTCCCGAGACTCTACAAATATGGGCCCCCTCACCTAGTCGCTCTTATCCGTCTGCCGGCTAGCGTGAAAGGGTCGTGGCACTCGCTGATCATCGAGGGCCTACGCTGGATACGCGACAGAGTTTCGGAATACCATGAGTTTCCAACGCCAGTTGGTGACTTCCCCAAATGGGAGGCGGAGATCTGTAAACCTGGTAGGGCTTGGGCCAACCAGGTTGCGAAGGCAGTTGTTGCTCATGTTCGCTGGCAGGCTTGGAACTATGTCGCTAGGCACCGTATCAAGTGTATCTTGGAGGAGGCGAAGGAGGAAGGAGTACCTTGTCATCGACCTAATGTACCTACCTTACCCCCCAAGCATTACTTGTGCCCGTACTGCCCTTACCACACGCCTAAATCACCTGCCCCACGTGCCCATGTGTCGTCTCAACATGTCCAACACCGTCGCCTTGCAGCTAGACACCTGGATTCCCAGATTTGCCCAGTATGCCTGACCTGTTTTGGTACTCTGGAGCTTGCGGTGGACCACATGGCGCACGGTAACCCACGATGTATGCTGTCGGCAATGTTGCATTTTACCCCAACTAACACTACTAAGCAGTACGAGTGTGCTTTAGACGAGGCTGCTGCAAGGGCGGTGGCGAGGTCTAAAGGTGCGATGCGAAGAGAGGCTGTTGTTCCTGCTTACAGAGTCCCTGGTCCCATTGACATCAGATGTAAGTCCAACGTTCCCTCTGCTGAAGCTTGGGCCCTTTATCAAGAAATCCGAGCACCAGCACGACCCCAGCAGGCCCCTCACCATCGATATTGATGTTCCCCGACACCCCGACGATGACGAATGGCCCTTCAGGCCTGAAGAATACGCTGGGGCCCCAGGCGATCAGCTTCCCAAGGAAGTTCAGTCTTCGATCCTTGCCTTTGTGCACCTGTTCTCTGGAGCTCGGCGACCGGGGGACCTCCAAGAGAACCTCGGGAGAGTGTTGCTTTCGGGACCCTGGACTGTGGTTGTGATCTCCCTGGGCATTGCCCTGGACCCCAACCTCGGCGACCTTCCTAAGATTGAAATCGTGGACAAATCGTGTACCTACCTGAGATCTGGACGACCCCTCGGCATTGCTGGAGGTCCCCCGTGCGAGTCTTGGTCTGCTGTTTGATGGAACAGATTGGCGGATGGTGCTGGTTCAGGCCCCCCACCACTTCGGACTTACCGACATGTTTGGGGTGGGCCCGATGTCTCCGTCAAGCAGCACTGGCAGCTTGTTGTGGGGAACCAGTTGCTCATCAGTGCTCACCACCTCCTGATGGTTTGTCTTGAAGTTGGAGCGTGTGGGGTCCTGGAGCACCCAGAACAGGCCTGGTGGGAACCCAGGGCCCCCAGCTCCTGGGAGCTGGACACCGCCAGAGCCATTGCCGCCTCCCACGCCGCTCGGATGACCAGCTTCGATCCATGCGTTTTCGGCCAGGTCAGTAAAGCTCCCACTACGTTGTTGGCTGTTCGCCTCCCAGAGCTCAGAGACACGATTCGTGGTCAGGGGTGTGACGGGAGATGTGCCCATCCTCGTGGATTTCACAGAGTATTGGAAGGGAGGGAGAAGGATGGTACTTGGAAGACCGCCCCCAAGAAAAGGTACCCCCCTGGGATGTGCGAAGCTATTGCCCGTGCTGTACGTGTGTACCTGGATCGTGCATGGAATGCCACTGGTATTGATCAGGACACGTCGGGCCTTCCTGAAGAACCAGTGCTTTTTCCAGGCGCTGGATCCCTATGTCGAGCAAGATACTGCAATTGCTCAAGAGTTCTCGGTTTTTGATGCCCGGAAAAAGAAGCGACGAGACCCACGTTTTGACCGACCTCCCCCCGCCGCAGAGGATCAGGGAGGTACGGATTGTCTCGGAGGTGTGGAGGAAGACCCGTTCTGCGACGAGGAGCGGCACACCACTGCCGCCACCAAGCCGGCCGAGGCCGCACCGGGGGCCCCTGCCCTCGCCCCTTCCCCTCCGCCCCCTGCCCACCCCACTGTCCCTGAGTTTTCTCCTGAGCTCAGGGCCTTAATTCAAAGAGGGAGGCCGCCCAGGAGAAGAGGTGGGCGCGACAGCGCGCTGCCCTCGGACTCGACCCCAGGCCAGGCTCCCTCTTCGATCGGGCCCCCGACAGAGGGTGGGACCCGTTCGCCCATCAATCTTCTCAGTGATCCGTTTGGGGTCCCCAAGTACCAGCAGCGAGTCGACTCTTAGACGAAACGGCAAGTATCACGATCACGAGCACAACGGTCACATCGATACCGATGACAACGACAACGATCCGAACGATCGACAACGACAACGATGCCAATCGCTGTCGTCGTGATCGCTGTGGTCGTTGAAATCGTCATGGTTGTGGTGGCTGTGATCGTTGTCGTTGAACTTTCGGAGGTCCGAAGGCTTATGCCGATGCAGTTTGTTCTTCCTCGACTCCTGGAGCTTCGATCTCAGAGCCTCCACCTCTGGGAGCAGCTGGCGACACCCCTGGCGGTGAACCCCCCGTTGGCTCTGCCCGCCTGGCGGCGAGGGCGGACCACTCAGCGTCCGCGCGCCCAGGCTCCGGCGCGAGGACGCGGTGGAGCGCAAAGTTGCACTTCCGCCCCAGGGGGTGCGCGGCGCACGCGAGGCCCTGCACCTGAGGCAACCGCTGGTTTCGCCCAGGGCTGGTTTCGCCCGGGGCTGGTTTCGCCTGGCGCTGGTTTCGCCCGGGCTGGTTTCGCCCGGCTGGTTTCGCCCGGCTGCTGGAGGAGCTGCAGGAGGAGGAGGAGGAGGAGGGAGCAGGAGGAGGAGGAGGAGGAGGAGGAGGAGGAGGAGGAGGAGGAGGAGGAGGAGGAGGAGAGGAGGAGGAGGAGAGGAGGAGGCAGGGAGGAGGAGGAGGAGGAGGAGGAGGTGGGGAGGTGGGGGAGCAGGAGATTGAGGTGGAGGTGGTGGAGGAGGTGGCTGAGGGAGGACAGGACGGAGGGAGGAGGGAAGAGTGTTAGGGCCGCTGGACCCGACCCGACCCGACCCGCCCGTTAGGGTCCGCCTGTCCCGACCCGACCCGACCCGCTAGGGTCCGCCCGACCCGACCCGACCCGACCGTTAGGGTTCTCGCGTGCCCTTTCGATTATACTTTAATGTCCCGCCCGCCCGACCCGACCCGCCGGTTAGGGTCCGCCCGACCCGACGCGACCCGACCCGCCCGTTCGGGTCCGCCCGACCCGACCCGACCCGCCCGTTAGGGCTCTTCTCGCGTGCCCTCTCGATTATGCACCACACTTTAATGTCCCGCGAAACCAGCGGGGCGAAACCAGCGGGGCGAAACCAGCGCCGGCGAAACCAGCGTCGGGCGAAACCAGCGCCGGCGAAACCAACGTCAGGCGAAACCAGCCCTGGCGAAATCAGCCCCGGCGAAACCAGCCGGGCGAAACCAGCCCGTGCCGCACCTGAGGGGCAACTTAGGGAATCGAACTCTATACACCGACGCTTCTTCTGGCGCTGCATCGGAATTTGCACTGGAGAGCGGATCCTGGTGTAAACGGGACCCTGGTGTATACATGTTTCGTTGTTTCCCCGAGACATCGGGGAAGCAACTATACACCGCACCACCCCAGCGTCGTCCTCGACCCTCAGGAAATCCTGGGATTGAAAAACAGCCCGCCACTGGTAATGTATATGTTCCAGTTTTCGACAACTGTTTATGTAGGTTGACGACCGAAGAGTCGAAACTACTAGATTTCCCGCGGGTAGAGGACGGTAAGGGAGAGGGTCGCGATCCGTTCTCCCATGCGCCGCGGACAGGCGGTGCTGTACGTGATACCAGCACCTGAGCCGAGACAACGACCCCAGACGTCGGGAGTTTCGACATCGAGGCGGTGGTTTCGCACAACTCTCGGCCTCTCGGAGCCCTCACCAGGCCTCGGGACCGTCAGCGCACGACTCGTGATGAAGCGCCGGTCCCGGGGAAGTGGCCGAGATGTCGGGGGCGCGCGTCTGGAAAAAACTGGGGCGTCGGATGTCTGGGACAGGGTGGGCTGGCTCGGACGGGAAGCGCTGGTTTGGGAAATTTCGAGGCTGGAGGCTTGGGAAGTTCTCGGGCGCTTTCGTTGCCTCTCGGCGTCTTTCCGGCCCCGGGGCGCCTACCAGCAATTGCGCCTCGCCGAGAGCATGCTGGGGGTGCCCGGATCGTCCCGCTTGGCCCAGGGGGGAAGGCATCGTCCTGTAGTCGGCGAAACGTCGCTGACAGATCGGCGAGAGGCGCTCGAGTGCGAGTCCGCATGCTCCTTGGCGGAGTAGGCTATCGGCCAATCGTAAGCGATGAACGGCCGATTAAAAATCGATGCGCTCCCTCCTTAGATGCCTCCTGGATAGGGTCGGAGTGGATGGGGTCGGGAATCCGGCCGCATCGCCGATACATCGGCGATGCATCGTCGATGCATCGGTGATGCCCCAGCGATGCATTGGCGACGTCGACGGTGCATCGGCGACGTCGACGTGACAGATATCGGGGTCCACATCGGGCCGCATCGGCGTTGCATCGGCGGTGCGGCGCGATCCTCCACCCCGACCCCATCTAGGACCCAAACATCCGACGTCTCGACTGTTTCGAAACACGGGGCCCCAACCTCCCGAACACTTCCCATGCAGGTGCTGGTTTTTCATCTCGGTTCGGTTTTTGACGGTCCCGAGGCCTGAGAGGGTCCCGAGAGGCCGAGAACGATGAAAAACCTCGATCGAGACGCCCGATCTGTTTGGGGAGGCCCTGACCCCTGCACCTATTCCCCGTCCCGGGTGGTCCCCGGGCCACAACCTGAAATCCTGCGGCGGCCACTTCTGGACGATCCAAGCACCCCCATGGGACGCCCCAGTTATGGACGAGGCGCGCCTGCTGGAGCGCCCCCCCGGAGCTGGACAACCGCCGAAAACCGACGAACACGCTCGAACACTCGTTTTCCGTCGGCGGCGAGGCAGAGAAGCTGCTCCAGCGGCTGGCGAACCGGAGCGACCGAACAGCGAATTGGCCGGCGCGCAAGAGGGGGAACACGGGGGAAGAGGCGGCCACGCGGAGGACAGGAGGAGGAGGAGGAGGAGGAGAAGGAGGAGGAGGAGGAGGAGGAGGGGAGGAGGAGGAGGAGGAGGAGAAGGAGGAGGAGGAGGGCACTCAGACGGGGAAGATTTCCATGTCGAGTGGGCCGGTGCGGCCAGCAGCGGCAGCGGGGCCGTGGCGGCAGCCCCAAGCGCCTGAGAGTATCAAACATCAAACCTCAAAACCGCTGGAAATCCCGTTCTACAACGGGAGATCCCCTTCTAGAAAAGGATTTCCCCTTCTAGAAGGGGAAGCCCCCTTCTAGAAGGGGAAATCCCCTTCTAGAAGGGGATTTCCGGAAATCCCCTTCTAGCCGGACGTCTGGGTTAGAGCTCTAACCCAGACGTCCGGCTGCTCCAACTGTATGGGCTCTCTGGAGGTCTGGGGGCGGCTTCCCTGGGGCCGCTTGCTCGTCCCGAGCCGTTCTTGCTGGGACGGTCCCGAGGCCCGACGAAGGCCCTCGGAGGCCAAAATCGGCCGAGAACGCCCGCCCCAATCTTTTTGGGGGGAACGTCGGATCTCTGGGGACGTCCCCGTCCCCAGACCACCGACTTCATGATTTTCTCATGGCGTCGATCCCCAGGGTTCTGCACCCCTTCCCCGGAACCGGCTTTTCGTCCTGAGTCGTTTTTTTGACGGCCCCGAGGCCCGGTAAAAGCCCCCAGAGGCTGAACAAAGCGAAAAACCTGCCTCCGCCCCGATTTCTCCCAGACGCCCGGTGTCTGGGCCCTCGACTACATGAAATTAGGAGTGACCCTAGGCTAGAGTGACCTTTGGTGCGCGGCTTATAAGCCCAGACCCCCGACGTCATGATTTTTTCATGACGTCGACCCCCCGAGGTCTCGACCCATTCCCCGGGACCGGTTTTTCGTCCTGAGTCGTTTTTTGACGCTCCCGAGGCCCGGTAAGGGCCCCCAGAGGCCAAAAATAATGAAAAACCTCCCGTCGTGATTTTTTCATAACTCGAGGGGGTCTGGGAGGGGCGCCCGAAGGGGCCCAACGCAATCGCGCAAGCCGGGGTGGGCCCAAACATGGCGCGCTCAGATGCGAGCGTAATCACGCGATGCGGGTGCCCACGCGAGGTCAAGCTCATTCCACCAGAAAAATCATCCGACCCCGTTTGGGCCAGCACCAAAGGTCACTCCGGCGAAGGGTCACTCTTACGTGTAGTCGAGGCACTTTCCCGAGACGAGTTAACCTCCGCCCCGATTTCTTCCAGACGCCCGGTGTCTGGGCCCTGATACCCGTGAGAGCCGATGTCGTGTCTTTTTCCCTATGCGGGGCACCCGGCAGTCCCGACCCTTTCCCCGGGACCAGTTCCTCATCCCGAGTCGTTTCTTCTGACGGCCCCGAGGCCTGGCGAGGGCACCTCGAGGACAAAAACTGCGAAAAACCTCCGCCTGGATTCTGCTCGATGCGCTGCATCCCCAGAGATCCGACGTCTCGATGTTTTCGAGACGTGGGCCCCCGACCTCCCGACCACTTCCCCGGGACCGGTTTTTCAGCCCAGGTCGTTTTTTGACGGCCCTGAGGCCCGGCGAGGGCCCCGAGAGGCCGAAAACGACGCAACACCTCCGTCTCGATTTTTTCGAGACGCCCGATGTCTGGGTCTCTGGGTGCGTGCAGTCGATCGCCCCGCAGCGCCGGCCACGACCGCAGCGGCTCGGGCCACCACGCCTCGCCCAGGCAGGGCCTCCGGGCCTCCTCTCGGGCCGGGCGAATTGGGGGGGGGTCGCAAAAGGGGAGGAGGAGGAGGAGGAGGAGGAGGAGGAGGAGGAGGAGGAGGAGGAGGAGGAGGAGGAGGAGGAGGAGGAGGAGGGGGTGAGAATCAGCTCGCGTGGCTGATTTTCCTGGCGCCTCCCGGCGCAGGAGGCGGCCATGGTATCGAGGAATGGGCCTCTCGGTGGGGCCGACGCCAGCTGCATGCAGCAGACCCAGAGATTCGCGATATCATGATCATATACGGGGTCCCCGGAAATCCCGACCCTTTCCCTGGGACCGTCTTTCTATCCCGACTCGTTTTTTGACGGCCCCGAGGCCCGGCGAGGGCCCCGCGAGGCCAAACACTGCGAAAAGCCTCTGCCTTGATCTTTTCAATGCGTTGGACCTCTGGGGATTTCGCCCCCCCCCCCCAGACCCCCGACGTCATGATTTTTTCATGACGCGACCCCCAGAGGTCCCGACCCTTTCCCCATGACCGGCTTTGCATGAGTCGTTTTTTGACGCTCCCGAGGCCCGGTGAGGGCCCCCGGACGCCGAAAATGAAGGAAAACCTCCCGTCGTGATTTTTTCATTACTCGAGGGGGTCTGGGTCTGGGGATTTCGCAGCCCTCCCTTTCCCAATCCCCCCCCCCCGGGGACCGGCTTTTCGTCCTGAGTAGTTTTTTGACGGTCCCGAGGGCCGGTAAGGGCCCCCGGAGGCAAAAAATAATGAAAAACCTCCCGTCGTGTTTTTTTCATAACTCGAGGGGGTCTGGGTCTGGGGATTTCGCACCCCCCCCTTTCCCAATCCCCCCCCTCCCTTGCCCTGACCTTCCAGAGAGGTATTTTTCAGCACTGGAAACCTAAAAACCTAAAAAACGAGACGAAACAGCCCAAAACCAAGACGTAAAATGGCTCTGGGATAGGTTTTTACGTCGGGTGCTATGTTCTAGCCCTCCTGGAAGGTCAGGGCCCAATCCCCCCCCTCCCCAGACCCCCGACGTAATGATTTTTTCATTACGTCGCCCTCCAGAGGTCCCGACCCTTTCCCCATGACCGGCTTTGCATCCTGAGTTGTTTTTTGACGCTCCCGAGGCCCAGTGAGGGCCCCCAGAGGCCGAAAATTAGGAAAATCCTCCCGTCGTGACTTTTTCATTACTCGAGGGGGTCTGGGTCCCTTGCCTCCTTTCCCAATCCCCCTCCCCTTGCCTCCGGCCCGATCCTCGCCCCTGCCGAGACTGTAGGGCTGCCTCGCCGGCGGGGGGCCCGCGGGCACCGGCAGGGCGTCGGCGGGGGGCCCCTGCCGGGGGAGCTCGAGAGCGATGCCCAGACACCGGGCGATAGATGCCCAGACATATCGGGCCTCGACGATACGCCCCCAGAGACCCAGACCCCCTCGAGTCATGAAAAAATCACGGCGCGAGGTTTTTCGCTATTTTCGGCCTCTGGGGGCCCTTACCGGCCCTCGGGAGCGTCAAAAAACGACTCAGGACGAAAAACCGGTCCCGGGGAATGGGTCGAGACCTCGGGGGGTCGACGTCATGAAAAAATCATGACGTCGGGGGTCTGGGGATGCAACGCATCGAGCAAAATCGAGGCGGACGTTTTTCATCGTTTCCGGCCCCTCGGGGCCCTCGCAGGGCCTCGGGGCCATCAGAAAACGCCTCGGGGCGAGAAACCGGCCCTGGGGAAGTGGTCGGGAGGTCGGGGGCCCGTGTCTCGAACAAATCGAAACGTCGGATGTCTGGGACCCCAGAGATCCAGCGCATTGAAAAGATCACGAAGGTTTATTTTACAGTATTTTGCCCTCTAAGGCTCAGATGGTCCTGGAAACGACAGGGCCGTTTTGTTACGGGTTCCGTTTTGCCGTGTTTGTTGCCGGTTCCGACGCCGTTTTTTTACCGGTTCTGTCGCCGTTTTCTGATCGGTTCCGGCTCCGGTTCCAATCCTGGAGCCGTTTTTTTGCCGTTTCCGGTCGCCGTTTTTGTTTGCCGTTTCCATTTTCAACGGACATTTTTGGGGGAAACGGTGAAAAAACGGCCCTGCCGTTTCTGGCCGCCCACAAAGCTCGAGGCCCTCGCCGGGCCCCAGGACCGTCAAAAAACGACTGGGGACGAAAATCTGGTCCCGAGGAAAGGGTCGGGACTGCCGTGGACCCCGCATTAGAAAAATCATGACGTCGGAACTCTGGGTATCACACCGACATCCCCAGACCCCCCTCGCGTCGTGAAAAAGTCGCGACGGGAGGAGTGTGTGGGTCTGGTGGTCGTTTCCGCGCCCTTCTTCGGCAGGGAGAAAAAGAAAGAAACCGGAACCAAAACTGAACGGGAACCAGAACCAGAAGGAACCAAAACCAGGACGGAAAAGGACCGCAAAAAAGAAACCCCAAACTGGAACCAGAACCGGAACCAGAACCGGAACGGGGACTTGGAAGGCTCCCCGAACCAAAAAAAGAAAAAGGACACCGGAACCGGAACCAGAACTGGAACCGGAACCATGACCTAGGAGGCCTTCTTCGGGACGCGAAAGAAGGAAATCGAAACCGGAACCAGAACCAAAACCATAACCAACATTTGAAGCGTCCTTGGCCGCAAAAAAGAAAAAAACCGAAACCGGAACCGGACCAGAACCGGAACCACGACAACCGTCACGGACCAAAGAAGAAGAAAGAAACCAGAACCAGAACTGGAACCGGAACCACAACCGTGACCTGGGGGGTCTTCTTATAGGAACCCCGAAGAAGAAAGAAACCGGAAACACAACCGGAACTGGAACCAAAACCGTGACTTGGGGGACCCCGAAGAAGAAAGAAACCGGAACCAAAACCAAAACCGGAACCATCACCATGACTTGGGGGGTCTTCTTTGGGACCCCGAAAAAAAAAGAAACTGGAACCAAAACCGGAACTGGAACCAAAACCGTTGGGGGATCTTCTTTGGGACCCCGAAGAAGAAAAAAAACCTGACCGGAACCTGAACTGGAACCAAAACCGTGACTTGCAATGGGGGGTCTTCTTTGGGACCCCGCAGAATCAAAACCGGAACCGGAACCAAAACGATGACCTGGACGGTCTCTTTAATTGGGACCCCGAAAAAGAAAGAAACCGGAACCAAAACTGGAACAGGAACCAGAACCGTGACCTAAGAGGCCTTCTTCGGGACGCGGGAGCCATAACCAAATTTGAAGCGTCCTTGGGCACAGAGAAGAAGAAGGACACCGGAACCAGAACCGGAACCGGAGCCAGAACCACGACGACCGTAACGGACCAAAGAAGAAGAAAAAGAAATCCGGAACCAGAACAGGAACCGGAACCAAAACTGTGACCTCATGAAGAAGACCCCTGCATGGGTCTTCTTGGGAGCCCCGAAGAAGAAAGAATCCGGAACCAAAACCGGAACCAGAACCAGAACCGAGACTTTGGGGATCTTCTCTGCATGGGACCCCGAAAAAGAAGGAAACCGGAACCACAACCGGAACTGGAGCCAAAACCGTGATTTGGGGGTGGGGGGTCTTCTTTGGGACCCCGAAGAAAAAGGAAAACGGAACCAAAAGCGGAACTGGAACCAAAACCGTGACTTTTGGGATCTTCTTTGGAACCCCGAAAGACAAAAAAAACTGAACTGGAAGAACCAACACTTGAGGCGTCTTTGGGCACAAAAAAAAATAAAACCAGAACCAAAACCGGAACCGGAACCAAAACCACGACGACCGTCACGAACCAAAGAAGAAGAAGAAAGATGGAACCAGAACCGGAACCAGAACCAAAACCGTGACCTCGGGGTCTTCCTGGGAGCCCCGAAGAAGAAGGACACCGGAACCAAAACCAGAACCAGAAGAACCAAAACAAGAACCAGAAGCAGAACCGTGACTTGGGGGATCTTCTTGGGGACCCCGAAGGAGAAGGAAAGAGGAACCAAAACCGAAACCATCACCGCGACTTTTGAAATTTTTTGGGGGACCCCGAAGAAGAAGGAAACCTGAACCGGAACCTCAACCAGAACCAAATTTTGAGGGGTGGGACCCCGAAAAAGAAGAAGAATAATAATAAGAAAAAGAAGAAGAAACAACCGGAACCAGAACCGGAACTGGAACCAAAACCGCAACTTGGGGGGGTCTTCTTTGGGACCCCGAAAAACAAAGAATCCGAAATTGGAACTGGAACCAGAGCCAAAACCGTGACCTTGAAGGTCTTCTTTGGGGACCCCGTCCGAAGAAGAAGAAAACCTTAACAGGAACCTGAACCAGAAGCAAAACTGTGACTTTGGAGGTCTTCTTTGGGACCCCGAAGAAGAAGGAAACCGGAGCCAGAACTGGAACCGAAACCGAACCCTGGAGGGGCTTTTGTTTGGGACCCCGACGAACGAAGAAACCAAACCAGAACCGGAACCGAAACAAAAACCAAAACTGGAACCGGAACCAGAACCAGAATCAGAACCGCAACCGGAACCGCAACAGTGTGTAGGACTGGTCCTGGTTCTGGTCGTGTGGCGGCATTGTTATTAGGTAGTCTCCAAAATGCAAACATGCACTCTGGCCGCGACCAAGATCAGAAATGGTTCTGGTCGCGGTCGCGGACTGGCCTGTTTATTGAGTTATTGCAATAATGTGCCCCGACCGCGCCCTGCCCGAGACCAAGACTGGTATTGGTCACTGTCTCCCGGCGGCATTATCCTGATAGTGCACCCCGACCGCGACCAGAGTCTGGCAACACAGAGTTGGCTTAATTTACTTTGGCGGTCAAGCCTGCCCAGCAGGGGGGGGGGCTAGTGGAACAGAGGGGCGCGTCTAGCACCAAAAAACTTGTTTAAACTCACGTATTCATCAGCTTGGGGAGGGGCCTTGCCGAGCAGAGGGTGCTGCACCATAGCGGGGCACGTCCAGCACCAAGGATGCTTGTTTCATCAGCTTGGGGAGGGGCCTTGACTAGCAGAGGGTGCTGCACCACAGCGGGGCACGTCCAGCACTAATCTTTATATTTCTCCAAATTGGGGAAGGGCCTTGCCTAACAGAAGGTGCTGCACCACACCGGGGCACGTCTAGTACTATATATATATATATATATATATATATATATCATACATATATACACACAGGGGCCTGGCTGGGGGAGGTCCCCGTTCGAGCGCCGACGACGTTATTTGAAGATTCTATTCGCCCAAAGAACTGCGGTGACGCTTCTATTCGGCCTGAAGCCTCTATTCCGCTGACGCCCAGTGAAGCTCGTGAAGCCTCTATTCGGCCTGAAGCCTCTATTCGGCCTGAAGCCTGCATTCAGCCCATGACGCCTCTATTCGGCCTACGAATTGCGACGCACTGGTGGGGTGGCGACCCTAGACGCCTCTGTTCGGCCTGAAGCCTGTATTCCCCTGACGCCCATTGAACCTCGCGAAACCTCTATTCGGCCTGAAGCCTCTATATTCCGCTGACGCCCATTCAACCTCGTGAAGTCTCTATTTGGTCTGAAGTTTCTCTTCCCCTGACGCCCATTGAAGCTCGTGAAGCCTCTATTCGGTCTGACGCCTCAATTCCCCTGGCGCCCACTGAAGCTCGTGAAGCCTCTGTTCGGCCTGAAGCCTCTATTCGGCCTGAAGCCTGCATTCAGCCCATGACGCCTCTATTCGGCCTACGAATTGCGACGCACTGGTGGGGTGGCGACCCTAGACGCCTCTGTTCGGTCTAGAAGCCTCTATTCCCCTGACGCCCATTGAACCTCGTGGAACCTCTATTCGGCCTGAGGCCTCGGCCCACTGAAGCTCGTGAAGCCTCTATTCGGCCTGAAACTTCTATTCCCTGACGCCCGGTAAAGCACGTGAAGCCTCAATTCGGCCTGAAGCCTCTATTCCCCTGACGCCCTGTGAAGCTCGTGAATCCTCTCTGTTCGGCCTGAAGCTTGTATTCCCCTGACGCCAGTTGAAGCTCGCGAAGCCTTTATTCGGCCTGAAGCGTCTATCCCCTTGACGCCCACTGAAGCTCGTGGAGCCTCTCTTTTCGGCCTGGAGCCTCTATTCCCCTGACGCCCGGTGAATCTCGTGAATCCTCTCTGTTCGGCCTGAAGCCTTTGTTCCCCTGACGCCCGGTGAACCTCGTGAAGCCTCTATTCGGCCTGAAGCCTCTATTCCCCTGACGCCCAGTGAAGCTCATGAAGCCTCTATTCGGCCTGAAGCCTTTGTTCCCCTGACGCCCTGTGAACCTCGTGAAGCCTCTATTCGGCCTGAAGCCTCTATTCCCCTGACGCCCGGTGAAGCTCGTGAAGCCTCTATTCGGCCTGAAGCCTCTATTCCCTGACGCCCATTGAAGCTCGTGAATCCTCTCTGTTCGGCCTGGAGCCTCTATTCCCCTGACGCCCATTGAAGCTCGTGAAGCCTCAATTCGGCTTGACGCTTCTATTTCGCGTCGGCCTCATCCTCCAGGGTGCGCAGCTAGGCTGGCTGCGTGCGACCGTGGTGCTTCTTAAACGCCTAACCGGTGGGCAATGCCTAACAAAGGGCGCCGCGCAGCATATGGGGCACGTCTAGGGCCGAGGATTATTTGTTAACCAACTTTGGGAGGGGTGTTGCCTAGCGCAAGGTGCCGCGCAGCAAATGGGGCACGTCTAGCACCAAGGATTCATTTTTTATCAACTTGGGGAGGGGTCTTGCCAAGCAGAAGGTGCCGCGCAACAGGTGGGGCACGCCTAGCACCAATGCTTATTTTTCAATCAACTTGGGGAGGACTGTTGCATATCAGAGGGTGCCGCACAGCAAAGGGGCATGTCTAGCACCAAGGATTCTGTTTTAATCAACTTGGCGAGGGGTCTCGCCTAGCATTGGGTGCCGCGCAGCAAAAACCCATGTCTAGCACCAGGGATTTTGTTTTTAATCATGTTGGGGAGATGTCTTGCCTAGCAGACGGTGCCGCACAGCAAAGGGGCTCACCTGGGAGAGGGTGCCGCACAGCAAAGGGGCACATCTAGCACCAAGGATTCATGTTTTATCAACTTGGGGAAGGGGTCTTGCCTAGCAGAAGGTGCCGCGCAACAGATGGGGCACGTCTAGCACCAAGGATTATGTTTTAATCAGCTTGGGGAGGGCCATTGCCTAACAAGGGGTGCCACAGAGCAGATGGGGCACGTCTTGCTCCAAGGATTCTTGTTTTAATCAACTTGGGACGGGTCTTACCTAGCAGAGGGTGCCACATAGCAGATGGGGCACGTCCAGCACCAAGGATTCATTTTTTATCAACTTGGGGAGGGGTCTTGCCTAGCAGAAGGTGCCGCGCAGCAGGTGGGGCACGTAGCACCAAGGATGCGTTTGATCAAATCAACTTGGGGAGGGGCCCTGCCTAGCAGAAGGTGCCGCACAGCAGATGGGGCATGCCCAGCACCAAGGATGTTTTTAATCAACTTGGGGAAGGGTCTTGCCTAGAAGAGGGTGCCGCACAGCAGATGGGACGCGTCTAGCACCGAGGATTCTTCTTGAATCAGCTTGAGAAGGGCCATTGCCTAGCAGAGGGTGCCACATAGCAGATGGGGTACGTCTAGCACCACAGATTATTCTTAAAATCAATTTGGGGAGGGGTTTTGCCTAGAAGAAGGTGCCGCACAGCACATGGGGCACATCTAACACCAAGGATCTTTTCCCCAACCCTCCCATGGTTGGGTATTCATTTTGAATAGAGCAGTGTGGTCGCCCCGGCCTCCTTCTTCTCCTCCCCCTCCTCCCCTCCTCCTTTCCTGTTTCCTGTGTTCCCCTCTCCTCTTCTCTCGTGCCGTCGGGCTGCGATCTGCGCAACTGTCGCCACTTTCGTGGGCTCCTGGGAGGCCCACCAGACGTGGGTCCCACGCGGATCACCTCGGGACCTCGCGGTGCCCTGGGGGTTGTTGCGATCTGCGCAACTGTCACCACTTTCGTGGGCTCCTGGGGGGCCCAGCGGAGGTACGTCCCACGCGGACCACCTCGGGACCTCGCCGTGCCCTGGGGGGTGCGATCTGCGCAACTGTCGCCACTTTCGTGGACTCCTGGGAGGCCCAGCGGAAGGTACGTCCCACGCGGACCACCTCGGGACCTCGCGGTGCCCTGGGGGCTGCGGTCTGCGCAACTGTCGCCACTCTCGTGGGCTCCCGGGAGGCATAGCGGAGATACGTCCCACGCGGACCACCTCGGGACATCGCCGTGCCCTGGGGGCTTGGATCTGCGCGACTGTCGCCACTTTCGTAGGCTCCTGGGGGGCCCAGCGGAGGTGGGTCCCACGCGGACCACCTCGGAACCTCGCCGCCCCCTGAGGGGCTTGCGATCTGCGCAACTGTCACCACGTTCGTGGGCTCTTGGGCCCAGCGGAGGTGGGTCCCACGCGGACCACCTCGGGACCTCGCCGCTCCCTGAGGGGCTTGCGATTTGCGCAACTGTCGCCACTTTCGCGAGCACCTGGGAAGCCCAGCGGAGGTGCGTCCCACGCGGACCCCCTCGGGACCCCATCTGGCCTAGGCCGCGCACGTTCAAACACTTCTACTCACCAACGGAGAAAGCCAAATACGTCATAGTCTCACGGACACAGATACCGCTGATGCCGGCGGCGGCCGTCTCGCTTTACTCGATGCAGGGCACCACGGCAGATCCCGGTCTGGTGGCCTACTGGTTCTTCCCGCAACGATGCTCCGACACCATCCGCTGGCTGATTGTCTACGTCATGCTCCCACGGCCTCGCTCACTTGCTAGTTTGTAATGTTTGCAGCGCGTCAATGGAGTGCGTGCGCGCACACAGCCAGCATTTGCTTAGCGTGGCAGGTTGTTCAACTCTGCTGGCTGACATGGCAGGTTGTTCAACTCTGCTGGCAGACATGGCAGGTTTTTTTCCATTCAGCTGGCAGACATCTTGCAACTCTATGGCCCCGCTGCTGGCACTATTGGCCATCTGGGTCAGCGATGAGGCTGATCACGTCTAGCGCTTGAGGCAAAATGGCACCGGAACCCGGAGGGACATAGAACCCGGAAGAGACAAGGGGGAGACAAGCCCCACGCCCAAACCGCGCAGGGCTCCCTGTGGCCCCGAAACGAATTTCGAATACAACATACACAATCGGATGGGGAGCTGGCGGGGGATGCGGAGCGAAGCACATCTTTGGTTATGGCCACTGCATTTTGTCATGCCGCAGTGCTCTGTCATGCCGAAGCGAACGCCATCCAGCGATCGCGGGCTGCGCAGCACCGCGGATTCGCCTTGCTGCGAGGAAACGGCCGCTCTCCTGCCCCCAGGAAGCGTGCGCAAGCGGGGAGCAACTACGTCTACATCATGACAATGCTGCATGTGGGTATACCTATTGGATGCAAACGAGGGGCGGCTTGCGAGACACCACGGGCTGTGCAGCACCAGGGATGCGCAGCCCCGCTGTTACGGATAACTAGGCGCTGCTAGGCTGTTGCAGAGGGCGCGTGCGTGAGATGTTGTATCTGTGCTGCGGAGATGGGTGCATGGGCCGAGTATAACTGAGAGATGGGTAGGGGGGCGCGAGCCTGCCTCAACACACAGGCTGTTCGCACGGCAGTCGGCGCCTTGTACTGGAACCGTCTCGATAACAAGCTGTCCAGAATTGTTGCTCACACCATCTTGTGACAAGCTGTTCAGCATTGTGATCCGAACAATCAGCGGTGCTTCGCAGGAACTCAGGCAGTGGTGCCGCAGTGGGATGGCGCCCCAGTGCGCGACACTCTGCAGCCATCGCGGGGCTCTCCTCGTTCGTCGTGGGCTCGGACGCGGCCCGCTTCCTGGAGGACATGTGCCCGGCGAGCGTGGTGAGGAAGAGCATTCGTTTGAGGCAGCCCTTCACTGCGTCGACCTCCGTCTGCTGCAAGCTCTGCACGGAGCCCACCATGAAGGGTGCAGGCTGCCCAGCGCTGCTCGCTTGAAGTATCGACGATATCAGCACTGAGGCTGCCTGTTTCTTGCTCGCCTGCGCGCGGGGCGGATCCAGCTTGAAGTCTTGTAGATTCTCCAAGATGCAAAAGGAGGTGAGTTGGACGCCGCTGGCACCGTTCGCGTCATGCAGCAGGTCCCTAACGTTGTTTGTGGTGATCTTGTAGCCGCCAGTCCCCGCTTCTTGAAGGCTCGACGGCTGTGATGCCTCCACGAGAGCAAGCACCTGTGAACAAGGGCGAAGAATCGTCGTGGCTGAGGGCACGTTCACAAAACTGGCTTTCAAGCTCTCCGGGATGTCTGGCACGATGCTCTCCACTGCGAGCGTGTAATGTGGAGACTTCCGGAGCATGTGCAGAGCTGCGGGCATCGCAACGTCGGATGTGGTGTTCTCTGGATTGAGAAGGGGACGCAGACGAGCCGATGCTTCAGAGGGCGACTCGGCTAAGTCTTGGCAGGCTGCGTCCACGATGCGAACGTCAACTTGGGCCGGCGGTTGCTCGGCGCTCTCCTGTGCAGCGGTCGCGGTCTTGAACTGTCGGATGATTCTCACTGAAGCCATTTGCGGGAGACACACCTTGCCGGCAACGAAAGCTGTTTCGAAGGGGTCTGCGTCATCGAAGCCGCTGAGTTTGAGAGCGGCCACCTCCTGGATGTACAGCGCGGGCGTGCCCGTGCAGTCGCGGGCCGTTACGGAGAACCAGAATCGTTTGCCATCACTGGTGCAGATGCTGCCACCCGCTGGCGGCTCTTCCACGCGGACCCAATCTAATTGCCAGAACGTCTCCTTCGCTGCGTCGAGAGCTTCCACGCCTGTGGTCACGGTGTTCGCACTGGGCTTGAAAGAGCGCGCACATTGTCTCCGCGGCAAGCTCCGGTGAAAAGTCCCTGGCGACCCATTCCTCAAACTTCTTGACGGCAAAGCTGTCGGTGTCAGTGAGGCCGAACAAGTTGGCGGCCTCTGCTGCAAGGCGATGTCCTTTGCCTGTTGCAGCACCTCCGACGATAATGGTGTTCTTCGTCGCGGTGAATGGGGAAGTTCCCATCATCATCTCAAGCACCTTTGACACGAAAGAAACCCACAGTTTGTGGGGCAGGCTGTGCAGCACTGCCTCCCACGACCCCGTTTCCCGCCGCGCGATTCAAGAAGACCCAGACCGGTGGCTCACCAGCGTTCAGGGCTTGTCGCCCGGTCGGTGAAGACGGTCAGCGGCATCGTGCGAACGCGGTCGCCGGACTTAGGGCCGTCGATGATCTCTGCGTCGAAGGCGACGCGGTTGCCCGATTGGCCCGCGGGCCGGAGTGGGCTCACCGATTTGACCAGCGCCGCCACGTCGAAGAATTGTTGGTTGGTAAGTTTTGCACAATCTGCGATTGTCGCGGGAGGCTCAGGGTAGCAATCCTGGGTGTCCTTGCTGTTTAGCAAAAGACTGAAGACTGTGTCGCTCACGTTCACGACCGTCTGGGTGGGGGCGTGAATGCATTGCTTCTCCGCGTTGTTGACGATGGAAACTTTGTGTCATGATGAAGGCGAGACCGTCGGGGAGCTTGTCCTGAACCGCGCGGAGCTTGTTGTCGTCCTTTTTGCTCCACCGCATCTGGCCCACGCAGTACGCAGTGGGATCCTGTGGCGACACGAAGGTACAAAAGAAAGTATTCCCAGTTCTCCGTTTGCCATCCCACGTGTACTCGTAGGTATCAACCTGGGCTTGTCGGACAACAACGGCCCATGCCCCGAACTGTCCGCTCCTTTTGCTCAGCTCGCGCAGGGGCAGTGTGGCAGGCTGCGCAGCACCGCCACTTGCTGCCGCAGGCTGTGGAGCAGGCTGTGCAGCACGGGCTGCTGCTGCCGCAGGCTGTGCAGCGCTGCTTTTGGGAGTCGCGCCCGTCGTCGCAATGGCCGCGGCAAGAACAGGCGAGTGCGCGAGGGCGCTGCAACTGATGGCCCTTGGGCAAGAACAACAGCACTGACGCGGCACACATGGGAGGGCACACGTGGGAAGGCGCTGGATCGCAGACCTGGCCCGGCACAGAAACGGAAAGGGCGCTTCGGAAACATTAGCCGAAATTACACACACCACCGTTCGCACTGGGGGCCTGGGCGTTGACAGCTTGTTACGTCACCCCTCGCTCTTGGGAGCCTTGGTCTTCAGAGATTGTTGCGTTGCCGCTCGTTCCTGAGCCTTGGCTGGGCCTTGGTGTCAGGAACTCGTTAAGTCACCGCTCTCTGGTGGGAGCCTTGGTCTCATCAGCTCGTTTACGTCACCCTCCGCTCTTGGGAGAATTGGTGTGAAGAGTTTTTTTTGCGTTACCGATCGCTCTGTATTTGGTGTCTCTGGGCCCGTCGGGAGTTTCATTGGGGCCCTTCGGGAGTTCTTTGGGGCGTCTTGGGGCGCCTCTTGGGGGCCTATTGGGGCTTCTTGGGGGGTTATTGGGGCCTTCTGGGAGCTTCTTGGGGCGAAAGGCTAGACTTTTCGGTTCGTGGCCCCCCTCTCGGGGCTGTCTTGGGGCCCTCTTGGGCGCCTCTTGGGCCGCCTTGGGGCGTTTTTGGTGAATGTTTGGGGCCTCTTGGGAGCCTCTTGGGCCGTCTTGAGGCGGTCTTGGGGGCGTCTTGGACTGTCGCCAACGCTGTGAAAGCCGAAAAGCCGTGTATGCCAAAAATGTATGTTTCCTCTCGGGAATCAATGATTTTGGTCTCCTGGTGGTCTCTAGGGACGCCTCTTGGGAGCTTCTTGGGGCTGCTTGGGGAGCTCTTGGGGCCTCCTGGAAGCGTCTTGGAGCGAAAGGCTAGATTTTTCGGTTCGTGCCCCCCCTCTTGGGGCCGTCTTGGGGCCCTCTTGGGCCGTCTTGGGCGCCTCTCGGGCTGTCTTGGGGCCCGCTCGGGCCGTTTTGGGGGCCTCTTGGGAGCCTCTTGGGCCGTCCTGGGGCGGTTTGGAGGCTGCGAGCTGCGGGCTGCGAGGGTCGACCCGCGAGCTGCGAGGCGCGAGCCGCTCGCTCGCTCACGGCGCTTCCTCGACCTGCACCTTGCCCGGCGCTTGCGCGGGCCCGGCGGGGGCGCGCCCTCGCCCTCGTCGTCGCCGTTCTCCTCCCTCTCCGTCGCGTTCCTCTTGTTGTGGTCAGTCGACGACTTCTCCTGCTTCCACGTGTCCATGAACCGCCGTATTGCGATTGCAGGCTGCGCAGCACTGCAGATTGGGCGTTGGATGGCGGAGAGCAGCGCATGTTTGTTGCCGATGACCTGGAACAAGTGCGCGGAGAAAGCGCTTCGTCGGAGCTGGCGCGCTGTCTGCCCGCGCCCCCCGTTGCGCAACCGCTCGTGCTCCTGGGCCGTCTCCGTGTTCATCCACGACCTATAGTCGTTCATCCGCTCCTTGTGGATCTCTTCCATGTGGAAATTCGTGAAGATCGCGTCGGAGTCCAGGCCCGGCGCGCGGCGCATGTGATTGGCACGCTGCTCCTCGGCGATCCGCAAGAACTCCTCCAGCTTCTCGGTGATGTGCGGAGCAGCTGCCGCCTCGAAGCGGCCGTCCGACGAGGCTACGATGTTCGCCACTTTGCCGAGCAGGAAGTCTCTGCCGATCTTCTCGAGCACATCCTGCAACGCTGCTTCGGCGGAGGCGCCGCTGCCGAAGGTGGCGTTGACACGGGGCGTGGCGGGCCTGCATGCGACGATGGGGGAGGTGGCAGGCTGCGCAGCGCTGCGCGGCGGGCTGCGCGTCGCTTCCCACGTCCGCGGAGGGCGCGCTGCGGCGATTCGCAGAACCGGCGAAGGCTCATCCGCACTCTCGAGGTCTCGAGGCACAAACACCTTGGCCACAACGAGGTCATGAGCATCACTCACTCCGTCGAAGAACGCACCAACCTCGGAGTTCGTCTGAACGCTGCGCAGGCCGTGGGCCATCGCGAGGTCGCCGTGTTTGAACCTCAACGGGTGAGAGAAGACCAGCTGCAGTGATCCAGGCTGCGCAGCACTGGAGTCGATCGACACTTGGCAGGCTGCGTAGCTGTCATCGATGCTCTGCACCAGGGCGGTGACCTGAATGACCCCAGCGTTGAAGTCGCCGCCCCAGATGAAGCAACCCCTCGCACGCGCATGGTGGCAGAGAGTTCTGGCAGGAGGCCGTAGGCACGTGCGGCCTCTCGTGCCAGCTCCCTCGTCGCCTCGACTTTTTGGCGACGGGAGAGTGGCCGCTGGCGCGCGGCCTGCCGCTCGCTGCGAGCGGCGCCGCGGTGGCGGCCCCCACCAACAGAAAATATGCCCGGCTAGGTGGCCGCATGCGAGCACTGGCCCTGCCCCCCTCAGACATCGTGGGGGGCATGGGGTAGGGTTCGCATGTGGCCTCGGCGGGCGTCGGCGCGCCGCGCGGGCCCCCGGCGGGCGTCTCGGGCCTCGTTGCACGGCGAGGCCCGCAGGGCCACAGGGCCTCGGGCGGGACCTCCGGGCCCTTCGGGCCCTTGGGAGGCCTAGGCATCGACGCGGGGGGGGGGGGGGGGGGGGGGGGGGGGGGGGGCGCGGGAGGGACCGGGGAGGTGCATCGTCGGGGAGGGCAGGGGGGGAGGAAGGGGGAGGGGGAGGAGAGGGAAGCAAGAGGGGGGGCGGGGCGGCGTCTTCCGCCTCCGGCCCCTGCGGCAACTGGGCCGTGAACGCCCCCGCTTCGACCCGGAAGGGCCACTCTGGGAGCCCCTTTCTGCGGCCCTCGCTGCCCCGGCGATTCTATCGCCCCCCCCGTTACGCGACGCCCAGGGGATGTGATGGCGCGGCCGGTGCGTTGGGAGCAGAGAGACGTCTCTGCGCGCGCGGGCGCGAGTGCCAGCGCGTTGACCTGCGCTCCTTCCCTACCGGCACCGGTGTTGCAGCGTCTTGCTGAACGCTATAGCAGGGCGGCGATTTGCTCTGCATGCGAGGCATTCACATCAACCGCGATGCGAAATGCAGCGCGAGCTTGTGCCTCAGAAGTCGGACAGAAACTACTGCGTTGCGCTGAAGCATTTGCCCGCAGAGACCACCAAGGACGGCCTGTAGATAGCTTGTGCCAACGGCATCAGGGAGCGCCCATGCAGCGGACATGCCGGTGGGAACCATGGCGCGGCACCGCTGCTCAGGCAACAGAGACCGCGGTCGCGGAGTGCGCCGGCCAGCCCGAGAAGCAATTGCATCAGAGTTTTGAGAGGCGCAGCGTTGCCCTGCCGGGCTCGCGCGAGAAGACCCGTGCTGCGCAGCCGGTCCACCAAAGTAAAAGGCCGCGCATTCAACCATGCGCCCCGCCACCGGCAGTCTCTCACCAGCGGCGCCGGCGATTGATGATTCGATGTCACTCGGATTCGCAGAGAGCAAAGCCAGTGCTGCACAGCCTACCCCACCGCGAGTCGCGGCCATCTCTGCAGGGGCCGACCCCAGTGCCAATGTTGTTCAACCTGGCTCAGCAGCAGCATCCACGCCAGCACCAGTGCCAAGAAAAGTCGTCGACGCCACTACCACGGGTCCTAGTGTTGCACAACCTGGACCAGGCAGAACGCTGCAGCACTTGTGCGCGAAGTGCCAGATCACCACGTTCCAACGACCCTTCTACTTGCTCATGATTACGCAACTACTCCCGGTTCAGTGGGGTGATTTCGCGGAACTCTGGGTGCGAACGTCATGGTCGACAGCCTGCAGTGGAGGCAAAGTCATCAACGCCTGGCTCTTAACGGAGAGCGCATCGTGCCAGAGAGCGCTCTTGATATGCGGAGGAACGCTTGGGATCAGTGCTACAACCAGAGCTGCAGAGCGAATGAAGAGTTCGCTTGCATTCTGCACCGCAGCGATTTCGGTGACCGCCTCTTGCAAATCGGCTGCGACGGCCGATTGTTAACTTGCAGCGTTTCTGCTACAAGATCTGCGAGCTGCGGAAGGGGAACCAATCAAGGAGATATGTGTACTACTGGTTATTCGACACAGTCCCTGCGCGCCAATAGTGGCTCGGGCGACTCCACGACAGCGGGGAGGTTTTGGTCGCACCACTCTGGTGAAACCGCATATTCCAGCGCCGATGATGCCCGCCGAAACAATGCTGAACAGCTTGTTGCACCGATCTGGGAGTTGCTGCTGCTGTACAGTTTCGTAGGAACGTTCGGTGTAGCAAGTGTTGAACAACCTTGTTCAATGCCAAGTCGTGCGGTGTAGGCCGGATCCCGAGCATTCTCAAGCACAGCCGGTGAGCGAATGCGAAGATATGCGTGTGTGTGTGTGTCTGTGCGCAAACGAAGCAGCAAAAACAACAACAAAAGCAAAGCAAACACAACAGCAAAAGCAAACATAAAAGAAAAAACAAAGGCAAAAGCAAAGGCAAAAGCAAAAGCAAAGGCAATGCAAAGCAAAAGCAACACCAATGCGAAATGGTAGATGTATGTGTAGATGTAGGTGTAGGTGTAGATGTGGATGTAGGTGCAGATGTAGATTTATGGTGACGTAGATGCAGGTGTAGATGTAGATGTAACTGTCGATGTAGATGTAGATGTAGATGCTGCTTTCCTAGAGGCTCCAACTCCTAGGTAGGGTCGCGCTGGGATAATTTAGAAGCCAGAAGAAATAGGAAACCGGAGCCGGAATGGGAATCGTGACCAAGAGGGCCTTCTTCAAGGCCCGAAGAAAAAGGAAACCCGAACCGGAACCGGATACATATACCAAAGCCGTGATCAGGGGGTCTTCTTCGAGGCCAGAAGAAAAAGAAACCGGAACCATAACCAAAACCCGTGACTGGGGGGGCCTCCTTCGAGGCCAGAAGAAGAAGGAAACCGGAGCCGGAACTGGAACCAAAACCGTGACCGGGTGGGCCTTCTTCAAAGCCAGAAAAAAAAGGACAAACCGGAACCAGAACCGTGACCAGGACGGCCTTTTTCAAGGCCGAAAGATTCTGGAACCGGAACCAGAACAGGAACAAAAACCGTGACCAGGGGGTCCTTCGAAGATCTTCGAGACCAGAAGAAGAAAGAAACCGGAACCGGAACTGGAACCAGAACTGGAACCGTGACCACGGGGGCCTTCTTCAAGGCCAGGATCAAAAGGAAACCAGAACTGGAACCAGAATCAAAGGGGCCTTCTTCGAGGCCAGAAAAAAAAAGAAACCAAAAACGAAACCCGAACCAGAACCAGAACCGTGACCAGAGGGCCTTTTTCGAGGCCCCCCCAAAAAAAAACCCGAACCGGAACCAGAACCGGAACAGGAACCAAGAGGCTCTTTTTCGAGACCAAGAAAAAATAAACTGCAACCAGAACCGGAACCAGAACCTGAACCAGAACCGTGACCCAGGGGATCTTTTTCACACCCCCGAAGAATAAGGAAACCAGAACCGGAACCAGAACCAGAACCGGAACTGGAACCAAAACCTGAAAGTCTGGTTCAGGCCTGGAAGAAGAAAGAAACCGAAACCAGAACAAAAACAAGAACCGGAACCAGGGGGCCCTTCTTCGAGCCCCAGAAAAAAAGGAAACCGGAACCAAAACAGAACCTGAACCGGAACCGGAACCGAAACCTGAACCAAAACCGGAACCCGAACCCCGGAACCGGAACCAAAACCACCATACTGTCTCTGGGGACCCTGTACCGGGCCCCGCGGGACCGCCAGAAAACGACCCAGGATGAAAAGCCGTTCCCGGGGAAGAGGCCCAGATCTCTGGGGATCGACGTTGCGAAGAGTTCACGACGTCGGGGGTCTGGGTCGGGTGTTCGTTGACGCGGGGCAATCAGCGCAGACGTGCCCTCATCGTTAACCCTGCGGTGATCCTGCAGGTGTCCGAGCCCGGCGTGCTCGTCGGGGTTCGGGCCCCAGGGCCCTCATCGATCCGCCTCGATCAACGACACAGTAACTCTGGGCCTGGGGTTCCGGAGGTGACTTTCCTCCGGAACTTCGACAAGAACTTCGAGGACAATCCAGCCGCGGCGACGAAGGATCTCCAGGACAAGCAGTAGCATCGGCACCCAGACTTCCGATGCCGATTGTTTACATAATCTCCTTTTCTGGTATGTTTCCAGCGCGGGGTTCCCAGCGCCCTGGGCCACTTCTTGGGGATCGGTTTTGCGTCCAGAATTGCCTTTTGACGGCCCTGGGGCCCGGCGAGGGTCCCCAGACGCCGAAAGAACGCCGTCCTGGTCTCTTCAAGACGTTGGGGTTCTGGGCCTCGCGCGGCATCGCTTCCTCGCCTGACCTGCGGCTTGGGCGTCGCTGGTGCGCCTACTGCGCCCCCTCCGCCAGCTACACGCAAGAGTGACCCTAGGCAAGAGTGACCTCTGGTTGGTGCGCGACTTTCGGTGGCCGTCGGGAGGCCAAACCCGAGCGCACAAGACGCTGCCATCGCATCGCGTTCAGCCATCTGGGGAATCCACTGCGCCCGCACCACAGGTCCCTCCGGCAACGGGCCACTCTTACGTGTAGCCGATCAGGGAGACGCAAGACTCGGCTTCGGGGGACTCGGGTTGGCCTGACGGGGCCGCCAGGAAAATGACGAGACCGGGTCTAAAATTTGACACGAACCCCTGCTGCAGCCATCCCATGAACATTGGGCCGTCAAAACCCGGAGCGGGCTCGTCAAAAAGCGTCGGCAAACCAGAGCTCCTGCGTACTCGAGCCTTACGCTTCCCCGAGCGGACCTCCGCCGTCGAACAGCACCCATGCCCACTCCGGCAGCAACCAGGCGGCCCACGCGGCCTGCTTGGCCGCCGCCTCCAGCGCCCTCTGCCGCTGCTCGCTGGCGTGCCTGTGCCCCCTGCTTGGCCACCGGCGCACCTCCCGCACCCTGCCTCTGGCCATCGCTCGGACGTCCATGTCCTGTGTTTTTTTCCCCATATCCTAAGGATTGGGGTTCTTGTTATTACTCTGACGCCTCCCACTGCTCCTCCTTCCTCCCGCTCGCGCCTCCCTCCTCCCAATGATAATCACCAGATAAGACAAGACAATATAATATACTACAAAATAAGATAAGATAGCACAAGATATGATAAGGTAAGATAAGATATATGACAAGGACTCGATAAGATAGGACTCGATAAGATAAGATGAGACTCGCTCTCACTCAGACTCACTCACAGTCACATTCACTCACACTCACACTCTCTCATGATCACAAAACGCTGCCAGGGGCATCATTTGGGAGCCCCAAGGGGGAGCCACCCTGGCTGATATCACGAGCCCGTTCGCGCCGATTTTGGTGGGACGTCTCAGCTAAATTGCCGCTTGGCCTCCCCAACATGTCTCTCTTGAGAGCCTCATGGTCACAAAACGCTGCCAGGGGCATCATTTGGGAGCCCCAAGGGGGAGCCACCCTGGCTGATCTCACGAGCCCGTTCGCGCCGATTTTGGTGGGACGTCTCAGCTAGAATTGCCGTTTGGCCTCCCCAACATGTATCTCTTGAGAGCCTCATGGTCGCAAAACGCTGCCAGGGGCATCATTTGGGAGCCCCAAGGGGGAGCCACCCTGGCTGATCTCACGAGCCCGTTCGCGCCGATTTTGGTGGGACGTCTCAGCTAAAATTGCCGTTTGGCCTCCCCAACATGTCTCTCTTGAGAGCCTCATGGTCACAAAACGCTGCCAGGGGCATCATTTGGGAGCCCCAAGGGGGAGCCACCCTGGCTGATCTCACGAGCCCGTTCGCGCCGATTTTGGTGGGACGTCTCAGCTAGAATTGCCGTTTGGCCCCCCAACATGTCTCTCTTGAGAGCCTCATGGTCACAAAACGCTGCCAGGGGCATCATTTGGGAGCCCCAAGGGGGAGCCACCCTGGCTGATCTCACGAGCCCGTTCGCGCCGATTTTGGTGGGACGTCTCAGCTAAAATTGCCGTTTGGCCTCCCCAACATGTCTCTCTTGAGAGCCTCATGGTCACAAAACGCTGCCAGGGGCATCATTTGGGAGCCCCAAGGGGGAGCCACCCTGGCTGATCTCACGAGCCCGTTCGCGCCGATTTTGGTGGGACGTCTCAGCTAAAATTGCCGTTTGGCCTCCCCAACATGTCTCTCTTGAGAGCCTCATGGTCACAAAACGCTGCCAGGGGCATCATTTGGGAGCCCCAAGGGGGAGCCACCCTGGCTGATCTCACGAGCCCGTTCGCGCCGATTTTGGTGGGACGCCTCAGCTAGAATTGCCGTTTGGCGTCCCCAACATGTATCTCTTGAGAGCCTCATGGTCACAAAACGCTGCCAGGGGCATCATTTGGGAGCCCCAGGGGAGCGAAGAGAAGAGAAGAGAGAGATAGAGAGAGAGAGAGAGAGAGAGAGAGAGAGAGAGAGAGAGCAGAGAGAGAGAGAGAGAGAGCGGGAGAGAGCGAGGGAGAGCGAGAGAGAGCGAGAGAGAGCGAGTGAGAGCGAGTGAGAGCGAGAGAGAGAGAGAGAGAGAGCGAGAGAGAGCGACAGAGAGCGAGAGAGAGCAAGAGAGAGCGAGAGAGCGAAAGAGAGAGAGAGAGAGAGAAGAGAGAGAGAGATAGAGAGAGAGAAGAGAGAGAGAGAGAGAGAGAGAGAGAAGAGAAGAGAAGAGAAGAGAAGAGAAGAGAGAGAGCGAGAGAGAGAGAGAGAGGGAGAGTGAGAGAGAGAGGAGAGAGCAGAGAGAGAATAGAGAGAAGAGAGAGAGAGAGAGAGAGAGAGAGAGAGGCAGAGATAGAGGCAGAGAGAGAGAGGCACAGAGAGAGAGGCAGAGAGAGAGAGAGAGGCAGAGAGAGAGAGGCAGAGAGAGAGGCAGAGAGAGAGAGAGGCAGGGAAAGAGAGGCAGAGACAGAGAGAGGGCAGAGAGAGAGAGAGACAGAGAGAGCAGAGAGAGAGAGAGAGAGAGGCAGCTCAGTCACACTTAAATCCAGATTCGTCCTCACCGAGTCCCACCACCAAGGGAGCGCCAGCAAGGAGATGCACATATGGGGATCCCCACGCAGTGAATAATTGTCGGTTTCGTGCGTGGCTTTTCCTCCAAATGATCAAGGATGCTCCTCGAGGGTCCTCGCCGAAGGAAAGATGCACACGTCCGAGCGATGCCAAGGCCTGTCTTGACGTTGAGCTGGGAGGCCGCGTGCGCGCCGTCGCCGCGCGCCTGTGGGGCCACGGCATGGTGTACAGATGCCACCGCCCCGGGCCGTGTGCCCGCCCTGGAGCTCAGGGCCGTGTGCCCAGACAGCCGGCGTCGCGGCTTTTTCGAAGCACGAGCCCCGGGCCTCTCCGCCACGTCCCCGCGACCGACTGTTCCTCCCGAGTCGTTTGTGTGTGCCGGTCCCGAGGACCCGGGAAGGGCCCCGAGAGGCCGAACATCATGAGAATGATCGACCCAGGAGCCAGGAAAGGGATTCAGAGCTGTGAAGCACGGGATTGTTTCCAAGCGCCTCGACTGGGCGACGGGCAGTAGCAATGCTGGAATAATCAGTAATGCTAGTATTCTACCACAGGCGGAGTTGTGCTGCTCTGCGCTGTGCCGCGCCGCATAATGACGTGCAAGGGACGCGCCACAGAACGTGCCAGTAGAAGTGCCAGGGGACGCGCCAGGCGACATGCCGCATTGAATTGTACCGTGCGCTATTGCATTGTGTGTCAGGCTGTCCTTGGCGTCAGAATCCTGACCGAACTGATTTGGATCTTAAGCTCCAGCTGCCTGAACGCATAGCTCGGGCTAGTTGCAATCGAAACGCGCGGGGCGCTCGACCAGCTCAAGCTCAGGATCCGATTCAGTTCCGCAGTCCTCGCTCGAGCTCGCTCGAGACGACCATATCTCCCTGTGCAGCCTGGACGCGTGAAGACGTGGCTCCAGCTCGGGACAACGATGTTAGATGCCCCCTCTGGGCGGCCTGGTCACGTGAAAACACATGGTTCCAGCTCGGGGCAACCCTGTTAGATGCCACCACGGGTGGCCTGGACACGTGAAAGCACGCGGCTCCATCTCGGCATCGCCATGTTAGATATCCACCTGGGTAGCCTGGGCACGTGAGAACACATGGCTTCAGCTCGGGACCACCATGTTAGAACTCCAAGGGAGAATCTGGAAGGAGCGGCAGAACACGCGGGAGGTCCAGAAGATCATAATCCTTGCAACTGTTGCGTTCTGACGGGGGGGGAGGATGGCAACATGCGGGAGGAGCCAGAGGCTCAGAATCCGGGCAACTCTTGCGTTCTGGAAGGTCCAGAGGCTCGGAATCCTCGCAACTGTCGCGCTCTGGGCGGGCGCGACTGGCGCAGCAGGCGTGAAAACACATGGGCTCGTTTCGCCCTGGAGCGGAACAGGAAGGAAAACATGCGGGTCCCTTTCGCCCCAGAGAAGAACAAGCGTGAACACACGTTGGTCCCTTTCGCCCCAGAGCGGAGCAAGCGTGAGGAAGTGTTTTCACGCGTGCTCCGCTCTGAAGCGAAAGGGACCCACGTGTTTGCACTCCTGCTCTGCCCTGCGGCGAATGGCCCCCAAGGATTTTCACGCTTGCCGCGCCCTGAGGCGAAAGGGACACATGTGTGTTCACACTTGTTCCGCCCTGAAGCGAGAGGACTGAGGCGAAAGGGACGGCCTCTCCACTTCTCCCAAACGAGCGCTTCGCTCGAGACATTCTCAACATTTCTGCGCGCAGGACGCACCATCTTCGATCGGGGGTGCAACAAATCAACATGTCCAAATTTGTTCGAAAATTCGAGGGTCTCCAGACCACGTCAGTCATCGCGGATTCTGCGGACAACGCTCCACACCCTCTTGTTTTTCCCAAGGGACAGCGCAGGTCAGCGGACCTCGTTGTGTATCGCGGGTCCGACATGGGGCGTCCACTTTCCTCGAGCGGGCACGCGCGCAACGTATGTTTCCCACGCCGAAGGGACCCAAAGATCCGATGTCGTGATTTTTTCAATGCAGGGCCCCCGGAAGTCCCGACCCTTTGCCCAGGACCGGTTTTTCGTCCCGAGTCGTTTTTCTTGATTTTCTCAATGCATCAGATCTCTGGGGAACGTTACGCCATTGTCAATTGAATGCCAACATGGCACCGAAGGACAGGCGCTGGCGTACACGCCCCGCCTCTGGGGCGGCCCAGTCCTGTGCCAGGCCTGGCACGGCGCTTTCCTGTACAGACCCTCGCCGCCTGGCCTCCAGGACCCGGACCCTGTCCTGGTGGCCGACGACGACGACGACGACCCCGACGACGACGACGATCGTCGTCATTGTCGTTGATGGCGGGTCGCCCTGGCCTCCAGGAACCGGACCCGGTACTGGTGGCCGAGGAGGCAGAACTCCACGCCCTCCTGTCGGAGGGGCACGGCAGGGCAGGAATAGCAGAGGGGTAGGGCAGAGAATCAGCTCACGTGGCTGGTTTTCTTGGCGACTCCTGGCCCAGAAACCCCTCGGGCGCGTTTCTTTATCTTCGGCGATAATGGGCACTATACGGGGGGAAGGGGCCAGGGGGGTATAATGTAACGCCTCCCCTCCGCCGTGCGCACGGCGGCAGTGCCCGGAGCGCACTGGGGGGGGATGGGCGTTACGTAATAGGGGTGGGGGGGGGCGGGGGCTATAGTGCCCATTATGCCCCAAGCAGTCAAGAAACACGCTCCTCAAGTCATGAAAAAGACACGACGGATGGTTTTTCATGATTTTCAGCCTCCAGGGGGCCCTGTACAAACCCCACGGGCGGCCTGGACACGTGAAAACACACACATGGCTCAAACTTGTTGCAACCATGTTCGATACCGCCGTAGGCGTCCTGGACACATGAAAATACGTGGTTCCATGTTAAATATCCACCTGGGTGGCCTGGACACGTGAAAAGCACGCGGCTCCAGCTCGGAACAACCATGTTCCATAAACGATGCGGAAAACCAACGAAATTCGGCCGAACAACTTACCAAAGAAATGGAACAACTTAGCCTGACGAGGGACCCAACCATATGCAAGTGTGAGCACCGCAATAGTGATTCACTTTTCGGTGGCGATCCCTACGAAGCAACGAACCGTGCTAAGGGTGTGCCGACATGAATGGCGTGGTACACAACGCGAACGAAAACGATTGATCTGAGTAGGTAGGGAGACTGAGCGCGGGCGAATCTGAGCGCGAGTGCATCTGACTGTGAATGAATCTGCGTGTGAGCGAGTCTACGTGCATGAATGCGAGTACGACAAAGCATGGTGCAATTGTATATGACTGTCAATACTTTGAGAACGACTGCCTCTGAATACTCGCGACACTGGGCGTGGCCGCCGCAAGGAGCTTCCCCGGGACTCCCCGACGGCATCGCCCGCGCGCCGCAACGCCAATGTCGGCGCGCCCCCCCGCGAGGATCGCGCCCGCTTCCTCCCCTTCTTTTACTCCCTCTGTGCCCGCGCACTCAAAAGTCCAAGGCTGCGAGCGCAGCGCAGCGCGGAGTCCCCGCGACGCGCGCAGGTCGCCCCGGAGGGGTCCCAGCGACGCGCGCGGGTCGTCCGCTGCGCGGAGCAAAGAGAGCTAGCTGGCTGGCTGATAGCGGGCAAGGCTCTTGCCGCCGGGCAACGCGACGACGGGCGAGCGAGACGCTGGGCAGAACGCAGCACGGAGCCCCCGCGACGCGCGCTGGTCGCCCCGGAGGGGTCCCAGCGACGCGCGCGGGTCGTCCGCTGCGCGGAGCAGAGAGAGCTAGCTGGCTGGCTGGGACCTTCGGTGGGGCTCCATATCGGGCCACGAAACGCTGTAGTGGGTGAGGGAGACGCATGCGGACTGTGCCACGGGGACCTTCGGTGGAGTTCCCTATGGGGCCACGAAACGTGTGAGGGGTGTGCCGACATGAATGGAGGGGACGCATTCGGATTGTGCCACGGAGACCTTCGGCGGAGCTCCTGTGGGGCCACGAAACGTGTCGGGGGTGGGCCGACATGAATGGCGGGGACGCATGCGGACTGTGCCACGGGGACCTTCGGCGGAGCTCCTATGGAACCACGAAGCGTGTGAGGGGTGTGCCGAAATGGGTGTGCGGGACGCATGCGGACTGTGCTTTTGGGACCTTCGGCGGAGCTCCTATGGGGCCACGGAACGTGTGAGGGGTGCGTCGACATGAATGACGGGGACGCATGCGGACTGTGCCACGGAAGACTTCGGCGGAGCTCCTGTGGGGCCACGAAACGTGTGAGGGGTGGGCCGAAATTAATGGCGGGGACGCATGCCGACTGTGCCACTGTCACCTTCGGCGCAACCCTTATGGGGCCACGCAACGTGTGAGGGGTGGGCCGAAATGAATGGCGAGGGCGCATGCGGACTGTCCCACTGGGACCTTCGGCTGAGCTCCAATGGGGCCACAAAACGTGTGAGGCGTCTGCCGACATGGGTGTGCGGGACGCATGCGGGCACATCCACTGGGACCTTCGGCGGAGCTCCCTATGGGGCCACGAAGCGTGTGAGGGGTCTGCCGAAATGGGCGTGCGGGACGCATGCGGGCACACCCACTGGGACCTTCGGTGGAGCTCCCTATGGGGCCACGACACGTGTGAGGGGTGTGCCGAAATGAGCGTGCGGGACGCATGCGGGCACACCCACTGGCACCTTCGGTGGAGCTCCCTATGGGGCCACGAAACGTGTGAGGGGTGTGCCGAAGTGGGCGTGCGGGACGCATGCGGACACACCCACTGGGACCTTCGGCGGAGCTCCCTATGGGGCCACGAAGCGTGTGAGGGGTGTGCCGAAATTGGTGTGCGGGACGCATGCGGGCACACCCACTGGAACCTTCGGCGGAGCTCCCTATGGGGCCACGAAGCGTGTGAGGGGTGTGCCAAAATGGGTGCGCGGGACGCATGCGGGCACACCCACAAGGACCTTCGGTGGAGCTCCCTATGGGGCCACGAAACATGTGAAGGGTGTGCCGAAATGGGTGTGCGAGACGCATGCGGGCACACCCACTGGGACCTTCGGCGGAGCCCCCTATGGGGCCACGAAGCATGTGAGGGGTGTGCCGAAATATGTGTGCGGGACGCATGCGGGCACACCCACAAGGACCTTCGGTGGAGCTCCCAATGGGGCCACGAAGCGTGTGAGGTGTGTGCCGACATGGGTGTGCGGGACGCATGCGGGTACACCCACTGGGGCCTTCGGCGGGGCTCCTTATGGGGCCACGAAACGTGTGAGGGGTGTGCCGAAATGGGTGTGCGGGACGCATGCGGGCACACCCACTGGGACCTTCGGTGGAGCTCCCTATGGAGCCACGAAACGTGTGAGGGGTGTGCCGAAATGGGTGTGCGGGACGCATGCGGGCACACCCACTGGGACCTTCGGTGGAGCTCCCTATGGGGCCACGGAACGTGTGAGGGGTGTGCCGAAATGGGTGTGCGGGACGCATGCGGGCACACCCACTGGGACCTTCGGTGGAGCTCCCTATGGGGCCACGAAACGTGTGAGGGGTGTGCCGAAATGGGCGTGCGGGACGCATGCGGGCACACCCACTGGGACCTTCGGCGGAGCTCCTGTGGGGCCACGAAACGTGTCAAGGGTGGGCCGAAATGACTGGCGGTGACGCATGCGGACTGCGCCACGGAGACCTTCTGTGGAGCTCCCTATGGGGCCACGAAGCGTGTGAGGGGTGGGCCGAAATGAATGGCGAGGGCGCATGCGGACTGTCCCACTGGGACCTTCGGCTGAACTCCTATGGGGCCACGAAACGTGTGAGGGATGTGCCGAGATAAATGGCGGGGACGCATGCGGACTGTGCCACGGGGACTTTCGGCGGAGCTTCTATGGGGCCACGAAGCGTGTGACGGAGTTCTCGGCGGAGCTCCTATGGGGCCACGAAACGTGTGAGGGGGGCCGAAATGAACGGCGGGGACGCATGCGGACTCTGCCACTGAGACCTTCGGCGGAACTCCTATGGGGCCACGGAGCGTGCGAGGGGTGCGTCGACATGACTGACGGGGATGCATGCGGACTGTGCCACGGAAACCTTCGGCGGAGCTCCTGTGACGCCACGAAACGTGTGAGGGGTGGGCCGAAATGAATGGCGGGGACGCATGCCAACTGTGCCACTGTCACCTTCGGCGCAGCCCCTATGGGACCACGAAACGTGTGAGGGGTGGGCCGAAATGAATGGCGAGGACGCATGCGGGCACACCCACTGGGACCTTCGGCAGAGCTCCGATGGGGCCACGAAACGTGTGAAGGGTGTGCCGAAATGGGTGTGCGGGGCGCATGCGGGCACACCCACTGGGACCTTCGGCGGAGCTCCCTATGGGGCCACGAAACGTGTGAGGGGTCTGCCGAAATGGGTGTGCGGGACGCATGCGGGCACACCCACTGGGACCTTCGGTGGAGCTCCCTATGGGGCCACGACACGTGTGAGGGGTGTGCCGAAATGAGCGTGCGGGACGCATGCGGGGCACACCACTGGGACCTTCGGCGGAAAGCTTATATGGGGCCACGAATCGTGTGAGGGTGTGCGAAATGGGTGTGCGGGACGCATGGGGGGGGCACACCCAGTGGGACCTTCGGCGAGCTCATAAGGGGCCACGGAAGTCGTGCGGGGTTGTGCCCAAATGGGTGTGCGGGACAGACGCCCCATGCGGGCACACCCACTCGGGGACCTTCTCGGAGCTCCTGTGGTGGCCACGAAACGTGTGAGGGGTGTGCCGAAATGGGTGTGCGGACGCATGCGGGCACACCACTGGGACCTTCGGCCAGGAGCTCCTATTGGGGCACGAAACGTGTGAGGGTGTGCCGGGCATATGTGTGCGGGAAACGCATGACGGGCACACCCATGGACCTTCGGTGGGGAGCTCTATATAGCCACAAAACACAATGGAGGGGTGTGCCGAATACATGGGTGTGCGAGGTAGCATGCGGGCACACCCTCTGGTGGGTGTGGTGGAGCTCCCTATGGGGCCACGAAACGTGTGAAGGGTGTACCGAAATGGGTGTGCGGGACGCATGCGGGCACACCCTCTGGGACCTTCGGTGGAGCTCCCTATGGGGCCACGAAACGTGTGAGGGGTGTGCCGACATGGGTGTGCGGGACGCATGCGGGCACACCCACTGGGACCTTCGGTGGAGCTCCCTATGGGGCCACGAAACGTGTGAAGGGTGTGCCGAATGGGTGTGCGGGACGCATGCGGGCACACCCACTGGGACCTTCGGTGGCGCCCCGTATGGGGCCACGAAACGTGGCAGGGGGGTTTTGTGCCGGAATGGAAATGTGCGGGGGGCATGCGAGGCACACCACTGGGACCTTCGGCGGAGCTCCTTATGGGGCCACGAAACGTGTGAGGGGTGTGCCGAAATGGGTGTGCGGGACGCATGCGGGCACACCCACTGGGACCTTCGGCGGAGCTCCCTATGGGGCCACGAAACGTGTGAGGGGTGTGCCGAAATGGGTGATGACGACGATGATGATGACGATAATGATGGTGGGAGGAGGGAGGAGGAAGGAAGGGGAGGAGGAGGAGAGGAGGAGAGGAGAGGAGACGCGGGCCACCGTCTCTTCAAAACGAGGACCCAACACCACAGGATGGTTGGGAACAAATCGCAGATTTTTTCGCCGCGACCGAACCCGCGAACTTGTGCCGAACAACTTCCTGAACAAATGAATTTCAGATCTCTGATGCTTCCACCACGAACAAGCCCGAGAAGCTAGGCCGAACAACCTCCCGACCAAACAGAAAACTCAACTTGCAACGATACAGCTGGAACCTTACACATACAAGCGAAGGGCAACATATACGCGCACTGCAGCTGACTCGCGCAAAACATCAAGGATTGCTAAACACTAAACGTCGTTGAATACTAAGACTGCTCGCTCAAATACTGCGTATGCCGATTATTTCGCAATTCTAGAGAGCAAACAAAAAAGGAAGTACCTGAAACTGTGAATGCTCTTGGAATACAAGACATCAATTATCCTGGCGAAGGACCCAACCATATGCAATTGTGAATACTGCAATTGTGAATATCTTCTCGGTGGAGCCCCCTACGGGGCCACGAAACGTACGAGGGGTGTGCCGAAATGGGTATTCGTATTTATTTGTGCGGGACGCGATGCGGGCACACCCACTGGGGCCTTCGGTTGGAGCTCCCTTTATGGGGCCACGAAGCGTGTGAGGGGTCTGTGCCGAAATGGTGATGCGGGACCCCCCGCATGGGGCACACCCGGGGGACCTTCGGCGGAGCTCCCTATGGGCCTCGGCGCGCGTGAGGGGCTATAGTCTCAGTGCGAAATGGGATGTGGTGACGCATGCGGGCGCGGCACTGGGGCCTTCGGCGGAGCTCCCTATGGAGCCACGAAACGTGTGAGGGGTGTGCCGAAATGGGTGTGGGTGACGCATGCGGGCGCGGGCACTGGTGCCTTCGGTGGAGCTCCCTATGCAGCCACGAAGCGTGTGAGGGGTGTGCCGAAATGGGCGTGGCTGACGCATGCGGGCGCGGGCACTGGGGCCTTCGGTGGAGCTCCCTATGGAGCCACGGAACGCGTGAGGGGTGTGCCGAAATGGGTGTGGGTGACGCATGCGGGCGCGGGCACTGGGGCCTTCGGTGGAGCTCCCTATGGGGCCACGGCGCGTGTGAGGGGTGTGCCGAAATGGGTGTGGGTGACGCATGCGGGCGGCAGCACTGGGGCCTTCGGCGGAACTTCTACTATGGGGCCACGAAACGTGTGAGGGGTGTGCCGAATCGTGTGTGGGCGACGCATGCAGGCGGCAGCACTGGGGCCTTCGGCGGAGCTCCTATGGGGCCACGAAACGTGTGAGGGGTGTGCCGAATTGGATGTGGGTGACGCATGCGGGCGCGGGCACTGGGGCCTTCGGTGGAGTTCCCTATGGAGCCACGAAGCGTGTGAGGGGTGTGCCGAAATGGGTGTGGGTGACGCATTTTGGGGCGAGGGCACTGGGCCTTCGGTTGGAGCTCCCTATGCCACGAAGGTGTGAGGGGATGTGCCGAAAATGGGTGTGGTGTGACGCATGCGGGCGTGGCGCAATGGGGGGCCTTCGGTGTTGGACGCTACTATTGGAGCCTCGAAGACGTGTTTGAGGGGTGTGCCGCAAATGGGTGTGGGTACGCATGCGGGAGCGGGCCTGGGGGCCTTCGGTGGGTTCCTATGGGGCCCACGAAGCGTGTGAGGGGGTTGATGTGCCGAAATGGGTGTGCGGGACGCATGCGGGCGCGGGCACTGGGGCCTTCGGCGGAGCTCCCTATGGAGCACGAAGCGTGTGAGGGGTGTGCCGGGATAAGTGTGCGGGACGCCTGCGGGCACACCCACAACGACTTCGGTGGAGCTCCCCATTGGGCCTCGAAACATGTAGGAGTGTGCCGAAATGGGTGTGCGGGACGATGCGGGCACACCCACTGGGACCTCGGCGGCGCTCCGTATGGGGCCACGTAACGTGTGAGGGGTGTGCCGAAATGGGTGCGCGGGAGCATGCGGGCACACCCACTGGACCTCGGTGGGCTCCCTATGGAACCACGAAACGTGAGGAGGGGTGTGACGAAATGGGTGTGGGTGACGCATGCGGGCGCGGGCACTGGGGCCTTCGGTGGAGCTCCCTATGGGGCCACGAACGTGTGAGGGGTGTGCCGAAATGGGTGTGGGTGACGCATGCGGGCGCGGGCACTGGGGCCTTCGGTGGAGCTCCCTATGGAGCCACGAAACGTGTGAGGGGTGTGCCGAAATGGGTGTGGGTGACGCATGCGGGCGCGGGCACTGGGGCCTTCGGTGGAGCTCCCTATGGGGCCACGAAGCGTGTGAGGGGTGTGCCGAATTGGGTGTGGGTGACGCATGCGGGCGCGGGCAGCGGGAGGAGGGAACGCGGGGCACCGTCTCTTCAAAACGAGGACCCAACACCACAGGATGGTTGGGAAAAAAAACAACAGTTGCTCGATGTATTGTTGCTTTACCGCTGCTAAACTAAAAACTAATTGAGATCAGATATCTTCCTGCATTACAGAATGTACTCACCACGAATACATGTTTGAAGAAGACGGATAACTTCGCGCATAGCCTCCAAAATCGCGTCTCTAGATTGACACGCCCTGGAACGGGGGGGCAAAACCCACGTATTGCGATAGACGGGAAAACAACACGAATCCGATAGAGCCCTCAGGGCTACACCGAGGCGCACAGCGAGATAAAAAACGCAAGACGCTGCTAAACTAGTCCGGAACATCTTGAGAGTTGGCATGCAACTAATTATTCAGTGTCATGGTTGTGCTCTAATGTACTGCATAAGTGGTTTATATGCTACTTACAACTTGCGGGCACAACCATACAACCAAAGGTGTACAAACTTGAGAACAACAAAACGCAAACTTGATAACCCTGTGCGCAAACTTCAGAACATGAGCGCACACTTCAGGGCAACAGTGCACAATTTGACAATGTATACTAGACGAAAATAGCGCACAACTGAACACAATAGTGTACGTTTTAAAACGCTACACAACCGTTCAGAACACAACTAACGCACACTTGAAGCTTAATGTAGAACAACAATACACAACCTTTAGAACACACACGTACAACTTAGAGAACAAGCTTACACGTTCACGCAAAGCAGACGACATCAACGCATATCCAAACACAACAAAACCCAACAGGAAAAACACTACGCATACACAGGCAACTATTGAACATACTTTAAAACATTCGCCTGGCGAAGAACCCAACCATATGCAGTTGTCAGTACCGCAGCTGCGGGTTTCATCTTCAATGGAACTCCCCATAGGATTACGGAACGTGTGAGGGGTGTGCCGAGATGGGTGCCACTGGGGCATTCGGCGAAGCTCCCTATGGGGACATGAAACACGCGCGGGGCGTGCCGACATGGGTGGCGGAAGCGCATGTGCGGGCCGCCACTGGGGCCTCCAGTGGAGCTCCCTATGGGTCCCCGAAGCATGATGCTGCTGCGGGGGGGGGCCGGGATGGGTGGCGGAGACGCATGTAAGCGCCGCTACTGGGGCCTTCGGTGGAGCTCCCTATGGGGCCACGAAGGCGCGTGAGGGGTGTACTGGGATGTGTGGCGGGGACGCATGTGAGCGCCGCCACTGGGGCCTTCGGTGCAGCTCTCTATGGGGCCACGAAACGTGTGAGGGGTGTGCCGAATTGGGTGCGGGTGGTGACGCATGCGGGCGGCAGCACTGGGGCCTTCGGTGGAGCTCCCCATGGGGCCACGAAACCTGTTGTTGTGAGGGGCGTGCCGGGATGGGTGGCGGGGACGCATGTGAGCGCGGCCGCTGGGGCCTTCGGTGGAGCTCCCTATGGGGCCACGAAACGTGTGAGGGGTGTGCCGAATTGGGTGGGTGTGGGTGACGCATGTGAGCGCCGCCACTGGGGCCTCCGGTGGATGATGGGGCCACGAAACCTGTCAGGGATGTGCCGAAATGGGTGTGCGGGACGCATGCGCATGTGAGCGCCGCCACTGGGGCCTTCGGTGGAGCTCCCTATGGGGCCACGAAACGTGTGAGGGGTGTGCCGAACGCATGCGGGCGCGGGCACTGGGGTGGAGTGGGGCCACGCATGCCGAATGTGGTGCGCGTGGCACTGGGGCCTTCGGTGGAGCTCCCTATGGGGCCACGAAACGTGTGAGGGGTGTGCCGAAATGGGTGTGGGTGACGCATGCGGACGCGGCACTGGGCCTTCGGTGGAGCTCCTATGGAGCCACGAAGCGTGTGAGGGGTGTGCCGAATGGGTGTGGGGGACGCATGCGGACGGGGCACTGGGGCCTTCGGTGGAGCTCCCTATGGAGCCACGAAAGCGTGTGAGGGGTGTGCCGAATGGGTGTGTGGGTGACGACTTGCGGCCGCGGGCACTGGGGCCTTCGGTGGAGCTCCCTATGGAGCCACGAAACGTGTGAGGGGTGTGCCGAAATGGGTGTGGGTGACGCATGCGGGCGCGGGCACTGGGGCCTTCGGTGGAGCTCCCTATGGAGCCACGAAACGTGTGAGGGGTGTGCCGAAATGGGTGTGGGTGACGCATGCGGGCGCGGGCACTGGGGCCTTCGGTGGAGCTCCCTATGGAGCCACGAAACGTGTGAGGGGTGTGCCGAAATGGGTGTGGGTGACGCATGCGGGCGCGGGCACTGGGGCCTTCGGTGGAGCTCCCTATGGAGCCACGAAACGTGTGAGGGGTGTGCCGAAATGGGTGTGGGTGACGCATGCGGGCGCGGGCACTGGGGCCTTCGGTGGAGCTCCCTATGGAGCCACGAAGCGTGTGAGGGGTGTGCCGAAATGGGTGTGGGTGACGCATGCGGGCGCGGGTACTGGGGCCTTCGGTGGAGCTCCCTATGCAGCCACGAAACGTGTGAGGGGTGTGCCGAAATGGGTGTGGGTGACGCATGCGGGCGCGGGCACTGGGGCCTTCGGTGGAGCTCCCTATGGAGCCACGAAACGTGTGAGGGGTGTGCCGAAATGGGTGTGGGTGACGCATGCGGGCGCGGGCACTGGGGCCTTCGGTGGAGCTCCCTACGGAGCCACGAAACAATGTACTGGGTGGGTGAAGTGGAGAGGAGAAGAGGAGAGGAGAGGAGAGGAATGATGATGATAATGATGATGATGATGATGATGATGACGATGATGATGATGATGATGACGATGCTGATGGTGATGATGATGATGATGATGATGGCAGGAGGGAAGGGGCAGCGGGAGGAGGGAACGCGGGGCACCGTCTCTTCAAAACGAGGACCCAACACCACAAGATGGTTGGGAATAGTGTATGCTTTCGGACAATATACCGTGATCGTATGTTTAGAGCCCCGCTAGTTTTAGGATACCATACACACTGTAAATTACGAATGCGTTTGTTGGTCCGATCTGCCTCGCGACAACATTTGAGGGCGCACGGCTGCCCAGCAAGACCTGGGCGCTGGGCCGGGCACAATGGAAGAAGACGAACAAACAACTCACACACCAGCGCCTGACCACCTGGCAAGCCCAAGGCCCCAGGGCAATGCGAAAGGAAGAGCCAAACATCCAAATCCCGACGGCCTCTGTCGGCTCGAGATCGCGGCGACGGCCAAACCGACCGTGCATCGACAAAACGCTGGTCACCTCAAGTCAGGGCTTCTCGGAACCAGGGACTCCAAAGGATGTCTCAGGCGAACCGGGCCTGAGCAAATCGCGGACTACTTCTTGGGACCAGGATTCGTGAGAACGTCTCAAGCGAAACGGGCCAAAGCAACTCAATTCAGGGCATATCGCAGCAGCCCGGGGTTCGGAGGATGTCTCAGGCGAAACGGGCCTGAGTACCTTGCGAACCACATCTTGGACCCCCCCCGCCCCGCGGCGATGCTCGATAAACTCCCTCGCGGCCAGCCTGTAGGTTCCTAAGGAGTTTCTCGAAATGGCCCACCCCCCTCCACCTCCCCCCCATCCTCAACTAGAACCGCGCGCGCGCTTCGCGAGCGCTCGGGTTCTAGCGCAGGCCATGGCGTTGTTAGCTGTGCGTGTTTTTCGGACGGGCTCATTCCATGCCTTTCCTTACCTCGTCCTCCAATGTTCCTTATACGTTCTTCCTCGTTAACCCTCCAATTTCTCTAGGTTGTCCCCGCCTTTCGTTTCTCATTATTATCGACGGCCTCCTCTTGCTTGAGATTATGCGGGGGCTTCGAGCTGTTCAGGGCCGGCGTGGGGAGATCTTGAATATGAAGTGGGCTGGCTTGAAGTGCGCGGGTCTCTTGTGGATCTTCCTGCCTGGGCTGCCTTGATAGCCTTCGGGCCCGCCTGGGGCCCTCTTGGGCGCTTCTTCGAAGTTGCGGGGCCGACTCGAGCCTCGGCGCCGTGTGAAGATCTCCCGAAGCCATCCTAAGGAGACGAACGTGAGACTTACTGAGCAAGGAGAAACCTTCATGGTTTTTGCGTTTATGGCTCTCCAGGGTCATTTGGGAAGGCTTTTGGGAGCTCCACTGGGGCATCTTGTGGCCCCTGGGGGCCGCCTGGAAACATCTTGGAACGTCTTGGAACACTAAGCCAGTATGAGCGCCTGCGTGGAACAAACCAATGTGGGAGAAAGAGGGGTACAGCAGCCTTAGGGTTTCGATATCATCCGATGTAACGTGGGCTTCCTGGCACAAAATACAGTTGAGCTTTATGATGAGCCCGCCGAACTTCCGAAAGCGACCGAGCTGCCTGCGATAACCACCGAAAGCGCTCCCAAACAGAGCTCTTGAAATCCAGGGTACGATGCTGAGGACTCGGCGAATGTGGAAGGGGCTTGACATAAGGCTGTGGGCGGGCACACAGGCAGGCCATCCCCACACCGCCCAGAAACGCGGGCAGCAACGGCACTGCCACGAGCAAATGCACTAGCGGATGCTTGCTCGAGAAAATCTTACTCCGCGCCCCTGAGCTTCAGCTGGGCCCTCTCTCTCGCGGTCTCGGCGTGGGCTTTCAGGATCCTGAAGTGTTGGAGGCGGGAGGAGGTTCGGGAATACCTCCAACGACTTGTCATTCCCCAAGTGTTTCTCTCCCGAATCCAGCTCCCGGGCATCCTCATTCTCAATCGCGTACACCTGACCTTGGAGAGGGTTGCTGCCCATTTTCATGGATGGGCGCCGCGCATTCTTCTCGACGATGTCGGCTTCAACTAGAGCGTGGACCTGGCCAAGGACGTAATTCTTCTGGCGGACGGGCCGCGGAATGTCGCGGCCGATGCCCAGCTCGTGGTTCTGCCGGTCGCGCAGGTCGGCCCATGTGACCTTGAGCCCTATGCTGAAGGCCCAGACCTCGTGAGCCTCTTCCTTGGATGTGAGCTTGAGAGCGTACGGGTACTTGAAGTTATTCCCGCGGAAGGACATGTGGGCACCGATTTCCTGTGGCATCTTGCTCGTGACGAGTTGTTCAACTCCATCTGCGAGGCCATCGGCGGCCTGGGGAAGCCGCGCACCCAGAGCTTGTAGGGATCAGCATCGTCTCCTTGATGCTTCGAAGCCCCACGAGGCCCAGGCCTTGGCATGCATCATGGGCTGGTTCGCCGACTCCTCCAGTCGGACCAGGGGTCGCTGTGCACCGAACTCCCTGAGGATCCAACCAGATTTGACGAAAGCGCATTCAAGACCTCGACCAAGCGGGAGGTGAGTTCGGCCTCGAGAATGGCGGGGGCGGTCTTCTATCGCGCGGCGCGTACGAGGTCTTCTCCTTCACCTTGGCTGGCGTTGGCATAGAGGCTGGACATCCCCTCCTCTCCCATGGCCGCTGCCATCTCCAGAGCCGCAATCTTGGCAGCCTGGCGGTCGAGGTCCGACTTCAGGTCGGAGACGTCCTTGCCGAACTTATCCATCATCTCGCCTGATATTTGATCCATGCGCTGAGCTTGCAAAACTTGCACGTGGGTCTGGCCTGTGATCGAACCTAGCTGGGAGGAGGGCGGCTTCAGGCAATCCACCATCACTGTCGTGAGGGTTTCCATATCGATAGCGGCCAGCGCGGCGCGACAGAAGGCTGAAAGTGGACGCCGACCTCACGCAAATGACGCTCGATTCCCCCCTCGGCAGCGTCCAAATTCGAAACGCCAGGGATGAACGTTCCGAACTTGAGCCATAATGGCCTGAGCAAAATGGCTACGGATGACGCTGGTGATGGCGACGATGAGGATGCTAATGATGACAATCATGATGCGAGGAGGGGGGAGGGGGAGGAGGAGTAAGGAGGAGGAGGCTCTGGAGACTCTGGATGACGACGAGGTGTGCCGGGAACGATGCACCAGGCCAAAAAGCAATACTCATAATCCCGTCGAACGCTCAACGGACGACTCAAGCGAAAATAGGAACAGGCCTCTTGAAACCATTACCGGTTTTCTCTCCAGAAGGGCCCCGCCCCTGGATGAGGTACCTTCTCTTGAAGTGCCTCGCAGACCCCAGGGGCGGTCTCCCCAAACACTGTTTGGAAATCAAAAACGCCCTAGACACACATCTGGCGGCGCATTCAAACCACCAAACCATTGGACCAGTGTGCCATAGCTTATGGGGCGGGTGCGCTTCTCGGACCCCTTTGGGACCCCCAAGACACGGAAGGCGCGCGAAGTCTCCACGACGAGCACGACTATCTCCGCATCTCCCGCACACCCATCGTCCCTTAAACCTGTGAATTACATTGCCTCCATCCTCGCTTAGGACGACATGAGGCCCGCGCGCGGGTCTTCCTTCACTCACTTGCTGGACGTCCTTCCAGCCGCCTTTTGGACACAGCCGCAGAATGCGCAGCACACATTTCAAAGTCAAAGGTGCACCCGCCTCGCGCATCTTCCGCAACTTCTCATTGGACTTCTCGCGGGGATGGCCGTCGGCGCCCAGCGTTGCAAAATAATCTGCGCTCTTGTTACCTGTCCAGTAGGGCAAGCAGACTCCTTGGTCGATGGCCCTGGTTCTTGACATGTGCGAAGGAATCCAGACAACATCCATCTCTGCAACACCAATGTCTAATGCGACTTGCCAGAAATCTTTCCATAGTTCCATGTACTGATGGCCAAAATTGCACCCATACGGATAACCATGTGCCCATCCCTTCTTGAGATCTTCGCAGTCGGTTACAATCGTGATGTGCCCAGCTGACTTGTGTTTCGAAGCTTTGGTGGCCGCCCAGATCTCGCCTGCTCCAGATGTCGGAGTGAGGAGGAGGAGGAGGAGGAGGAGGAGGAAGAGGAGGAGGAGGAGGAGGTGACGCGGGGCGCTGTCTCGTCAAAACGAGGACCCAACACCGCAGGATGGTTGGGAACACATCGGACTTCACCTCGATATCGATCGCACACAATTCCGCTGGCCTCCTTCAAAACAAATCCGGGCGGTAAACCTACTAATAGAGAGCCCTGGGCCCACGCCCTCTCGGGGAAAAACATGACGTCGGGGGCCAGGGGATGGACCACTCCACGCCCTCCTGGTGCTGGCAGAACGCCTGCTCGAGGAGCGAGCTCACCTTGGAGACCGGCAACAAAAATGAGGGGCAACGTTAGGGGGACCGGCTCGAGGGGGTCGGGCGTCGAGCTGGAATCGGCGAGACATCGCCGACATGCCCTCGATTGTGAATCGGCACGTTCCTGGGCGGGGTGGGCTAACGGGCGCCTGTCGGCGATGACTGGGCACTTGGACGTCGATGCATCCCCCCCCTGAGCCTATTCACCCTATCATTGCCCCTGACCATTCGGGGTCCCAAAACGTTGCGGTCACAGAAGGGTACGCGATCTCGAGATCCCCAAGGACCTCACCGCACGATCTGTCACCCCGCAAGTTTGGGACTTCGAAGGTCGCAATCGCCCGAGACATCCCCAGAGAGCGCCAGAAATAACCAGGTCCCAACATCGCACGGTCACTCCGAATCCCCACTGACTCACCACACGGTGTGGTCACCGCACTGGCTGCGGGCCCCCGAAGCAGCACCGCCACCAATCTTGTCCAAACAATTCCCAAACACTGACCTCGTTCGAACACGCCCTGCCACGGCCCATGGGGCACGTACGACACGGATACGCACCGCTATCTTCCTCCTCCTCCTCCTCCTCCTCCCTCCTCTTTCCTCCTCCTCCTCCTCCTCCTCCTCCCTCCTCTTTCCTCCCTCCTCCCTCCTCCTCCTCCTCCGCCTCCTCCCCCGCCTCCTCCTCGCCGCTCCACTGCCCTCTGCGGTGCACTCTGACCAGGGTCTCGAGGCGAAGCCCGCCGTGGCGACCAGGGAAGGGCGGTGGCATCGGCACCTCGCCATCGCTCGGGCGTCCATTCCCTGTGTTTTTTTCGGCTTCGTGTGGCTTTTTCGCCAAATGGTCAAGGATGCTCCTCGATTGCTCTCGCCGAAGGAACAATGCACACGTCCGAGCGATGCCAAGGCACACTTTCTCCCCCAGAGCGCCCGGCCATGCCCGTGGCGGTGGCGCGCAGCTCCCGGAGACCTCCGAGGTCCGAAGCTCAGGCCCGGGCGGGCCCCCCTACAGGCGGATCCTGGGCGAGAAATGCATAAAAACAGTAGCCAAGAGATGCTCGAGCAGATTCAAACAAAACTTCTCCTCCTCCTCCTCCGCCTCCTCCTCCTCCTCCCTCCTGTTCGGAGCCCCGCGCCCTCCTCCTCCTCCTCCTCAACTTCGAAGCCTCGCCCCCATACGATGCCCTGGCTATCCTGTGCATGCCCCCCCTCCTCCTCCTCCTCCTCCTCCTCCTCCTCCTCCTCCTCCTCCTCCTCCTCCTCCTCCTCCCCCTCCCCTGGAGAGGGAGAGGCCCCAATGCGGCCTCCGAAGGCCCCGACGTCCTCGGCGCACGGTGCTCCGGAGAACGCTCCTCGCGCCCCCACCCGCTCGCGCGGCGCTCCGCGCGCGCCGGCGGGCACAGCCGCTCGCCCCCGGGGGGCCGCGGGCGCGGGGGCCCAGGCTCGACGCGCGCAAGGCGGAGTGTTTCCCCCCAGGGGGGCCCCCGCGCGCGCCGCGGGCGCGGGGGGCCCCCGGGGGGCCGCGCGCGAGGCGGAGTGTTTCCCCCCACCGCGACAGTTAATGTCGGGTCGGGCGAAAAGGGGGGATAGCAAAGGGGGGGTTTGAGAACCAGCTCGCGCAGCTGATCTTCCCGGCGCCTCCCGGCGCCGGAGGCGGCCATGTATCGAGGAATGGGCCCCTCGGTGAGGCCGAGACCAGCTGCATGCAGCAAATTTCGTAACCCCCCCTTTCCCAATCCCCCCCTTTCGTCCGGCCCGATAATGCGGGATGACGATTAATTAAAAAATGGGAGGGAACGATTAAACAAATAGTTTTCTGCTACTTCTGCATAATTTTCCGACTGGAGGAGAACGAATACAACAATTGTTTTCTGCTACTTCTGCACCATTTTCCGACTGGAGGAGAACGATTTAAAAAATAGTGTTCCAGCCCGCGGCCGGTTTTTTCTAATCGTCATCCTGGGCGCCGCCGCGTGAACACGACCCCCGGTCATTTATTAATCGTCATCCTCCATTACAAATTGGAGGGATGCAAAAACACTCCTACCCTGAGTTCCAAGTGCGTGGTCCGCACACCTTCTGGGAGCTCCCAAAGGCCAGAGAGTCGCCAGGACGCCGCGCGACACGTGCGATATGCAGGGTTTACTCTGTCAGCCCACAGGTGGTTCAGCGCACAGCGCCTCGTAAACCGGGGCAGGGGCGTTTTTAACGCCCTTGGCCAATGGAAAAACTGCATGCGTGAAATGACCCACATGTTGGCGAAAAACCATGGATGCGAAGATTGTGGCGCCAGCGGAACACCTGCCGACCTCTGCTCTGCCTGAATTATTGAAAGTGGATATTCGAATTGCCTTCTGGCGCAATGCTGCCTGTGCGAGGCGGTGATTTATCCACAACCACCGTTTGCGGAATCGATCTTCGAGGACCTCTGCAGGCGTTACCCTATTGATATGTTTGCCTCCCCCCCACCCCCCTGAGCCGGCACATGTCCACATCCACCGCCTGCCGAGGTCCCCGAGGATCTACGGCACGGAGCTTTTGCTTGGCGCGTGGCGGCGGCGGCCCCGGCGGCACGCGAATCATGCCCTGCGAGCCGAAAGCGCGTCGCTCCGCACCGCGGTACGGGGGGCCGGGAAAAGATTGGAGAGCTGAATCTTGGGAGTGGGGACGTTGCTTGTGCGTCGCGCCGAGGCGTGGTGAGCCGCCAAACGCGCGTGGGCAGACCAGTGCGGCAAGCGCACACAGCGAACAGACTCGCCAAACGCGTGGGGAGACAGCTCCGACGCGCCAAATGCGCGCCCGGAGGGCGGCGGGAGGAGGCGGAGGAGAACGATGACGAAAAAGACGAAGATGATGCAGAATAGAATGTATGTTACCTGCCAAGACGCGCAGACCATGCAATACACATTAGACGTAGTCTTCTTCTGCTGAGGCGACGTTCCTGGTGATTTTGGTTACGAGTTTTCTCCATTTGACTGGGTGCCCCAATGTATCCATGAGAGTTCCATTGCTTCTAAACAGGAAGACACAATTGCGTACAATTATGAGGCCCATTCTTGATTTGATCTCCCTTTTTTGCGTTCGCACCCCCACGCGATTGGACAGATACTTCCTGCTTGATTCTTTTGCGCAAGCAGAGGTCGTAGGAGCACAGGCCAACTTTGCCAAAGAGTATCAATTGTTGTTGAAACAATTGAGATGTATATATCGCGTGCTTACTTTGTTCCAGCACAGGTTTATCTGAAATCCGTGACACGAAGGATGGAGGAATCTGCAATATTTGTCTTATACATCTCGCCTCAAAGCTGTTCAATGTCTTTCTGCTTTCGTTGTTAAACCAAGCCGAGCTGATCGAATGCATAACTTTGCTCGTGATCATCGCTTGGAATATTTGTAGCGTTCTTTGGACCGTGATTGTTGCGTGTTTCCAGACTTGGGAATACTTCGACAATTCGCACCAGGCCGCACCATTCTAGCACCGACGACGGACGTCGAGGACGACGACTTCGGCGACAACGACACGCGAATGGGACTACCAGTACGAGTGGGCGGGGGTGTATGCACGTCGGACTTGTGTGCTGCCTCTCAGAGGGCTTCCCAGTGGAGGTAGGAGCGAGGTGTTCGACGGTGGCGTGACGCCGCGAGGTGGCGGCGGCTGCGACGTGACTCCCCGTCTCTGGACCGCCCACTCCTTTTGATAGTAGGTTACTCGTTACTCGTGCCTGGGCTTGGACGGTGGCTTTAGTTTCTCTCGCTGCCCTTCTCAGGTATGCTTCTTTCCCGACCAAACAAGTGCGGACAATCACAGGCATTGGCATTGAGGGCCACCATGGGACCTCACACCCTCCGCAGCTGCCATCATAAGGGGCACCGGGGGCAACTCCTCACGAACCCGGCACCGCACGTGCAGTGCCAGGGGTGGCGGCCCGTCTTCCCATCCCACCTTCGCAGCGGGACGTCGACGGGGGCGCGACGCCGAGAGGAGGCGGCGGCTGCGGCGTGACTTCCCGCCTGTGGACCGCACCCTCAAGCCCCTCCTCAACTTCCTTTCTGCTGACCCTGCTGGGGCAATATTTGATTATCCCCCCGCGGCTCCGAACTTTGTTACCCCCCCTGTGAACAACCTTGCCCCGCAGAAAACACAAGGCAAGAGCGGCCAAACATGTCAGCATGCATGCACAGCGGGTAAAACAACCATGGCCGAGCAGCAAATCGCAGGATGCGTATGCGATCACCTTGGCGAGCCACATCACTGAACGCGCGACCACCGTGTTGCAAACATCATGCAGGCTCCACGGCAAGCACACCAAGGCCTGACAACACGATCGAACATACTTCTGCGCCTGTATGCACGCTTCACGAGTCTGGAGGTCGATGATCCCCCTACAGTCGGGGCGTTGACCTAAGGAAGCCTAATAAGGAACGAGGCCCCTTTTTTCCATAAGTTAACCTTCGATTTCCTGCCAGAAACAGAAGGAAAACCTGAGGCAAGCTGTGAAACACTTTAAGGAACGCGGAGCCCCTCCCCAACGAAAAGGGTTCCTTCTTCAGGGCCCCGACTGTAGTGCTCTCGCACAGGCCCCGGCGGCGTTCAGTCCAGCGGGGAAAGCGTCGAAACGCGCGCTACAGGACGGCAGGGGAAGGCCGCGTGCTGTCCAGTGTGCGTGCCCCGAGTCTCGTGCCCGGATGTAGGCCCTGGCAACACTTTGCTGAACTGTCTCCCCCTCCTCCTCCTCCTCCTCCTCCTCCTCCTCCTCCTCCTCATCATCATCATCATCATCATCATCATCATCATCAGCATCATCATCATCTGGTGGGACAGAACGTGCTCTCCGCATTGGGCTTCGCCACGGACGGCGGTGGTGACAGCATGCTATCTGGTGCGCACAGCTCAGATTCGCACACACGCCAACACCAGTGCAAGGCCTCGCGAGACAGGAGAGGCCCGACGTGTACCACGAAAGCTTGCTCACTTGTTTGCTAGGCGCAGTGGGGTTCTCCGAGCAGGGTGGCGGGGTTAGAGGAGGACCAGGGACATGTTACGGGACGAGGAGACGGACCAAAGCCCTGAGGAGAGACCGGGCTGGCAGGACCTGCCGAAATTGCCCAATAAGCCCAGCGCCGACGCCGCTTGGCCGATCGGCCCGGTCCGAATGACCGGAAAAAAAAGGCGACGGCCGATCGGCGATCCGTTCATCCTCTGGTCTCTGGTTTGCGGCGTTCCCCAAACGAACATCGCCCGCGCAGGGCGCCAGTTCAAGCAGGCCAGACATGGGCGGATCTTCACACGCCGAGCGCGGCTCCGACTCGGCACAGCAAGCAATGATAAATTGCTGGCGGGGCAGTTCCGGATGGGAAATAGGAAAATCAAAAACGCCAAAACACCTGCACAGACATCTCGCGGCAAAGAACACTCAAAGACGCGCTACCAGCGAAGCGAACAGGTCCAGAAGGGGTCGTGAGGCTAGGGGCCCGGGAGCCAGACACATTCCACACACTCACACACACGGGACACACGCCAGACACACCTTGGACATACCCTGGACAGGAAACACCCTGGACACACGCCAGACACACCCAAACACAAGCCAGACACATACCAGACACACGCCAGATACACTCCAGACACATGCCAGACACATGCCAAACACACGCCTGACACATGCCAGACACACGCCAAACACACGCCGACATACGCAAGACAGACGCCACGAACAACCCAGACAAGCCAGACACACACACACACACATCAGACAGACGCCAGACACACGTCAGACACATGCCAGACACACGCCAGACACACCCAAGACACGCGCCAGAAACGCGCCAAACACACGCCAGACACAGTCAGGCACACACCAAACAGATGCCAGGCACACGCCAAAATCACCCAGACACACGTCAGACACACGCAAGACACACGCTAGACACACGCCAGACACACTCAGACACACGCCAGGCACACTCAGACACGCCAGACACACGCAAGACGCACTCAGACACACGCCAGACACACCGAGACACATACCAGACACACATCAGTCGCACGCCAGGCACACGCCAGGCAGACGCCAGGCACCCGCCAGACACGCGTCAGACACACGTCAAACACACGCCAGACACACGCCAGGCACACGCCAGACACACCCAGACAGGCCCCAGAAGCACGGCAGACACACGCCCTACACACGCCAGACACACGCCAGACACACCCAGACACATGCCAGACACACCCTGGACACACGCCAGACACACGGCAGACACCTAGGCACACGCCAGACACACGCCAGACACACGCCTGACACACGCCGGACGCACGCCAGACACACGCCAGACACACGCCAGACACACGCCTGACACACGCAAGTCACATGCCAGTCACACGCTGGACAAACCTAGACAAACACCAAATACACGTCTGACACTTGGCAGACACACCCGGACACACCCCGACACACCCCAACCCAGAATGACCACGACGAAGACGACGATGGCTGCAACGACTGCGAGTGCGACGACCCCATCTCCAACTCTGACGACTCCAACGCTGGCGACGGCTACGGCTCCGACGACTCCGACACGATGTCCCTCCGACAACGCTTGTCTGCCTCACCCCTTCTGCATGGCTACCGCAAGCGAGCCAATGTAGACACATAAAAGTGTAGACACACAAAAAGCGCATATGCCTATACCAACAAGCATGTGTCTAGACGCAACCTACTATGTTGCCGTACGCTGGCGAACACTTTGGAACGCATCCTGGCCTCGCAGTTGTAGGCATTTTTGCTGTGCGTGGAAACAGTGAGATGTTGCATTGTACGCGCGCACACAACACTGGAGTGTGGACACATCTCGGGCTGGGCAAATTGGAATAGCGCAAACCTGTCGAGATGACCGCGCGAAAGAGACACCCCAGACAGTTCCAGACCGACCCCATTACACCCCAGACACACACCGCAGACACACCTGGCACGAACTCCACACGCACACACACACACACACACACGCCAGACACCCGCCAGACACACATCAGACACACTCAGATACACGCCAGACACACGCCAGACACACGCCAGGCAGACGCCAGACACACGCCAGACAGACGCCAGACAGACGCCAGACACACGCCAGACACAGGCCAGACACACGCCAGACACAACCAGGCACAAGTCAGACGCACCCAGAACAACGCCAGACGCGCGCCAGACACACCCAATACACAAGCCAGACACACGCCAGACACAGTCAGACACACGTCAGGCAGCCCCAGACACATCCCAGACACACATCAGACACATGCCAGACACACTCCAAACACAGGTCAGACACAGGCCAGACGCACGCCAGACACACGCCAGACACACGCCAGGCATACGCCAGACACACGCCTCACACACGCCTGACACACGCCACACACATACCAGACACACGCCGGACATACCCTGGACACCCCTTGGACACACTCTGGGCGCACACTGGACAGATCCCAGACACACCCAGACACACGCCAGACACCCGCCAGACACACCGAGACACACGCCAGACACACGCCAGACACACACACACACACACACACACCAGAAACACGCCTGACACACGCCAGACGCGCGCCAAATGCACGCCAGACACACGCCAGACACACGCCAAACACACGCCAGACACACCCCGGACACATCTCAGACACACCCCAGGCACACCCAGACGCACCGCAGACACGCCTCACACACACCCAGACACTCCGTGACACGCAAGGCTCACGCCAGACACACCCAAACACACCTCAAGATGACGGCGACGACGACGACGATGACCCTGACTACTCCAACTGCAACGACACCATCTTGAACTCTGACGACTCCGACTCCGACGCCGACTCCGACGACTCCGACTCCGATTCCGAAAGCGGCCAGGAAGGCGTTCATGCAACGTCTTGCGTCCTCTCTCATCCTTTCCTTCCTCCCTCATGGTGCCCTAGTCCTTCGTCCTCCTTTCCTTGCTTCTGTCCTCTCGGTCTCTCACTCCCTCCCTCCTGCTGCATCTGCTTATCTCCTTCCAGCTCTTTCGCCATCCAACCCTTGTCGTCCATCCCCAGCTCCCCATCCCACCCCTCCCCTTCCACCCTTTGTCCATCCTCTGCCACCCTGTCCTACAGTCGGGGCGTTGACCCAAGGAACCCTAAACAAGGAACGAGGCCCCTTTTTCTCCATGGGTCAAGCTTCGATCTCCCGTCGAGGACACCAGGAAAAAACCTGAGGCAAGCTGTGAAACACTTAAGGAGCACGGTCAAGTTAGGGTCCACTAGCCCAAACTTGCAGCCCACTTGACCGTGCCCCACCCACCCATGACCCAAGACATATTGATCTCGATGCGGTATCTACACGCGACTCGCAAAACGACGACGAGGACGACACCGATGACGACTCAAGTGGGCTGCAAGTTTGGGCTAGTGGTCCCCAACGAAAAGGGTCCCTTCTTCAGCGACCCGACTGTATTACCCCCCGGAACCTCTTCCCGCCTCGTCCTCCGCTCTGCGCAGGCCATCGCCCGCGCTCCGCGCGCTCGTGCCGCCCCCGGGGGCGGAGGCCCGGCAGGAGACGGATGAGAGGAGGGGGGAGGAGGGAGGAGGAGGAGGGAGGAGGAGGGGGAGGAGGAGGAGGGGGAGGAGGAGGAGGAGGAGGAGGAGGAGGAGGAGGAGGAGCAGAAGTGGAGGCTGCAAGGGAGGAGGCCCCCGGGAGCCTTGCTTCGGGCCCAAACTACGAGCACCCTTCCACGGCGGCGGCGCGACTCGCCGACTGCAGAGCGGGAGCTACCAGGGGCAAAGCAGACCGACCTCGCTGTTGACCACCCTCGCTTCCAAGAGATACCAAACGATGCCAAACCACGGCCTGTACTGGTCAGGCCGCTTGACGAGGAGGCGCGTGGTATGACTTGGGTTTGCCTGGAAGCGAAAGCGGGGCAGGTACTCCACGCTCCGGGTGACGGTGCGGCCACTCTCGAGAGCTTTGGCGGCCGTCTTCATGGGGCGCAGTCCATTTTATCGCAACGCTCGGCCAGACGTTCAATTCACGCAGGCAGGTCTGCGCTGACGTGCGATACGGGCGCTCACTCTTTGATGGGGGTGCTCTGGTCCCCTCCCCCCTGGACCCTAAACACATGGTGGCCACTGTGTCCACTCCTGGACAATCGAGAGAAGGGCTCGCCTGCAACTGCCAGGCGCCAGGGCGTCGCAGCGGCTATCTCAGGTGGATCCATCTGCCTGGCTCACAGCCCTTTATGTTGAACCAATAAGTATGAATTCCCATACGGATGACCGTAGCAAACGTCGTGTCTTCGGGGGTTCTCTCGAACTGCTGGAACCGCGTCTTCCTCGTTAAGTTCTCCATGCCCACCCACATCGCCGCAATATCCTTGGTGACAAGGTAGAACTCGCCGTACATGCCCCCTCTCCACTGGTCGAACTGCCTGCCGTAGAAAACGCGGGTGGGCGGAAGGCGGAGCAGATCGTTGTAGATCGCCGTCACGAAGGGGTACGTGTCAAGGTCCATCTTTGCGACGTGCGTCGCCCAGGGGTACTGCAGGGCGTGCCGGAACCACGCCGGGGTCTTGTACTGGCCCTCCCTCCACATCTCCCTGTTCTTGCCGAGGTTCCACCAGACCCCGACGCCGTTGTTCTGGCGATTGGCCGGCTGCACGTCGGGCAGGAACACTACGTCATCGGCTTCCTCGACGGCGTCGCGCGAGGCGTTCGCGAATACGAACAGAGGCATGATCGAGCACCCAGCCTCTGCGTGGCGGCGCAAGGCGCAGACGCGGCTGTGGGTCATCCAGGTGGCCCTGTGCACGTTGCGCACGTCGCAGGCGTAGGTGGGCGTCATGACGGCCAGCAGCAGCTTGACGTCCGAGAAGGCAGACTCGCCACGCGGAACGCCCAGTGCGTCGCGCGTCTTCCTGTCCAGCCCCTTCGCGGGCTCGTTCTTCTGGTCCTCGACCGTCACCGAGACCGAGCGCATGCAGAAGCTGTACGGCTGATCCTTCTCGGAGGCAAAGGCTTCTCTGAACTTCGACGGGAGGAGGAGGCTCAGCTCGAGTCTGCGCCCGCCGTCCAGCCCGAGCGCGGCCGAGCCGGGAGGGCAGGCGACGCCGGCCGTGTCCCCGACAGAAGGCCGCGGGGGCGGGGGGAAGGCCGCGCAGCCCACGCCGTACGATGCTGGCAGCGTCGTGTTCAGCTGGCTGTACACGTCGTGGCCATTCTCGGCGGTGCCATAGAAGATGCACTCGCCCCGCTTTATGCGCTGCCACATCTCGGGCGCCATGGGCCACTGCCCATTCACCTTGCTGCAATGCCGATTCGTCTTCTCCACGAGCACGAGCCCGAGGGACGCGTTGCAGACAAACCGGTACGACTCCTTGTCATCCGTGTGGAGGCAGGTCCCGTTGGGACGCCAGACGTCTTTCTTGCGGGCGCCCTTCCAGGGGGTATCATGACTCGTGCAACTGGGATCATTGAACCAGCCGTGCTCCAGCACGGCCGGGAGACCTCGCTCGTCTTCTCCCGCGCCCCCGCCAGCAGGCCCGCGGCCTTCGCCAGCTGCGGGCAGCCCCGGCGTCGGCGCGCCTGGCGCCAGCCCAGGTGCTGGGCCGGCCGCCGCCGCCGCCGGGTCCGCGGGCGGCGCCGCCGCGTCGAGTCTGCTGGCCAGGCCGAAGGCAGGGGAACGAAGAATGGCATACACCCTGCGAAATGCTTAAGAAATCATGGGTTAAGAAACTCAGAGTCTCAGAATTTGAATACAAACCCAGAAGTTCTATTGAAATCTTAGGATTTACATTGAAACATTAAGAATAATCGAGACTCTGGCCAAAAACTTAAGTTTTCTTAAGCATCGCCCAGGGTGTAAGCATGAAGGCGCGGACCTCCGAGGTTTCGTGCTTGTGCCCCCTTTCGCTCCCCTGGAGGGAAAACAGCGCGAGCGGCCCGCGGAGCGCCCGCGGGCCCGCGGGGGGCTGGCCCTGCAGCAGGGCCGCGCCGAGCAGGCAGAGCGCATCGGATGGGCCGTGCTTTCCACCACGACCACCACCATAACTTGGATCGGGGAGACGTAAGACCCGGGTACGGGGGACTCGGAAATCCCCGACGAGGTCGTCAAAAAAATGACGAGGCCGAGCCTGCATTTTGACGAGGCCTCCCGCTGCAGACATCCCACGAAACTCCTCCTCGTCAAAATCCGAGGCGCGGTCGTCAAAAAACGATGGCGAACCCGAGTCCTGGCAAACCCGGGTCTTACGCTCCCCTGACACCATAACTTGGATGGGGGGAGGTAGGGGCAAAACAAACCTACCTCGCTTTTGACCACCCTCGCTTCCAAGAGATACCAAAAGATGCCCAAACATGGCCTGTACCGGTCAGGCCGCTTGACGAGGAGGCGCGTGGTATGACTTGGGTTTGCCTGGACGCGAAAGCGGGGTAGGTACTTCACGCTCTGGGGAGGAGGAAGGGAGGTGGAGGAGGAGCAGGAGGAGGAGGCGGAGGAGGACGTCCTCCCCCTCCTGCTTCTGGTGGTGGCGGTGGAGAGCAGACCCACCGGCATAGGTGGTGATGAGGGCCCCTGCGGTCGAGCAGATCGCGATCGCCCTGGCGCTGTGAGGCATGGCGCGTGCCCATGGCGCGCTGCACGGGCGCGGCCTGCTCGAGCCTCGGGTCAAGATGGCTGCGGAGGGCCGCCCGCTTCTTTTGAGGGTGGGCTCTCTCGTGCCTGGGCTTGGCCGGTGGCTTATGGACGCAGCCCGAAATTTCACTACCGGGAAACGAACAATCAGAACTGCGCTGAATCACCGAATCCGTTAGATGCCAGTTTTAAGTCGGGGGGTGGGGGATATCCCGCTGGCCGCTGGCCGTTTTCCAGTCGGACTCGATTGGGCAGGACACGCGAGAGGACACAGGCCCCTTCCGAGGGCCACGCTGCCGTAGGAATGCAGGAGGCATGGGTCTGTGAGGATACTTCGCTGGCAGTTCTAAGCCAGGGGGGTGAGGCTATATCGCTGGCAGTTTTCAGCGAGGGGTGTGGGGATACGTCTCTGGCAATTTTAAATCGGGGGGTGCAAACATCTCGCTGGCAATTTTAGGCCAGGGGGTGGGGATGTGTCGCTGGCATTTTGAAGTCACGGGGTGTGAGGATATTTCGCTGGCAATGTGAGGCCTGGGGGGGGTATATTTCGCTGGCAGCTTTAAGCGAGGGGTGTGATGATACCTCGCTGGAAATGGAAGGCCAGGGCGTGAACATTTTACGCTGGCAATCTGAAGCGCGGGGTTTGAGGATATCTCGCTGGCAGCAGTAGTCCACGGGATGGGGATATACCGCTGGCAATTTTAAGCGAAGGGTGTGCGGATATGTTGCTGGCAACTTCGAGCGAAGGGAAATTGAACTGAACAGACAGAACTGAATCACCAGCGCCGTTAGATGGCAGTTTAAAGTCAGGGGGTGGGGATATTTTGCTGGCGGTTCTAAGGGGGGTGAGGATACTTCGCTGGCAGTTTTGAGCCAGGGGGTGAAAGCATGTCGCTGGCAGTTTTAGGCCAGGGGGTGGGGATATGTCGCTGGCAGTTTTAAGTCACGGGGTTAAGGATTTCTCGCTGGCAGTTTGAGGCCTGGGGGGTGCGAATACTTCGCTAGCAGTTTTGTTTAGCGATGGGTGTGAGCATATTTCGGTGGCGGTTATAAGCCTGGGGAAGAGGATACTTCGCGGTCAGTTTTTAGCGAGGGTGTGAGGATATCTCGCTGGCAATCTAAAGCGAGGGGTGCGGATATTTCGCTGGAACCTTCAGCGAAGGATGTGAGGACAGATCGCCGGCAGATTTAGGCAAGGGGGTGGGGATACTTTGCTGGCGGTTTTAAGCGCTGGGGTTCGAGGATATCTCGCTGGCAGTTTTTGGCCAGGGGTGGGGATATGTCGCAGGCGATTTTTCATCAGGGGGTTGATGATACCTCGTTGGCAGTTTTAGGCCAGGGGGGTGACATATTTCTCTGGCAGTTTGGAGCGATAGGTGTGAGGATCCTTCGCTCGCAATTTGAAGCGAGGGGTGTGAGGATAGTTCGCCGGCAGTTTAAGGCTGGGGGATGAGTTTTTTTTCTCTGGCAGTTTTGAGCCAAGGGGTTGCGGATATCCCGCAGGCAGTTTCAAGCCTGGCAGTTGTAAGCGAGGGGTGTGAGGGTATTTCGCTGGGGTGTGATGATACCTCGCTGGCAGTTTTAAGATAAAGGGGGTGTGGGGATATTTCGCTGGCTGCTTTCGGCCAGGGGATGAGGATATTTCGCTGGCAGTTTTTGGTCAGGGAGTTGAGGATATTTCGCTTGCAGTTCTAGGCCAGGGAGTGGGGATATTTCGCTGGCAGTTTTAAGTCACGGGGTTGCGGATATCTCGCTGGGTAGGGAATATCTCGCTGGCAGTTTCAGGCGCCAGGGGGTGGCGATATTTCGCTGGTAGTTTTGGGCGAGGGGTGTGAGGATATTTCGCTGGCAGCTTTTGGCCCGGGGGTGAGAATATTTCGCTGGCAGTGTTTAGCGAGGGGTGTGAGGACATGTCGCTGGCAGCTTCAAGCCAGGGAGGTGCAAAGAGTCGTGGTCGGTGCGGGCCTGCAAAGAGTCGTGGTCGGTGCGGGCTTCCACGCGCCACGCGATTAAGTATAGGGTCTTCCCATGCCTGACCCAGCCGAAATGTATCGCATCCAGCGCGGTGCTACGCCCGTATAGATGCTCGCCCCTTCGCGTGGGGCTGGTGGGGGGCCAAGGAGCGATCTGTCCGGTTTTTTGTTCAGTTTCGCCCGCGGCCCTTCTCAGGTACTCCTCTTCCCCCTCCCCCCACCGAGGCCATCATAGTCCTTACCAGTGAGGACCGCCATGCGGCCTCACACCCTCCGCAGCTCCCATCATAGGGGCCAAGGGGCAAATCCCCACGAACATGGCACCGTACGTGCAGTGCCAGGGGTGGCGGCCCGTCTTCCCACCCCACCATCGCAGGACGATGCGAAGTCCCTGAAGACGGGGCGGGGTGGGCACGAGTGGGCATCATAGCCGGCTCATAATCAAAAAAGCCAGCATCGCCTCATCGTTCATCCCATCATTGACTTCATCATTCCATACGTAGCATGCTCTCCCTAATATTTCGATGTTTTGAGACCTCGACCACTTCCCCCCGATTGTTTTTCCATCCCGAGCTTTCTCTTAACAGCCCCGAGGCCTGCTGAGGGCCCCGAGAGGCCGAAATTCACCGAATCTAAACTTTCTCGAGACGCTGGCTGTCTCTGTCTGTCACGAACGCATGTCCCAGGATCACCAGAAGAAGAAAACAACACCACAAACACAGAAACTTCTGGCGCTCTGCGCGGGGCGCAACAAGCCAATACGTGCATGATGCCTCCTCGTCTTCGACTCACGACGCACGCACGTCCGGGGATCACCGGCCACTCGTACGGCACCCACCCACCGCCGTCCACGCTGCACTCCCAGGCGCCCGGCTCCAGCGCTGTGGGAGCGAGGCAGCACCCGGCAGGCCTCCGCCGGTCCAGCGCGCAGGCGGCCCCGGCCATGGCCAGCGCGAGGCCGCGCGCCCGCGCGAGGCCGCGGGCAGGCCTCGGCCAGCGCCTCGGCGCGGCGAGGGGCCTGGGCCGGAAAGCTTCGGGAGGCCCTCGGGGGCTCCTCCTCTGCCCTCCTCCGCCTCCTCCTCCGCCCTCCTCCTCCTCCTCCTCCTCCTCCTCCTCCTCTTCCTCCTCCTCCTCCTCCTCCTCCTCCCCTCCTCCTCCTCCCTCCTCTCCCTCCTCCTCCTCCTCCTCCTCCTCCTCCTCCTCCTGGCGGGTTGATCTGCACTGGGGAGGGGAGGAGGGACGTGGGTGATGAGGGGGGAACGGGGCGAAGAAGGGGGAGGGGAGGGGGGGAGGAGGAGCGAGGGGGGCCAGCGGCGGAGGAGGAGGAGGAGGAGGAGGAGGCGAGGAGGAGGAGGGAGGAGGAGGGAAAATTGGAGAAGGAGGGGACACGATGGTGATGGAGGGCGATGGGGGAAGGAGGGGAAGGATCATTGAGGATCTATGAGAGAAGGGGGGGGGGGAGGAAAAGCAGGAGGGAGGAAAAGGGGGCAGAAGGAAGGAGTTACAGCAGGATGGAAAAGGGGGACAGGGGAGAGGGGGGGGGGAGAAAAGAGGGAGCAAGTAGGCAGGAGAGACAGGACGGAATAAAGGGTGAACGAGGGAGAAACGCCTCGCCTGAACCCGTCCGCCCACTTCCGGAGGCGACCTCGGCCGCAGCCGGTTCTTGGCCAAGGCCCGAAGCGGCCAGCGGCGCGAGAGGTCCAGGAGAGGAGGCAGAGGGGCTGCTGGGATGCGTGCGCACCTCCTCCTCGTCCTCCTCCTCCTCCTCGTCCTCGTCCTCGTCCTCCTCCTCCTCCTCCTCCTACGGCTCCTCCTCCTCCTCCTCCTCCTCCTCCTCCTCCTCCAGCTTCTCTTCCTATTCCACCTCCCCATTTTTGGCCCCACCCTACATGGACCACCGCGGGGGGGGCGGAGGGCGTGGATACGAAAATGGATTGCACATGGCCGCACCCAACACATCAAGTGGGCTGCAAGTGGCCTGAGTGCCTCAGAGGGGTACAGGTATGCGCCAAATGGGCGGGGCCCACACAGCGAAGTCATCAGATCCCCCTCCAACGACCTTGGGCCCTGGTAGGCAGCTCGTAAGTATGCTGGCTTCGGCCAACTCTCCCCTTAGCAACCCCTGCGGAGACCCACGCAACCCCTGTCAAGCCGCCGCCTCGCCGGGACACGTTTCGCCATCGCGGCGGAGCCCTGCGGCTGAATGGCAAACCGCCTGGCGGCGAAGACGACGACGGGCGAAGCGGGAGGCGGTATGCCCGGCTGCCTCCTCGCTGAGACACATCTCGGCCTGGGGGTCCTCGTGCCACAGGTGCTCGTACCGTACGCGCTCATCCGCGGCATCGCCCTGACGGGCACCCCACCCACCCACACGCAGCGGCGCCAGCGATGGCGGCGGCGACAACGACAGCAGCGGCGGCGGTCACAGCGGCAGTGGCAGCGGGGGCGGTGGCGGCTGCAGCGGCAAACACCCAAACGTGGAAGGGGGAAGGAAACGGAAGGATCGGCACTCACACAGGCACAGCAAGTGGCGGCGGCGGCAGCAGCCATGCCAGCGGCGTCGTCGGCAGCACCGGCGGCAGCCGCAGCTGCGGCTGCGATTTCTCTCGACCGCCCCCCCTCTCCCCACAGGCAACCCTGCCCTCCCAGCGCGTCCCCTCTTCCCACTTCCTCCCCCACCGCCCTGCCTTCCCCTCCCCCTGTGCACCGCAGTGCCTGTCCCGATCGTCGTTCGTCCCCCTCTCGCTCGCTCCACCCCGCCTCCCCTCCTGGCTCGTCGTGCGCCCCTCTCGCCTTCGGTGCGTCAGGGTTCTCCTCCTGTAGTTAGGACTCACTCTTCATGGCGCGCCGGCCGGCGGGCAAGTGGGTGGGCGACCACCAGAATGCCCCCCTCCCCCTTCCTCCCTTCCACCCTCCGCCCTCGCACCTGACACGTTGGTCGTCAGGGCTGTGCGCCTTCGAGGGGGGTCCCGCCAGAGAGATTCGATGTTGGGGCAACCTGCCTACGTTTTCTTGAGAGCTGCGAGCGGCATAAGCGAGTCTGCGCCACGTCCCGGGCCTGTCGAGGGCGTTGTCGTCGTCGCCGCCACCGTCGTCGCCGGGGCCGCCGGCGCCACTGCCGCCAGCGCTGCCGTGGCCGCCCCCTGGCCAGGTTTGCCGGCAGCGCCGCCGCCGCCGTGACTGCCGTCGCCGTGGCCACATCCCTGGCCCCTCTCTGAGTCCACCCTGGCCCCCTTTTCGGGCCGCGCCCCGCCGGGGGGCGACGAGCCCCCACACCCCGCGGCGAGGACCAAGAGGCTTGAAAGACGCACGGCTGGAGTCACAGGTGGGGCAGCCAGAGGACGAAAGAACAGCGCACGCTCGAAGCGATGGGGAGAAAGAGTGGGGCAGTGCGAGGAGGCGAAGGCGCTATATGGGTAGGGGTGCGGGGCGCCGGACCCCGAACGGGGGCTCTCCCGTTCGAGCGCGGGGGGGGCATCCGACAACGTACGCCCTGTAGCCCCAGACGGTACAGTCGGACCTAGGCCAGAAGAACCTCCTTCAAGAACATGAGACCCTCCCGCAACCAAAGCAAGCAAAATATTCAAGGGTATCCTCCCCAGGATGCACAAGAACATCCAACTAACACGAAGAACATTAGGGTACCCTCCCCGAACCGACCTCGATCTTCTACCTCGGTCCGACGGTATTCCACACCGAGAGATCGAATGGTCGCACACAGTCGGGACTGATTGGAGAGGACACGCGAGCGGACACGAGACCCTTCCGAGGGCCACGTTGCCATAGGAATGTGAAAATACGTGGGTCGCGAAGCGCTCAGGACATAAGGGCACCCTTGATTCGGCAGGGCCGACCCTCTGAGCGGTCTCGACTGTAGGGATGGGTGCTGGATGCCGGCTCACGACTGGAAGCCATGCGATGGGTGCACACTGCGGAAGCCCGGCGCGGCCGACCACAGGAGGGCGCAGCGCTGGAAGGACGCCCAGCCACACGGTGCACCCCTGCGCTCGTCGAGGCCTGCCGCGACGTGTGGCCCGTTCCAGGAGCCCCGGAACCAGAACGATGAACATCTCTTCGGGGCGGGGACCAACCGTCTGGCAGGCTTAGATGCCCACCACGACGTGCTCTTCGAGCCCTGACAGTGCTCCAAGAACACAAGCAATGTCCTGAGAGCATCATACCGGTGCTGCTGAAAATAGACAGCCCCAGCTAAACACGTTCTGAGAGAATTCCGTGCAGACCGACACGAGGCTCTTAGAACATCCTTTGGTGGGCCGACGGGAAAGCCAGGACGCTTCGCCACTGCTCGACTCTTGGAGGGCGGATCTCTACTTCCACTGGCCCTCGCAAGCCTTTTGCCCGCCTCCGCTCGCGGGGCCGCCTACGTTTTTGCCGCTGCTGGCCTGGCCCGCCGCCTCCCCGTGGAAAAATGGAGCTCTCACCCCCCCCAGCCCTTGGACGGCGAGCCCCCCTCTGGAACGACCCGTTCACGGTGGCAACTCCTGGGGGCCTTCCATACCACCTTGTCGGCTCTTCCGTATCGACGCGAATCGGCGCTAGATTGACGCTCGTGGACGCGAAATCGGCGCCGACACTGCATCGACGCTAAATCAACCCTACCTCATCGACTCCCAGACGCCAATCGACACGAGTCGACGTTAGATACGACTTGAGAGGGCATACCAGGCTCCCATGATTTGTTACCGAAGTCCTCCATGGAACGCCCCGTGTGTGTCTAGCTCTCTGGTGACCAAAAAAAATGAACGAGTTCGTGGACGACGACTGGTACAATTGACCCGTACCCTCCTGGCGTCTCAATTTTTGGCGACGGGCGTTTTCGTTGGGTTTCGGGCCCTGGGACCCCCACAGATCGATCCCGCTCGAGAAATGACGCGGAACGATGGGGTCTAGGGTTTCGGAAGTGACTTTTCGCGATGTCTTCATTTTTTCGCGCCGTCGGATCTAAGGACGCGCTGCAAGGATGCAAGGGCCTGGGAGGACCATGTTGACGTCTGTCGAACGAGACTGGCCAGGGAAACTCGCTGAGGATGGGCCGAAAGGGAAAGGGTGCAAAAGTACCCTTGGATAGTTGCCAGTCCTTACCATACTCAGATGACAACATATTCCGCCGTCGGCTGCGCCTGTCCCAGGGCGGTTGGGAAGTTTATGCCCTGAATTGCGGTGGCACGTCGGGGTACAAATTCCACCCCGACGGCAGAAACATGCGCGCGGGCATACATTCTCGACGTCGGCGCCGCTCGCAGAGGCAGGAGAGCCCAGAATCGAATCGATAAATCGGTCCGGCGATCGACATGAGACGTATCGGCGGAAATCGGCAACCGAGTCGGGAGAAGTCCACCCGGCGGAAGTTGACAGGCTAGTGGGCCTCCAATGAGAAAGCGGCTCCCGAATCGCCCGACGTCGAATCGAAACGGAATCGGAACCCCTCGAAATCGAATCGAATCGAAGCGGCGGCGTCGAAATGAACCCTGCCGACGGCAGAAGCGCGCGGGCATGCGCTCTCGACGTCGGCGCTGCTCGCAAGGAGGGCGACGGCGGGAGACCCCGAAGCACTGGGGCTCTCCGGCTCCGGGGCCCCTCGCCGAGACCCCCGACGCCATGATTTTTGCTCCCTCCTCCTCCTCCTCCTCCTCCTCCTCCTCATGACGTCGACCCCAGAGGCCTCGACCCATTCTTATACGGGCGCGCAAGAGCGGGGCAGGGGGAGGGGGAAGGCTCCATGGAGGGAGGCCGCCTCTTAGAAGGCGCTGGCCCTGCACCTGCACGCGCGGCCCGCGCCTTCTAAGAGAAGCAGGGGCGTTTCCGAGAAGCCTTTCCCCCTCCCCCTGCCCCGTTCTGCGCGTGGCCGACCACTCCCCAACGCCACTCCCCAGAGATCCAACGTATTGAAACATCAGGACGGATGTCTGTTTGCAGCCTCTGGCCCGCAAAGGCCCTCGCCAGGCCCCGGGGCCGTCAAAAGACGACTCGCGATGAAAAAACCGGCCCTGGGGAATGGGTCGGGTCGGGCGAAAGGGGGGGATAGCAAAGGGGGGGTTTGAGAATCAGCTCACGTAGCTGATTTTCCCGGCGCCTCCCGGCGCCGGGAGGCGGCTATGTATCGAGGAATGGGCCCCTCGGTGGGGCCGAAACCAGCTGCATGCAGCAAATTTCGTAACCCCCCCTTTCCCAATCCCCCCCTTTCGCCCGACCCGAATGGGTCGAGACTTCTGGGCCCCCGCATTGAACAAATCACGACATTGGATCGCTAGCCCCGGGTCGTCCCCTCACGGCCCCGAGGCCCGGCGAAAGGGCCCCCGGAGGCCGAAGAGAGCGAAGCCAGACACCTCCCGCGGTGATTACCCCCATGGCCTTAGCACGTCCACCTACAGGCGGATTTTGGACGAGAGTTGCCAAGCACCCAGAAAATGCAGAAAACAAATGGACCAAACAAATCGAACAAAAACCGTCCCCAAAATATTCCATATTCCTCTGCTGCTCCTGAATATTGGAAGGGCCAGGCCCGACTTAACCCTGGCCCGGAGAGGTGTCTGGGCGCCTCGCCCCCGGCGCCGGCGCCCCCCCCCTTTTTTATAAAAAACAGCAACACGACCGCAGCAGCTGCAGCCGGGGGGCGTCAACCGAGAGTTCGGCGGGAGGGGGAGGATTTCGCTGGATCTCGCTGCCCTGATCCCCGCAGCTGCGAAGCACGCACCGCGACGACGAAACTGAGCGTCTCCTACCCCAGGCCGTGCCTGGGCGACAAGGATCGGCCATCACAGAATGCGCGCAGCTTAAAAATCAACCGCCGCGTGTCTCACGGCGGCAGCGCGCTCCGGAGCTAGAGGAGGAGGAGGAGGAGGAGGAGGAGGAGGAGGAGGAGGAGGAGGAGGAACAGGAGGAGAAAGGAGGAGGAGGAGGAGGACAGGAGAAGGTGCGTCAGCCGAGAGTTCGACTGGCCGCCGTGGATATCGGGCCCGTTCTTCGCCTTCCATCTTCAAAGGAGACTTCGCTTTCCCACCGCGCCGCTGAAATTGAGCAGGGGCCGGCCGGCCGTCACGGCATGCCTAGAAGCCTGCCGCGGAATGGTCTCAGAGCCCAGAACTTTTCGAAAAACAGAGAACCATGTTCTTAGAACATAAGCCCGATGTGATGAACCAAGACAATCCTGGCCAGAAATGTTCTAAGAACCTTTCGTGCAGATCACGAAAAGTTACTAGACCATTATTTGGTGGGCCTATCGGCAAGCCAAGACGCTTCGCCACTGCTGGACGCTATCCTCTTCGAGCCTCCGTCGAATCCGCTCCGAGTCCGTGTGGAACTCACGTCGGGTACAAGAAAATACCTCCATTTACAGGACAAGCAAGGTCCACATAATATATGCAACGCCACGTTTTTCGTTCTCTTGCATGTTCAACGGCGATGTGCGAGTGCAAAGGCTCCCGCCTCCCATCACTGGTCTTTGTACTGTGGCTATGTTCCGGCGCAAGTGCATCCATTATGATTTTTCGCACATTCTACCATGAGACCCAACAGCGCGAAAAAGATTAGGCATCGCGAAAGGTCACCTCTGGAGCGTTAGACCCCATCGTTCTGCGTCACTTCTCGAGCTGGATCGATCTGTGAGGGTCCCGGGGGCCCGAAACCCGACGAAAACTCCCGGCTCCAAAAAATTGAGATGCCAGGATCTAAGGGTACTGGCATTCGTGTTCAATTCAATGTGTGCCGATGGGCCGTCGAGGCGCGGCTTCTCGACGTCTGCCGAATGAGGGGAGGGTGCCCTCGTCGCCCTGCCGCCGCAGTCGTAGTCGTCGTCGTCGCCCCCGTGGGCCTCCACGGCGTCGTCGGCCTCGGCCCGGTCCAGCGCGGGCACGGGTGAAGTGGGCTTGCCGGGCGAGGGCTTGCTGGCGGAGGGCACCTGGCACGCCCTCCAAGATGTCACCGTCGTCGCCACCGAGGTCCCCAGATCTCCAGCGCGATGCACACACATACATACATAATATCACACACATACATACATATATGATCTGTCATCTATATATATATATATACACAACATATATAGATATACGCCATACGAGTATACATATATACGATCTACATACGCACCTCCCCGAGGCAGTAGAGCTCAGAGGCGGCGAGTTGAAGCCTCAATTCCCAACCATCCTGTGGTGTTGGGTCCTCGTTTTGAAGAGACGGTCCCCGCGTTCCTCCTTCTCCTCCTCCTCCTCCTCCTTCTCCTCGCCCTCCTCCCTCCTGCGTTCGCATGCCTCCCCACCATCCATGTCGGCGCACCCCTCACACGCTTCGTGGCCCCATAGGCAGCTCCACCGAAGGCCCCAGCGGCTGCGTTCGCATGCCTCCCCACCACCCATTTCGGCACACCCCTCACACGCTTCGTGGCCCCATAGGGAGCTCCACGAAGGCCCCAGTGGCTGCGTTCGCATGCCTCCCCACCACCCCCACCCTCACACGCTTCGTGGCCCCATAGGAGCTCCACCGAAGGCCCCAGTGGCTGCCGCCCGCATGCGTCCCCACACCCATTTCGGCCACCCCTCACACGTTTCGTGGCCCCATAGGGAGCTCCACCGAAGGCCCCAGTGGCTGCGTCGCATGCGCATGCGTCTCACCGTGGCCCCATCATCCACGAAGGCCCCAGTTCGCATGGTCGGCACACCCCTCACACGTTTCGTGGCCCCATAGGGAGCTCCACCGAAGGCCCCAGTGGCTGCGCCCGCATGCGGTTCCACCCCCCATTCTGGCACACCCCTCACACGTTTCGTGGCCCCATAGGGAGCTCCACCGAAGGCCCCAGTGGCTGCGTTCGCATGCCCCCCCACCCCCCATTCGGCACACCCCTCACACGTTTCGTGGCCCCATAGGGAGCTCCACCGAAGGCCCCAGTGGCTGCGTTCGCATGCTCCCCACCACCCATTTCGGCACACCCCTCACACGTTTCGTGGCCCCATAGGGAGCTCCACCGAAGGCCCCAGTGGCTGCGTTCGCATGCTCCCCACCACCCATTTCGGCACACCCCTCACACGTTTCGTGGCCCCCATAGGGAGCTCCACCGAAGGCCCCAGTGGCAGGGTTCGCATGCTTCCACCCCCATTTCGGCACACCCCTCACACGTTTCGTGGCCCCATAGGGAGCTCCACGAAGCCCCAGTGGCTGCGTTCGCATGCCTCCCCACCACCCATTTCGGCACACCCTTCACACGCTTCGTGGCCCCATATGGAGCTCCACCGAAGGCCCCAATGGCCCCCACCACTCATTTCGGCACACCCCTCACACGTTTCGTGGCCCCATAGGGAGCTCCACCGAAGGCCCCAGTGGCTGCGTTCGCATGCCTCCCCACCACCCATTTCGGCACACCCCTCACACGTTTCGTGGCCCCATAGGGAGCTCCACCGAAGGCCCCAGTGGCAGGGTCCGCATGCCTCCCCGCCACCCATTTCGGCACACCCTTCACACGTTTCGTGGCCCCATAGGGAGCTCCACCGAAGGCCCCAGTGGCGCGGTGCCTATGAGAAGAGGGGCCTAGTTTGCGCGGCCCCTCCTTCGTCTCATATCCGTGCGGCACTCGCAACTGCATATGGTTGGGTCCTTCGCCAGGCTAAGTGTTTTTGTTGGCCGTGTGGCTCGGGGCGTCCTCAATATTCTGAAGATCGGACGCACCCCTCACGCAGATCGCGACGTCACGGTCCAAAAGCACTGCCTTGTCACAACTTCCAGCGCAGTGTGGTCAATTAGCCTGGCGAAGGACCCAACCATATGCAACTGCGAGTACCGCACGGATATGAGACGAAGGAGGGGGCACGCAAACTAGGCCCCTCTTCTCATAAGCACCGCGCCACTGGGGCCTTCGGTGGAGCTCCCTGTGGGGCCACGAAACGTGTGAACGGTGTGCCGAAATGGGTGGTGGGGAGGCATGCGGACCCTGCCACTGGGGCCTTCGGTGGAGCTCCCTATGGGGCCACGAAACGTGTGAGGGGTGTGCCGAAATGGGTGGTGGGGAGGCATGCGAACGCTGCCACTGGGGCCTTCGGTGGAGCTCCCTATGGGGCCACGAAACGTGTGAGGGGTGTGCCGAAATGGGTGGTGGGGAGCCACTGGGGCCTTCGGTGGAGCTCCCTATGGGGCCACGAAACGTGTGAGGGGTGTGCCGAAATGGGTGGTGGGGAGGCATGCGAACGCAGCCACTGGGGCCTTCGGTGGAGCTCCCTATGGGGCCACGAAACGTGTGAGGGGTGTGCCGAAATGGGTGGTGGGGAGGCATGCGAACCAGCCACTGGGGCCTTCGGTGGAGCTCCTATGGGGCCACGAAACGTGTGAGGGGTGTGCCGAAATGTGTGGTGGGGAGGCATGCGAACAGCCACTGGGGCCTTCGGTGGAGCTCCCTATGGGGCCACGAAACGTGTGAGGGGTGTGCCGAAATGGGTGGTGGGGAGGCATGCGAACGCAGCCACTGGGGCCTTCGGTGGAGCTCCCTATGGGGCCACGAAACGTGTGAGGGGTGTGCCGAAATGGGTGGTGGGGAGGCATGCGAACGCAGCCACTGGGGCCTTCGGTGGAGCTCCCTATGGGGCCACGAAACGTGTGAGGGGTGTGCCGAAATGGGTGGTGGGGAGGCATGCGAACGCAGCCACTGGGGCCTTCGGTGGAGCTCCCTATGGGGCCACGAAACGTGTGAGGGGTGTGCCGAAATGGGTGGTGGGGAGGCATGCGAACGCAGCCACTGGGGCCTTCGGTGGAGCTCCCTATGGGGCCACGAAACGTGTGAGGGGTGTGCCGAAATGGGTGGTGGGGAGGCATGCGGACCCTGCCACTGGGGCCTTCGGTGGAGCTCCCTATGGGGCCACGAAACGTGTGAGGGGTGTGCCGAAATGGGTGGTGGGGAGGCATGCGAACGCAGCCACTGGGGCCTTCGGTGGAGCTCCCTATGGGGCCACGAAGCGTGTGAGGGGTGTGCCGAAATGGGTGGTGGGGAGGCATGCGAACGCTGCCACTGGGGCCTTCGGTGGAGCTCCCTATGGGGCCACGAAGCGTGTGAGGGGTGTGCCGAAATGGGTGGTGGGGAGGCATGCGAACGCTGCCACTGGGGCCTTCGGTGGAGCTCCCTATGGGGCCACGAAACGTGTGAGGGGCGTGCCGAAATGGGTGGCGGGGAGGCATGCGAACGCAGGAGGGAGGAGGGCGAGGAGAAGGAGGAGGAGGAGAAGGAGGAGAAGGAGGAACGCGGGGGCCGTTTCTTCAAAACGAAGACCCAACACCACAGGATGGCTGGGAAAAAACATAATGAAATCCAGCGATGCTGAGCCCAGTTCTTCGAACTGGCACGTTGCATGAGACATCCTCCAAAAACAAAAAATCGAACCCGCTCTCAACGCACAATCGAGCCCCGACGTACACTGCACACACGCATATACAATATATAATACACACATACCATACACACGCCGCACCAAACACATACACACATATCACAACACACATAACACAGGCACACACAGCACCTACAACACACACGCACACACAACACACACACACGCACATCACACACACACACGCCCAACATACATATCACACAGAGCACACCCAATCCAAACAACATACGCCCACAACGACCACACAAACAAACACACACACACAACACACACACACGCACACACCTAACACACATAATACGCAGAACACACACGACCCACACATAACTCGCACATAGCGAACAGAGCACACAACAAGCACATGCCACATAGGACACACAACATAACCCATATACACCACACACACGTACACTGCACAGGTGTTAGTATGAGCCTCGGCACGCATGTATCACTTTTATTTTTCACACACACACACATATATACACAAGACTGCAGTAGCGCTTCGCGCCATGCATCTTGGTCCTGGAAGTTTGGTATGCAGGCGGACTGGCAGGAAGGTCAAGCCGACAATTTAGCGATCACTCCTTTTCTGGCATCGCCGCTATAACAATGTTATTCGTTATCCTTCCTCCATGTTTCCTTCTGGAGGCCTCCTGGGCGTGTTCTGAGGGCCTCTGGGGGCTTCCTCGGGCCACCCTGCCTCCAACCGCGGTCTCCCTGGACGACCGGGTCACGATTTGGAATGCTTCGGAGGGCGTCTTGGGGCCATCTTGGGCCGCCGTAGGGCTCTCTGAGGGCCATCTTGGACCCCTGTTGTGCCGTTTTGGGGCTCTTTTGGACTGCCTGGAAGCCCTTTCGGATGGTTATGGGGCGATTTTGGAGCCTCCCAGGCGGCTTCGGACGCCCAGAAGACCGCCGTCTTGGAGCGTCGGAAAGCCGAAAAGAGGAGAACCCCAAAATAAAACAAAAACCAACAAAGTCAATGATTTTTGCCTCTTGGGGCCTTCTTGGGAGTGCTCTTGGAGGCCTCTTGGGGCGTTTCGGGAAGATCTTTGGGGGTATGACAGCTTCTTCGGGGTCGTCGTTGACCGTATTGGGGCTCTCCTTGAACGGATCCTCTTTCTGCCACAGTTTATCATAATTTATGAAATAACATAAAAATACATAGTGTTATCACTATTATATAGAATATTAAATCGAAATATATAGAATATTCTATATAATTCTATAGAATAGTGCTACAATGCTACAACATTAGAATTTCATAATGAGAAAAACAATTTTTGTTCAACCAAAGCCAAATGTTTGTCAAGTCCAAAACATGTTGCTAGCTGGATGAAAGCATGTTGAGAAGCGGGTTTCATTTTTCAGATATGATTTTGTGACATGCGGAACTCTGTTTTTCATTTCTCAAAGTTGTTGGGTCGAGACGTGTAGACTCTGATTTGCAAACGTCAAACAACGCATAGTTCGAACTTTTGTTCGGAAAATAACTGTTTGGCCGATGTTGAATTGATTTCGCATGGTTTTGAAACGCTGCCGAACGGCTTTATGAACTCATTTTAGGCGTGTCGTTTGTAATACTTTCCAGCCATGCATCGCCAACCGGTTAAACGAGCATTGCTCAGGTCCAGGACGTTGCATCACCAATCGGTTAAACGAGCATTGCTCAGGTCCAGGACGTTGGTCCATGAGGACGTTGGTCGCGCGCGGTCCATGAGGACGTTGGTCCATGAGGACGTTGGTGACGTGCGGTCCATGTGGACGTTGGTCGCGCGCGGTCCATGAGGACGTTGGTCCATGGACGTTGGTCGCGTGCGGTCCACGAGGACGTTGGTCCACTCATGAGGATGTTGGTCGCAGCCATTTGGCTCGAGGAGGTGCGCCCTCCTCGCGCGCGTGCCGCCCACGCGCGCGCGAAGCGCTGGTCATGCATGGACCGACAGCGAGAGCGGGAGCAGAAGCTCAGGCGCTTGGATGCATTCAAGCGGAGGGTTCCTCGCACGCCGGCCTCCGCGCTGAGCGCCATCCTGGAAGAGTGCGTCTATGACGTGCCAGAGGTCAGGAACCGCAGCGCCATTAGGGAGGCGCGGGGCCTCATCATGCGCGGCAGCGGCGAGTGCGGAGCGTTGCTCGCGAAGCTGCCCGTGGAGCGCGGCGACGGCTCGTCGGGGGGCGAGACGACGGTGGTGAACCCGTTCGCTTTCCTCAACGAGGCGCGCGCTGCGGGCGGCGGCTTCGCGAAGGCCATGCAGCGCGCCATTGCGTCGCGGCCTCCATCCATGGACGAGCCGTGGGACCTCGTGGTCTATGCCGACGAAGTTGTCCCAGGCAACCAGCTGTCAGGCCACAGCCAGCGCAAGTGCTGGGTTGCGCACATGTCCTGCATGCATTTCGGGCCGCTTCTGACGGACGAAGACGCGTGGATATGCCTTGCGCGTGAGCGGTCTGATAGCGTGAAGAACAACGACGGTGGCGTCGCGCAGGTCTTCGGAGCTTTGCTCAAGATGCTGTTCAACGCCAGTGGCCACAGTTTCGGCGCGGGAGTAGTTCTGAATTATTGACGTTTCGCGTCCCTCCACCATCCCATATATGCACCATGTGCTCCTTCTCTGGGCCGTCGGGCCTTAGTGACAGGCGGGCGCGCGGCACTCCGCCCGCGAAGGAGGAGGAGGGGGGGGGGAGGAGGAGGGGGAGGAGGGGGCATAAGGAGAAGGGGGGGATGAGGAGGAGGAGGAGGAGGAGGTGGAGGAGGAGGAGAAGGAGGAGGAGAGGAGGGGAGAGGAGGATGAGGACGGGGAGGAGGGGGCGGAGAGGGCTCTGACGCCTCGGACGCATCGGCATCGGAGCATAGCTCTTTTGGACACTCGAGGCCATCCTGGACAATCTGGGACCATCTTGGAAGCCCTCTCGGAGCCGTCTTGGGCCATCTTGGACACTTGGATGCCTTCTCGGAGCCGAGGCCATCTTGGACCATCTGACACCACGCGGGGCGCCCTGACCAGGTCCATAAGGGGACGGGGGAACCACTCCCAGATGGAGAGAGGGAGAGAGTCAGCTCGCTAAACCGCTAAACCGCCGAAGCCCAGCGGGCTCGAGGGATTTCCCAGATGGCTCGAGCACGCGGCCCTTCGCGAAGCTCACCATGATATTGCAGGATGGCGGTGCTCACAAGCAGGTCTTCTGCGTGAAGGGCGATGCTGGACTGGGGGCGCCCGTTCTCTGCAAGAACCTGTATTCGCAGAGCAGCGGGATCGCTGGCGAGGACGGGGAGGACATGTTGTCGCGCACCATCACCGTCGGCTCCGCCATGGACTTCGCGACGGGCGAGGAGCTGCGAGGCAGCGTCGAGAGGTTGGCGGTCGTCGCTGCGACAAGGCCGCGGGAGCTCAAGCTTCGAGAGATGGCTGCAGGCATGAACCACTGCAGGTTCAACCTGCTTCTGGAGAGGGGCTTGCGCAACGTCGTTAAGCCCGTGAGCTGTTTCGCGCACGATTGGATGCACACGTTCGTCGTGCACGGCGCGTGGAACACGACGCTGTACCTTCTGGTGAAGAGCTTGCTGGATCAGCAGGTGCGCGCCCCTGCTGCGATCCACGACCTGCTACGACAGTGGAATATTCCACAAAGGATGGGCACGAAGACTGGCGCCCTCGTCGACGTCTTCTCGCCGTCCAGGCGGAAAGCGCGCCTCGAGGCCAAGTGCGTGAAGTGCACTGCGTCGGAAGCGATTTCTATGCACAGCATGATCGCGCACTTCGTGCGGAACGTGTGGCTGAGGGCAGGTATTTGCACCAAGGAGTGCGAGGCGTACCTTGCGTACTCGTCCATCATGGACCTCTTGATTGCCGTGTCGCACGGCAAGGTGACATCGCGGGAGCTCAGGGTCCAGGTGGGCAAGTTCTTGCAGGCGTGCTTGGGCGCAGGGTGGGGCGCGTATCTGCACCCGAAGTTCCACTGGACATTGCACCTGGTAATCGAGCACAAGAGGTTTGGCGCTCTGTTAGCGTGCTGGACGCACGAGAGGAAGCACAAGATGGTCAAAAGGTTCTCGGGTGATTACGACATCAGCCGCGCAGCTCCGCTAATATGTGGCGCATGCGCCATGTATTGGCGGACCGCGATGCAGCGATCGGCCAATGCCATATTTGCCCCAGGTTTTCGGAGGGCATGCGCAACGCAGCTTCCATGGAGAAGAGCGGACTGCCCGAGGTGACGTGCAAGCACTTGCACGATCTGCGCGTGCACGACAAATTCGATGTCAGCGTCAAGCTGCAGGGCCCGAAGTCAGCCGAGGATAAGGTGGCAGAATTCATAGTCTCCGAGCTGGGTACCCCACGGGCTCGGAAGAACACGCGCATGACTGCGAAGTCTGCCAGGGTGTCCGAGTTCGAGGTCGTTCGCACCAATGGTGTAGTAATAATGACGCCCGAACGAGGGGCCCCTGTGCTAGGGCAGGTTTGGTTCACGGCCTCAGTGGTCGACGAGCTGTGCGCCCTGGTTGCGAATTTTCCCGTAACCGATGCAGGCAATGGCTTCGCATCGGGGCGCCCTTCAGGATCAACGTGCTTATGCCCGTTGTCAGACATCCTGGGGGCGGTGCCGTAGAGGAAGCGCACGGGCGGGCACGTGGATGCCCTCGTGCCCGTGGCGCACCGCTGGGCTATCTGACCCCGTGGGGCGGGATCAAAAAGTGCACGGCATCCTCATCAGCGTCAGCGTCCTCTCCTCCCCTCCCCCTCCCTTGAGCGGAGCTCAATCTCGAGCGGAGCTCAATCTTGAGCGCGGGGCTCCATCTTGAGCGGAGCTCCGTCCTGATCGGGACTCTATCTTGAGCGGAGCTCCATCTTGAGCGAAGCTCCATCAACTGAGCGCGATGACTCGTCACCTTCGGTGTTCTTTTTGAATCTGCTTTTTCAAGGCAGATCCACGCGGCTTCACCCGCTTGCATCGGCCCTAACTGAACGAAGGGAACTGTACACGAGCCAGCACTTACGCTATAGACAACAAGATCCCGCTGCTCATCCATGGATGCAGGCCGCGATACGACGAAGCGCTGCAACGCTGGCGCCTGTCACGCCCAGCTCATCGGCACAACGACTTCGCGCAGTTCCAATACATGAACGAGCGCGCAAGGTACGCTTTGCATTCCTTGACGCATATGCGCGCGACCATGCTGTGCATAGACCGCCTCAGTGCACTTCACGCACCTGGCCTTAAGGCGCTCGGCCTCAGTAGCCGTTTGAAATCTTCGCCATGGTGGGCTGCTCGTCGCGCGCCGTGTAGCCAATGTAGACATTGGGCAAGGTCAAACGACACCAGACGCCATCGAGGCTCTCGAAAGCAGTGGTGAGCTTCGGCAGAACGCCCAGCTTCGTGGGCGTCGTCTGCGTCGACGCGTGCGTCATCTTCGTCGGCGGCACACGCGTGCCGATGTGCTTCTTCATAGCCATGGTCAGCTTCGTCTCGGACGCTGACGACCGACCACCAAGGTGCTCCTTCCGCTTACGCAGCGTGCTCTTCATGACCCTGTACGTCGCAACTGCAGCTTGGAACTGGGCCTTGCATGCCGTCAGCATGCACTTGTCGTGGGCAGGCATGTTACGTACTGCTCGCTTCGGCGCCATTGTCGTGCACGGGCGTCAGCGGGTTCGGTAGATGATGCTGCAGCCGCCTGCAGCGGATGCCAGGAAGGCCCGAGCCAAAGTGGCTACATACAAAAACATGTGCGTCCACATGAGGACTTGACCGAGGCGCATTGTCTGAAGGACTGCATAGTCATAGAGTCGTGTCCGCGTGGGCTTGGCCGAAATGGCTAAATTGACTCAGAGTCGTGTTTCCCAAAGGACGCGTGTCCATTCAGGACGTGACAGGCGCGCTCATTCGCTCATTTTCGGTGGCCATGAGGTCGAGATGCCCTCCGCGGCCACCCCAAAAACTCTGAGCCCGCGCGAGCGCGGGCCCGAAAGCGGTCCTCAGCCCATGTGCTTGGACCAGAGCGCCGCCGCGTCCCTGTAGACCTTCTGCATGGTCGCCTTCAGGTCGAGCTCGCTGATGCCAGGGAACTGCTCCTTCGCCCTTTTCGTGGCCCTGCCGTAGTGCCTCGACGCGAAGGCGTTCTTGGTGCTCTTCTTGCCGGCCTTCTCCCACTTGATCGTGTACTTGATCGTCTTCGCCTCGCCCTGCAGGGCCGCTGCAGCGGGCCTTTTTCTTCGCGGCTGGTGCAGCACCTGTCTTGGTGGCAGCAGCTGCTGGCTTCCTCATCCTGAGGCGAGTGAATGCCTCTTCCTCGTGCTGCTCTAAGGTCTGCTCGCCAGTGCCCTCGGCCTCCTCCCAGCCAGCTTCCTCATCTGCTGCTGTATCTTCGTCTTCTGCTGCTGCAGGTGCGACTGCTGCTGCTGCTGCTGGTGGTGGTGCTGCTGCAGCGGGGGCTGCTGCTGCCGATGCGGCTGGCCCGTTGTCGATCGCCAGCCTTTGCTTGAAGTGAGCCTTGCTGCTCCCCGACCAGGGCTCGCTCGCCCACGAATCCCATGACTGCTGGAGGTCCCAGTCTCCACGGCGCGACCACTGCGATGACCCCGAGGGCGACAAGTGCGCGTACTTGCCCACGTACGTGGGGTTCAGGTCATTGCCAGGAGCTGCAGCTGCAGCGGAGGCCGCTCTGACCGCCTGCACGCAGGTGGCAAGCGCTTGCTGCATTGGGTCGGACCGATCTGCATTATTCATGCGGTCATCTGTCTTGAGCAGCTTGCTGGTGCTACGCAACGGCACGTGCTGGCTGATGCGCGCGCACGGGTGGTTGGCCGTCGCGATCGGAGGATCTGCCGCCGAGTAGAAACTCATCAAGTGCGTGCCGACGGGGTCGTCGGGGAACCTGTCGGTGCACGTGCCCACACAAGGCTGCTGGTTGGTGAACAACGACTTCACGCGCTCCACCTCATTGGGTGAGGTAAAAGATCATACAGATCGAACCAATGCGAATTTAGCAGGAAGCTGTGCAAACCATCCAGGACTGCTGGGTCGTGGCGTTCGGTAGCCTTTCCCCCATCCGCCTCGTCACCCCTTCCGTCGTCATGGTCGTCATCACCACGTGTTCCGTTGGGGTTGTAAGGTATGTCGTCCCAAATCCTTCGCTCATATCGTTCGCAACGAACACGTTTCATTTGAGCTCCACCGAAGACCACCGCATGCGCCCGCCACGCGCATGTCGGCACACATCTCACGCGCTCTGTGGCAGATTCACATATATATATATGTATATATCAATGGGTCCCAAAACTATGGGATGTGTTTCTGAGATATCGTGTATCGTCCCTCCACTGCTTCAAACAGTACCCACCAGGTACCCCATAAACCACGTCATGCGAGGCCTCTTGATGGCAGTTTTGGAGCATTGTAAGACATGTTTGGGTCTATATATGTCATCTCTCGGGGCTCTTGGTTGTGGCTTCTTGGCGGTCATCCTGGGCTTCTTGGTAGCCTCTTGGTAGCCTCTTGGTAGCTCTTGCGGCCTGGGCGTCCGGGGGAAGGGGGGGGGGGGGGGGCGTCCGAATTCTCCCACAGGTTACCCTCTTGTAGATGTCGTTGTACGGCTGCCAGTGCCCGTGGAGCCGCTGCTCGATGTCAATGAGGAGGCACATGACCCACTTGATCAGCCCGTCCTCGTTCGCGCGGCGAACGCCAACCGAGCCGAGCCTGCTCACGACGATCTCATCGCGCTCCTCGCAGGTGCCTTGAGGGTTCTCGAGCGCAGTCCAGTCCTTGTTCGTGAGGTAGTTGTTGGGGCACCGCAGGAGCTGATCGCGCGTGGGCGCACCAGCGCCGCGCACTTGCATGGGGCCCCCCGCCGCAGCCGCCGCAGCGAGGGATGTAGACCGTTGGTCACAGGCGTCCTGAAGGGCATCCTTCATGGCGTCCGTCAGAACGCTGTTCTGGATCACCTATGGTATTGCGATCTTATATGCGATCGTATCGGCTGTTGTATCCCCCCTGGTTGCCCTCCAATCGACACTGCGCGAGGCTCCGTGCAGAGCCTCATGCAGAGAGCCTCAAAATGTTTTAAAGCCTTGTCACCTCGGCGAGGTGAAGCGCAAATCCTGCCTGCCACTGCAGGCCAGCGATCTTCAAGCAGAAGCTGTTGCACATGTTCGCGCAGACGTTGAGTGCCTTTTCGCCGCGGCCTCGAACTTCTATCAGACGCGATACGTCCTGGATCTCCTGAACAATTCCCGTGATGGACGCCGCGGTGAATCCCCACCGAGGGGCGGGGGCTCAGCGCGCGGGGAGGGCGCGCGCGGGATGGCCTCAGCGCGCGGGGCAACCCCAGCCCGCGCGCTTGAGCAGAAAAAAAGATGCGGAGATACAGGCATGTATCATTGACCCCATGGTCCACAATGCCGCTCGTCTTGCTTGCTTACGTAACGTAATACGTGCACGTAGCACTGGATGAAGTATACGACGCCAGTGCGCGTGGCACGACTGCGCATGTAGCATTTAACACGCGAGAGAAACATGCGGCACTGCAAAGCTGAACACATCGTTACGAAAAATCGGAAGAGTGCCATCGACACGTAGAGCGATTCGCTAGAGGATGAGGAGTGGAGGGCTGGATTGTTCTGCGCCTGCAGGCAGGCGGATCGGCTCATGCGCTGCATCAGCCGAGGTGCTCTGTAACGCACCATGCAGCGAAGGCCAGCAGCCGCGCCCTCACTTGCCGCCTTTCTTCTTCGACTTCTCCTTGGGGCCGACGGTGCAATCCCCGACGCGCGTTGTCTTCGACTTGTTCTTGACGCCGACTTGCCCCCCGCGAGAGCTGCAGCTGCCCCCGACGTGCTCATTCGTGATTCCGTTTGGTACCACCCAACTTTCGCTGAGGTCGCTCTCTGGCGTCGGCTCGTCCTTCTTGACTGGTGATGTCTCTGCCGTTGTGGGGCCGATGCTGAACATCTGCGGCTGCTTCTTCGCCGAAATCTCCGGAACGTTAGCTTCCTGCATCGCTGTTTGTACCCTCGCCGTCGCTTCCTCGTCGAACTTCTTGATGGCGGATTTGATCTCTTGATCCCGCTCTTGGTCTCGAGCACGAAGCTCCTGTTCCAGAGTCTCGACCTTCTTCTGCAAGTAGTTCGCATGCTCGCACAGACCGCACACCGTCGTGTGCAACGTCTTCACGTTGTTGTGGAGGGCCGCCATGTAAACGCGGTTCTCTGCCTCCTGGCTATGAGGCTCAGGCGGATGCTGCTGGCATCCGTTGGCCGCACTCGGCGGCGGCGGCTTCGCCTTCCGAGGCGGGTCCTTGACAGGAATCCCATCCGAGGCCGAGCTCATCGGCCGCGGGCAGGCTGGAGGCCCGCGCTCGGGAGGCGGGTGCCCGGGGGGCGGTGGCTCTGCCGAAATGGCCCTTGAACCGCAACGCCTGTAGCATCGAGGGCCACCTCGTCGTGCTCACGCTCTTGCTGGAACCCACGTTCCTGGAGCTCGCGCTCACCGAGTCGTTGCTATCGCAAGCCAGATATATGCTACAATGCAACCCAAATCGGCCGAGACGCTGTCCGCAATGCTCCCCAAGACGACATGATTTCCAGACCCAAAACAAACCGCGGCGCCCCGACTGCACATCATACCCTGCGGATCTTACACACTGAACTTCGCAAATGGTGTTGCGTCAATCCTGCGCTCGATTTTGGAATTCCACAATCGAGTGCACACCCCTCTGCACTCGATTTTGGAATTCCACTATCGAGTGCACGTTCATCTGCACTCGATTTTGGAATTCCACAATCGAGTGCACATTCCGCTGCACTCGATTTTAGAATTCCAAAATCGAGTGCATACTGAGATTGCGTCGGGTATGGCTGATCCGAAATGACATCACTATGAAATCTACAATGTTGGTGCTCCGCCGAAGTACCACGTACCTTCCGAAACAGTCTCAAGGTTCATTCAGAAACATCCGAAACGTCTATACTGACACATGTTCACGAGGCAGCTCGGCTCAATACAAGACGGAGCGAACTATACTGAGGAGTCTATGCAGACATAAATAGAACGACAGGGTACGTGATCTAGACGACCGGAGGCGGGCTGGAGACGTCAGGATAACATGGGACGAGGTGGAGAGGATGAGGACATTTCCGCTCCCAGCTGCGAATGCGCGCGGCATTATGATGCTGGTGTGCCCTAGATGGTGGCGCGACAACCGCGCTGCGAGCCGTCGCACCCACAGCCGCGCTGCGGGTCGTCGCCGATGCCGCCGCGACACGAGCGAGCTAGGAAAATAACGTATTTACAGTCCCTATGCCACTGCGCGCTGCGGGGCTGCCCATTGGATGAACATTTGCACTGCTGCTACTACTGTGTGACCTCTCCCCCCTCTGTGATGCTCATCCTGTGGGCCATCAGCCGCAATCAAAACATATAGCATGCACGGCTGGCTCGAGAGCTGTGCGATGGTGCACTTACCCCACATAGCAGAAACAAAACATTATGTGCTTGACTAGTGCAAGGGACCAGTGGTGCCATTATGGTTTTGTTGATGCGCGTTTGCAAGGATCGTTCGATCATGGGCCCGCAACTGGGGCCCGCAACTGGGGCCGCATCTGGAGCATTTGCTCTCGCACCAACTGGGCCCGCAACTGTTCGTCCAATGGGCCGCGCACCTTGCGTGCATGGGTGGGTCGCGCGCGCGTTTCCACGCGCCTCGGCCGACCTATTACATCACTACCGCAAAGTGCGATGGCATTGCATCAGCGGCCGCTCGCATTGGCCAACCTGACGCTGGCCGCGAGCGCGAACGACTGGCCGCAACACGCATAGGCCAACCTATCGCTGGCTGCGATGGGCGGTGGGCTCATCAGAGGCCTGCTCCAGTCTCCATCAGCGCCGCTGCCTCGCTGGCATTTACAATCCACCAATTCAGCTGCTCGTCGGAGATGTTTAAGTCGACTGACATCTCCTTCGCCATCATGATCGCCTCCGCGAACGTCTTCCAATCAGGCGAAGTCTGCCAGCCCGAGCACGCGAGCTGCCCGATGAGCCACTTGTGCGTCTGGGCGCCCTCCTTCGCGGCCACCGCGAGCTCGTGGGGCAAGACGACCCCGCTCTTGATGGAAACCGCTTGGTGCTTCTTCTTGCACCAGTGCGGGATGTGAGCCACCTCGGGGAACGTCTGCGGCGCACCTGGGCGCGACGGGCGCCACGCGTAGACGTTCCCCTCCGACTCGAACTCCTTCTTCTCGAGCGACATGCTCTTCGTGATGTACCACCCGCGGTGGTTCACCTCCATCATGTGGTCGTTGCGCCGCAAGAACAATTGTTCGTTGTTCAGCCAGCTGCTGGAGTTCTGTGGCGGTTCCTGCCTGTAGACCGCGCTGCCGTCGATCATGCCGATCTTCCAGTAGCGCCCAGAAATCAGCATGGTGGCCCCGAACGCACCAGCCACCCACACGATGAACCGCTTGGCACCCTCTCACTAACATCTTACCAACGCTGATGTCAAAACACCAGCGGCGCGATGATGTTAGTAAGAGGGCGCCGAGCGGCACGACCGAGTGGTCTGCGGTGAGCTCGAAGACGGTGCAACCTTCCATGCCACTTTGTTCTTCTCGTTCTGCTCGTCGGACTGAGCATTCTCGATCAGAGAGCCGTCCACGCTGATGATCACCAGATCCGTGAACTTGTCCTCCTGCTGACCTGGCAAGGTCTTGAGCTTCAGGATCTTCATGGCCGCGGTCTCCTGCAGGCGAGCTCGCTTCGCAGCTTCGTCCTCGACGTGGTCATCCATGGCTGCTGGAGCAGGAGGACCTTCCCACTTGGGGATCGGGTGGTCATGACCTGCAGGCTTGGCGCCCTTGCCCTTGCCAATGCCCTTCCTAATCGGCGACGCGGGACTGGGCCCCTTCTTGGTCGGAACCGCGGCGCCAAACATATCAGCGGTGTTCGCCATGACGCCCGGGCCCATCGTGAAAGTAAATGCGCGAGGGGAGCGGCGGGGGGTGGGTGGGGGGGAGCAAACCCTCACTTGACGGGGGTTGCGACGGCAGGCGGAGGTAACTGAGGACGCGGTGACACAGATGCGAAGTGAGTTGTGATCGTCGCAAAACCCGCCAACAGCAGCTTCCTCCCCCCCAACCCATCCCTCCCCCCCACCCCTAGACTGGCGCGCCAAAACAAACGGCCTGCAGGAATCGTGCTAGAAGAGGGCTTCCTGCAAGCCTTGCGCTCCTCACGGTTTTGAGCCACAGCGGCAGCAGTGAACCACTCAGTGGTCGCAGGTCCATCGGACAAGTCTTGGAGGACATGTTCAAATGGCGTGGACCGAAAGGTCGATGGCGAATCCATCGTTGATAATTGCACTGGTAGCCGTGATGATAACTGCATCGCGATATATCTATGCATGTATATGAATAGCGGATAACTGCGTGGACCGAACGTTCGATGGACTGAGCAGTCGATGTCGTGGACCGAAAGGTCGATTAAATTGCGTTTTGCGTCGAACACCCCCCCCCCCCCCCCCCTGTCAGTCATGCGGCGCGTCCGCGGGCGCCTCGGCATCTGAGAGGCCGCTCAAGTCCACGGGCTCAGCCTCGCTCGGCGCCCCCACCTCCACGGCGAGCTTCTTGCCGCGGTCCTTGTGCTACCAGCCGTCTCCGCATCTCCAGACGCCCTTCTGACCCGGACTGCCCCGCACCCTACTTTTTTGTCAAGTCCTCGGCGGCGAGGTGCTGTGCAATGAAGCGCGCCACCGCCATGATGTTCTCACTGGTGGCCTTCACGACGACGTCGTCCGCTTGGCTCGGACTCTGCAGCATCTCGACGCAGACGTCGTCCGTCAAGCTGACGCTGCAGATCTCGCGGCGACTGCAAATGTCGGCAACTGAACTTCTCGACGGTCTCTGCGCCCGTGAAGTCTTCACAGGCGTGGTGTACTTGTCGACCCTTTCGTCTGCAAGGAGCTTTGAGCTCGCCGCGGCCTGATGAGTCTGCTTCACGAGCAGCTTCGGCCTTGCATGTTGGCGCAACTCCTTGAGCATCATGTGCCCTGCAGCGTCGCTGAGGGAGGCCTTCTTGAGATTCACGCCGTCCAAGCACAGGCCCCCCAGGCGAGCGACCGTGCGGGTCAAAGGGCGATCGCGCGGGTTAACCACCACGCACGCGTGTGTCCCGCCTCTCGCCATCACCACTTTTGGACTCCACTTCGAAATCCGACTGCCACCAGCATGCGCGGTGACCGTGACCGACGTCTGAATAGTAACGTCCAGGTCCATGCTTGCAAAGCAAGACAAGCTCTCCCCTGCTGCCTTGACCCCAAACGGCTATTATATTGGATGAGGATGAAACCCTGTTTGCAAGAGCGACAGCTCAAGAGCGACAGCTCATGCCGACACAGCCCCGGATCATATGTGATCATTATGTTTTGTCATGCGCTGACACCCCGCATGATTCCCACTCTCGCCTAAGCGCCTGCTGCGCAGCAAGCAAGAGCGTCAGCCGTGCAAGCAAAAAATCGCGCACCACTGGCAGACGTCATCGGTCTCGGCGCGCGTGCACCCCTGGCGGAACATATTCTCCTTCCGCAACATGCGTGTTGCATGGCGTTGTTTGAGCTTGCCTGCTGCACGCGACTTCTCCATCCACACTGTTGTAGGCCTCCATGACTTGCTCACGCCGACCTCCCTGTAAGCCAGCTCCACAACGACGGTGCCCCACGTCACCTTCTTCCTGACACTTGTCGCATCCATCTCCAACGACGAATCAACGTCCATTGAAGTGTCCACATCGAGAATGGGATGCGTATCGACCTCCATGGGGAGTGTGCCACAATACAAGGGCGCAGACGAAAATGATTTGAACCACAACGTCTGCGTCGCGGCGATAGGTCTGTGCCCGACAACAATCCGCACTTACGTGACGCTGAGCATTCGCTCACGGGTTGCGTGGGTCATTGGTGCTATACGCACATTGCTGTCTTATGGGTGCATCGGGGGATCCTTCTGCATGCGAGCCATTTGTGGGCCAAGATCTTTCAGGTGCAGTTCGTGCCGACGTCGAGCATGAGTGACGTGCATGGCTATGCTCTCCCCTTCGTCGCCTCCGTGCAGCAGATCATCGACGCTGCAAATAACGGGAAGATCCCAGCGATCACAGCTTACGAGGACGTATGTGAGATGCTCGTCAAGGACCACATCGTGAGCGAGCAGAAGCTCCTAGCAGACGACATTCTCGTGCACCCAGCCAACAGGGGTAAGCTCGGGCTGAACGCATACAACGTTCGCAAGAACCTCTCGGAGATCGTCAACGTCGGCTGCGACCCCAAAGAACTCAGCAAAGCGGCCTGCTTCCAGATGAACCCATTCGACCCCATGAAGAGCAGCCAGAAGCAATTAAGGACGCTTCGCGTCTCCCCGCCAGCCGACCCCACGCCAGGTACTCGAACGAGGAGCGCCGATCATCGGCAGTTGTTATTCTCCTCTTCCTTATCCTCCTCCTTCTCCTCCTCCCTCTTTCCCCTTGCTGGCGTCTTGAAGGAGGGGGGGAGGCGTGCAGGAGGGAGAAGGGAGGAGGAGGAGGAGAAGGAAGAGAAGCAGGAGGAGGAGGAGGAGGAAAAGGAGGAGGAGGAGGAGGAGGAGGAGGAGGGGAGAGAAGGGGGGAGGAGGAGCAGGATGATGATGATGAGGAGGAGGAGGAGGGAGGAGGAGAGAGGAGGGAGGAGGGATGAGGGAGGGGGACAGGGGGGGAGGGAAGGAGGGAGGGAGGGAGGGAGGGAGGGCGGTTCACAGAGGAGGGAATGTTTTAACATTCTATGGTATGTTCTACGTTTGGTCGCATCGGCCGAGGCGCCCCGACCGCATTGGGACGTCTCGTGCTATCTTGAGCAATCATGGAAGCTATCTTGCGCTCCCCATCGTGGGCGCCGTCTTGGGCAATCTTGGACACTCGCTGGGCGCCCCCCCCGCGCCAATGGGAAGGCGCCGCCGGCACGCCCCCCCCCCCCCCCCCCCCCCCCCCCCCCCCTCTCCCACCCACCCCTCCCGACGGAGGGGCAGAAGCGGACGCTCTCCAAACCATCGGCGCTCATGAGAGCGATGCGGATTCAACGTCGACTTGTGCGAGCGAGCCAACGGGCTCCTGATGCATCCCACAGGGCGCGAGTCGTACCTGAGCGCGGGCACAGGGCACTTCACCGCTGCCATCCGAGCTTGCAAGGCTCATTGCAGAACGCCGTTCAAGAGCATCGCCAACGCAGATGGGCCCCTGTCAGAGGCGCTCGGTCACCGTGACAAGCGCTTGGGTAGTTGCATGGACAATGGCTGGGTCTGGCGAGTGTTCCCTTGGCAGTGCGAGGTGGCGTGGCCGGGACTGCCTGACCTGTGCCAGCGGGCGCTGGACGCTGCGCACGGGGTGAGCTCAAGGAGCACAGAGCTCGAGACCATGGCTTGGCTCTCAGACCTGTCTGCAGACAAGGGCGATGCCATCAACGCGGCCAAGTCGGCTTCGCCCATGTGTGCATCATACATCGAGGCCGTCGTCCGCTTGGTTGAGCTCATCAGCGGTGGCCCTGGTCAACGCCAAAATGGGGCGGTCGCGTCGTCGACGGTCGTTTCGTAAATGCGCCGCCCCGTCTCTATAACCCGCCCTCTCTAACTCGAAACGCATTCGTCGACCTATTGGTCTCGGTCCTCGGAAGGTGGCGCTGGAGCACCAGTGCCCCACTTCCTGGACAGGTTCTCAAAGACGTTCGGAGAGAACAAGATTCTCGGAGAGGGGCTCGCCATTGCAATTGCGACTGCGGAGCTCAACAAGTGCGACGCTGTACCGTTCTTTCGCGCCGCCCTCGTGGCCACGAACCTTGTGTCGTTGAAGGTGGTGGACGGCGTTGCGAAGCTGATCTACAAATCTGACGTTGACAAGTCAAAGGGCAAGGGCGAGATCCTGAAGAGGAACACCACGCGCAAGGACGCGTGGAAGCTTGCCGACAAGGCGATGATCCACCAGACAGACTTCGACATGACGGTCGGCAAGTTCATGGTGCGAGCTGCGCTCTTCCATTTCGGTAGGCAGCACCAGTCGCCAGAGAACAAACAATACGAAAGCATGGATGACATCAAGTCACGCTTTGCGATTGACCTCAAGACTGCAGCTGGCGACTCCGTCGTGGACCTCGGCGACTTCGCCGTGAAGACCGACGACTCCAAGGATGCCGCCGCTGCAGGGTCTGATGCGGCTAAGATAGGCGCCATGAGTTTCGACGAGATGGCTTCGCCCGCACACGTCCTGAAAGGCAAAGCTGGCATCGAGATCGGTTCTCAACTGAGGGGGGGGAACATCCCCGACGGCTTCTTATTCGAGGTAAAGGCCACCAACGATGGTGGCAAAGCGTTGCTGACTCAAGTCAAACCGTTCGATGACGATGACTGCATCAAGGTCGAGGTCGACTACAAGGTTTTGGGCTACGACTGGAAGGTCGTCAAGGGGAAGGGAAGCTTTGCGTGCGCTTCGAAGGACATCAGCTCTGAAGTTATAGAGGATGATCGGCTGCGGCCCATTGTTTTCAGGAGCCTCCGCGAGGAGCACGCAGCCTTGATGAAGAGTGGCAAAGCATGCCATGGGCCGCCCAAATTGCACATGAGGAACCCCTTCGGCATTGCGACGGGGGAAGACGTGGGCAAGAACATATTCAAGTTCACTCCGACCGCGCCCATGCAGAACATCCTCTGCACTAAACCTAAGGGCGCTGAGAACAATGCGGCGACCGTCACCATCGGTGGAAAGGCCTTGTTTGCCACAAGCGTCCGCAAGCCCGTTGATGACACGGCGCGTGCTTTCTTTGCACCGCGCTGGTGGGTGGAGTCCACGCCGATCGAGGAGAAGGCGAACATGAAGTTCGTAAGGGTCGTCGGTGCCGACGGCGTGAGCTACCCTGCGTTGCAGAACTTCAAGCCATTGAAAGTGCACGAGAGACTGTGCTACTTCAAACCTAAGGACATCAAGACAGCTTTGCAAAACGCGGCGGTGATTCGATCTGCTGTCGACCACGGCGAGAAGGGCAACGCTGGCGAGATTGGCAAGGGCAAGGGCATGAACAAGCGTGGCAAGGGCACCGAGGGCGGCAGCGCGAGCGGGGGCAAGCCCGAGAAGAAGGCCCGCAAGGTTTGAGTCCATTCACGTTGCGGTGGAAAAAAAACAATGGCTGGTGCACTGATGTACTGCATCTCGAGCAGAAGCTCCTCAAAGGCCGTCGGCCGCCCATCGAACAATGTGTTCCAGGCTCTCGCTCTGTGTCAATATACGAATGCATTTACGCGCTCGCACATGCGACATATGTTTACGAGCGCCACTGTAAACAATGAAATCCACCATCCGCGAGCCATGGGCTCTGCGAGCCAAGGCTCCATGGGGAGATGTTATCGGTGAGCCATGGGCTCCATGAGCCATGAGCTCCAGACCCGCAACGTTCATCCATTGCAACGCAACCTACATATAATGACGAGGCGTCTCACGCAAAAAGAATACATGCAGCCATGTGCATTTGCATGCAACTAAGTACAAACAGCGATGGCGATGAGCCACGAGCTCCATGAACAGACGCGTGAGCCATGAGCTCTGCGGAGCAACGCGCTCCAAGCACAATGAGCTTCATGAGCAAATGCTCTCGTGCTCCGAGACAGCCCAGACGAAGACGAATGGCGCGCACCCAAATTCAGTTTTCCCATGAGGCTCGCTCTGTAATTCCCCCCCCTCGCGGTGCACCTGCACGCGACGACGGCAATCGGAAATTGAGCACATGCATGAGCTAGAAGCTCAATGAGCCATGATTGAGCCGTGAGCTCTGCAAGATGCTCCGAACCTCCCCTTGCAAACGGACGACGGCGGATGATTACGTGACGGCGATGATTGGTGCAAATGTTTTGCACGTGGTTCCGAGCGCCCCCTCTCCCTGAACAAATGTTCAAACCGAACATTCGAGTTGCTGCGAATGAGCAAAAGATCTCCGCGCGCGACACGTCACTGCAGACGACGATGACGCTTTTACATGACATCGGCGCGCGGCAAAACGGGCATTCGAATAATACCCGCCATCCTGGCACATGCACTTGTCGTGACACTTGCCGTGCAGTGCAACGACTCGATAAATAGCCCGACCCTCATTGGGGAAGTGCCAACGCACAGGGCGGTGAAACCAAAGCAAAGAATATTAGCCCGACCATCATTGGGGAAGTGCCAACGCACAGGGCTGTGAAACCAAAACAAAGAATATTAGCCCAACCCTCATTGATGGGGAAGTGCCAACGCACAGGGCGGTAAAACCAAAGCAAATAATATTAGCGAATTCTATAGAATAGTGGCGAATTCTAACAAAGTTTGAATTCGAATTTTATCAGTTCTGCTCAATTGTACACAATTCAATCAAAATATATAAAAAGTGGTTTGTAACTACCTAGAATGTTAACTTAATATATGAAACTTAGCTAATTTTAACAGTAGTGTACAACACATGTAACACTAGTTATTACATCTATATAACATTTATGAGCATTGCATGAACTGTGGCAGAAACAGGATTCATTCAAGTAGAACCCGAGGCAAGAGAGGCGGGCAGCGAAAAGGGGGGCACGGCACGACCAATTCGCTGGGGAGCCTCGCCGGAGGCACGGGCGGCCGGAACCCCCACGGAAACGTGCGGCGCCCGCCCCTGCGATTGCTCCTGAGCAAGCCCAGGTCAGCCGAGCTTCGCAGGATCCTACCAGGAGGCCACACGCGAACCCTACCCCTGCCCCCCACGCTTCTGAAGGGGAGGGTGGGGTCCACTTCGCCGGGGAGCTCCCCAGCGAAGTGAGCCCCCCCCTCCCCCTCAGAAACCGTGGGGGGGGTAGGGTTATGTCGGGCGTGTCCCCCTACGTGGGGATTTTCGACGAAAATTTCAAAAAATACCCCCAAACATGCCCCAAAGGTCCCAAAATACTCCACAAATAGTCCCTGGACTATTTTTGGACTATTGTTGGTGCATTTTTTATTTTTCGTCGAAAATCCCCCTGTAGGGGACAGGCCCGACTTCAACTGACCCCCGTCTCTCACGGCTCCCGGTGCGGTCGGGCCTGGGACAGGAGCGCACCCCCCAAGAACATGAGACCCTCTGCGGGCCAAAACACACTGCACATCCACGGGCACCCTCCCCCGGATACACGGGAACACCACACAGGCACGACAAACATCAGGGTCACCCTCCCCCAACCGACATCGACCTTGTACCTCGGTCCGACCGTATCTAGGGGGCAAACAAACCTGCCTCGCTTTTGACAACCCTCGCTTTCAAGAGATACCAAGCGATGCCAAACTACGGCCTGACCATGGTCAGGCCGCATGACGAGGAGGCGCGTGGTATGACTTGGTTTTGCCTGGAAGCGAAAGCGGGGCAGGCGATTCACGCTCTGAGTATCGTGAGGCGCGAATGAATAAGAGGCGATACAGGGGGGGGAGCAGGAAGGCGCCCGTCTCGGGCCGAAAGGGGTCCCTTTTCTGCGGCCCCCGCTGCCCCCCCCCCCCATTCATCGCCCCCCATGACGCGCCCCCCCGGGCACAGCCAACCCGTGTAGCAAGGAGGCGCGGTAAGGGCGCAAGGGCCTCGGAAGGCCATGCCAAAAACGTTGCGAACGGTGCGCGGCCGGCGAAACCGCCGAGGACGGACTGAAGGGGAAGGATGGGGCAACTTTGGGGAAGGAAGGGAGTCGCTCGTCCTTCCTGTGTGGGCTGGCTATATATAGAGAGGCCTCCTAGATGGGGTCGGAGTAAATGGGGCCGGAGGATCGCGCCGCATCGCCGATGCATCGGTCGGTGATGCATGTGCGATGCGGCGCGATCCTCCGACCCCTTCTGCTCCGACCCCATCTGGGAGGCCCAGACTACAGTCAACCCGTATAGTAAGGATGCGCGAGAAGGATGCAAGGGCCTTGGACGCCCATGTCAAAGCTTTTCGAGCGGGGCGCGGCCAGCGAGAGCGGCGAAGGAGGGACCGAGGAGGCGAGGATGCAGGGGCACCCCTGGGAAGGCTGCCCCTCCTTGCCGTGCGGGTGGACTGCGTGCCCCGCCCCTGCGGCAACTTAAAACAGGGCTAGGATCGGGATAAATCGCTCCAGAGGGTTCCGGAGCGCTCTCAGAGCGTTCTGGAACGCTCTGGAGCGGCCGCGGCGCCCAATACATCCTCCAAACCCGCCGACTCTCAGAGATTTCGAGTTATCCCGATCCGATTTTGTCCCGATCTTCGCGTCGTTTGACAGCT
>CAUYUJ010017728.1:0-26065 GCA_963575745.1 Prorocentrum cordatum | reverse complement strand
GCTAAGCTAAGCTGGGTGAACCCAGGGGGGCGCAACTGGGGGAACCAGGGGGGCGCAACTGGGGGAACCGCCCGGGGTGGGTTCCATTGCCCGCCCCCTTTAGCAAAGAAAGTAAGAACCCTTCTAGGCAGAGCCTAGGTAGGGAATTTTCCTCACACCAGGGATGGCCAACACCCTCCCAAATAGAATCTGGCGGTCCCAAAGGCCCCGGAGGCTCTTCTCTGGCCCGTCCCTGAGGGCCCCAAAAAGGCTCCAGGAGAAATCCGGAAACAGTCCACGACGGCCCCGAAACACCCACATATTTTTCCCTGACGCCCAAGATGTCCCCAAAACAGCCTAAGAGGCCTCCAAGACGCCTCAAGAGGCGGCCAAGAAGCTTTCCAAGAGGGCCCCAAGAGGCCCAAATCATTGATTGCCCATCAGGAACCGTGCATTTTCAGCACATGCGACTTTTCGCCCTTTACGGCGTCGACGACGGTCCGAGATGCCCCCAAGACCGCCCCAAGACGGGCCAAGAGGCTCCCAAGAGGCTTCCCAAAACGGCCCAAGAGGGCGCCAAGACGGCCCAAGAGGCGCCCAAGACGGCCCAAGAGAGCCCCAAGACAGCCCCGAGAGGCCCCAAGAGGGCCCCAGGAGGGCCCTAGGGAGCCACCAAGAGAGCCCCAAGACGAGTCAAGGCCTCCAAGACGCCCCGAGACGGCCCAAAAGGGCCCCAAGACGGCCCAAAAGGGTCCCAAATAGGCCAAAGAACCCCAAACGATTCCAGAAACCACTAAAGGAGCCCAGAGACGCCAAAGAAAAGAGCGATCGGTAGTCCCCAAATCAACCCGACAAGGAGCACTAAGACGGCCCATAGACGCCAAAGAAAAGAGCGATCGGTAACGTAAAAGCTCTTCACACCAAGGCTGCCAAGAGCGAACGATGACATAACAAACTCTGACAACCAAGGCTACACTCGTCTCGCGCACCATGCAGTAGGACACCATCCCAGCCAATGCAGAGCGCTCAACCAGGAGGCAAACAGCGGACGACAAAAAATGACGGAGAGATTTTTGGAACAGTTCCCTGGCTAAAAGAGGCTGCAAAGAGGCTTCCCAGCACGGCCCAAGAGGGCGCCAAGACGGCCCAAGAGGCGCCCAAGACGGCCCAAGAGGGCCCCAAGACAGCCCCGAGAGGCCCCAAGAGGGCCCCAGGAGGGCCCCAGGGAGCCACCAAGAGAGCCCCAAGACGAGTCAAGGCCTCCAAGACGCCCCGAGACGGCCCAAAAGGGCCCCAAGACGGTCCAAAAGGGTCCCAAATAGGCCAAAGAACCCCAAACGATTCCGAAAACCACTAAAGGAGCCCAGAGACGCCAAAGAAAAGAGCGATCGGTAGTCCCCAAATCAACCCGACATGGAGCACTAAGACGGCCCATAGACGCCAAAGAAAAGAGCGATCGGTAACGTAAAAGCTCTTCACACCAAGGCTGCCTCGTGGGGTGAGTCGTTCGGCCCCATCGTCCGTGTGAGTCCTTCGGGCCCCTCTTCCTGGTGTGAGTCGTTCGGGCTCCTCGTGATGTGAGTCGTTCGGGCCCCTGGTCCTGGTGCGAGCCGTTCGGGCTCCTCGTGGTTTGAGTCGTTCGGGCCTCTCGTCCTGGTGTGAGTCGTTCGGGCCCTTCTTCCTGGTGTGAGTCGGTCGGGCTCTTCGTGGTTTGAGTCGTTCGGGCTCTTCGTCCTGGTGTGAGTCGTTCGGGCTTCTCGTGGTGTGAGTTGTTCGAGCCCCTCGTCCTGGTGTGAGTCGTTCGGGCCCCTCTTCCTGGTGTGAGTCGTTCGGGCTCTTCGTGGTGTGAGTCGTTCGGGCTCTTCGTCCTGGTGTGAGTCGTTCGGGCTTCTCGTGGTGTGAGTTGTTCGGGCCCCTCATCCTGGTGTGAGTCGTTCGGGCCCCTCCTCCTGGTGTGATTCGTTCGGGCTCCTCGTGGTGTGAGTCGTTCGGGGCCCGCGTCGTGGTGTGAGTCGTTCGCGCTCCTCGTGGTGTGAGTCGTTAGTAGAATTAGTAGGTGGTAGTATAGTAGCCCAGTAGTGTTAGTAGTTAGCATTTAGTAGTAGTCGTAGTAGTATAGTAGTAGTAGTCGTAGTAGTAGTAGTAGTAGTTCATAGTATTAGTAGTAGTAGTAGTAAGTAGCAGTAGTAGTAGTAGTAGTAGTAGTAGTAGTAGTAGTAGTAGTAGTAGTAGTAGTAGTAGTAGTAGTAGTAGTAGTAGTAGTAGTAGTAGTAGTAGTAGTAGTAGTAGTAGTAGTAGTAGTAGTAGTAGTAGTAGTAGTAATAGTAGTAGTAGTAGTAGTAGTAGTAGTAGCAGTAGTAGTAGTATGAGTAGTACTAATAGTATTAGTGGTAGTAGTAGTTGGAGTAGGAGTAGTAGTTGTTGTTGTAGTAGTAGTAGCAGTAGTAGTAGCAGTAGAAGTAGTAGAAGTAGTAGTAGTACTAGGTGTAGTAGTAGTACTAGTAGGAATAATAGTTGTAGGGTGGTAATAATAATAGAAGTACGAGTAGCAGATGAAGTAGTATGAGTAGTATTCGTAGTACTTGCAGTATCAGGAGTCGTGGTAACAGTAGTAGTAGCAGTCGCAGCGATAGTACTAGGAGCAGTGCTAGTAGAAGTAGTTGTCGTCGTAGAAGTAGTAGTGCTCGTAGTAGTACGAGCAGGAGTAGCAGGTACAGCCCCCGTAGCATTACAAGTAGTAGCAGCAGTAGTTGTACTAGTCGTCGTCGTAGTAGTAGTAGTAGTAGTCGTACTACTAGGAGTCGTAGCAGCATTACTAGTAGTAGCAGTAGTAGTAGTAGTAGTAGTAGTAGTAGTGGTAGTAGTAGAAGTAGTAGTAGTAGTAGTAGTAGTAGTAGTCGTAGTAGCCGCAGTAGTTGTAGTAGTCGATGTAGAAGCATTACTAGTAGTACTATCTCCGAACACGAACTCCAGCGAAGCACGCACTCAGTCGTTTGGTGCATGCGTGCTTCTGTGTAGTTCTCTGTGGGGAGAGCTGAAGTAGTGCGAGTCGTCGTCGAGTCGTCGTCGAGTCCAGCGATCTTTCCCGACCAGCGTCGTTGTCGTTGCCATTCTTGCTTCAGTATTTCAGGGAGGCCCTTCGTCCTGGGGTGAGTCGTTCGGCCTCCTCGTGGGCGTCTTGGGGGCCTCTTGGAAGCTCTCGGGGCCCCTTGGGGGGCTCTTTGTCGTCTCTTGGGCGCCTCTTGGGGGCCTCGAGAGGCGTCTTGGGGCTCCTTGGAAGCTTCTTGGGGGCCTCTTGGGGGCCTCTGGGGGCCTCTTGGGGGCGTCTTGGGGGTCTCGTCCTTCCTTGTGTGGGTCCCTCGGGCCCCTCATTGTGTGTGAGTCGACAGGGCTCCTCGTAGTGTGAGTCGTTCGGGCCCCTGGTCCTGGTGTGCGTCGTTCGGGCCCCTCCTTGTGTGTGAGTCCTTCGGGCTCCTCATGGTGTGAGTCGTTCGGGCCGTTCGTCCTGGTGTGAGTCGTTCGGGCGCCTCCTTGCGTGTGAGTCGTTCGGGCTCCTCGTGGTGTGAGTCGTTCGGACCGCTCGTCCTGGTGTGCGTCGCTCGGGCCCCTCCTTGTGTGTAAGTTGTTCGGGCTCCTCGTGGTGTGAGTCGTTGGGGCCCCTCGTCCTGGGGTGAGTGGTTCGGGCCCCGCATTGTATGTGAGTCGTTCGGGCTCCTCGTGGTGTGCGTCGTTCGGGCCCCTCCTTGTGTGTGAGTCCTTCGGGCTCCTCATGGTGTGAGTCGTTCGGGCCCCTCGTCCTGGTGTGAGTCGTTCGGGCGCCTCCTTGCGTGTGAGTCGTTCGGGCTCCTCGTGGTGTGAGTCGTTCGGACCGCTCGTCCTGGTGTGCGTCGCTCGGGCCCCTCCTTGTGTGTAAGTTGTTCGGGCTCCTCGTGGTGTGAGTCGTTGGGGCCCTTCGTCCTGGGGTGAGTGGTTCGGGCCCCGCATTGTATGTGAGTCGTTCGGGCTCCTTGTGGTGTGAGTCGTTCGGGCCGCTCGTCATGGTGTGCGCCGTTCGGGCCCCTCCTTGTGTGTGAGTCGTTCGAGCTCCTCGTGGTGGGAGTCGTTCGGGCCCCTCGTCCTGGTGTGAGTCGTTGGGGCGCCTCCTTCTCTTGGGCGCCTCTTGGGGGCCTCGTCCTTCCTTGTGTGAGTGCCTCGGGCCCCTCACTGTGTGTGAGTCGTTCGGGCTCCTCGTGGTGTGAGTCGTTGGGGGCCCTCGTCCTGGTGTGCATCGTTCGGGCCCCTGCTTGTGTGTGGGTCGTTCGGGCTCCTCGTGGTGGGAGTGCTTCGGGCCCCTCGTCTTGGTGTGCGTCGTTGGGGCGCCTCCTTGCGTGTGAGTCGTTCGGGCTTCTCGTGGTGTGAGTCGTTCGGGCCGCTCGTCCTGGTGTGCGTCGCTCGGGCCCCTCGTCCTGTGTTGAGTCGTTCGGCTTCCTCGTGGGGCCCTCTTGGGGGCCCCAGGCCTCCTGAGGGCCTCGTTGGGACCTCTGGAGGCCCTCTTGGGAGCCTCCTGGGGCGTCCTGGAGCCTCTTGGGGACATCTTGGGGGCCTCTGGGGTCCTCTTGGGAGCTTCTTGGGGGCATCTTGGAAGCCTCTGTGGAGCCTCCTGGGGGCCTTTGGGGCCAGCTTGGAGCCTCGAGCGATCCTTAGAAGCGCGAGCGAGCGATGCCCCCCTGAGAAGGACAGACTAACCCAAGATTTTCGTACAAACAATGTTTGTGCTATGAAGGAAGAGAAGCGCTGTTCCCTCCGAGCGCCGAAATGGGGCCGACACATAGAGTAGATTATATCGGCCACGTGTTGTTGTGATGCATGTTTCACTCCTTGCCCAATTGGCCCCATAGAGTAGATTGTATTGCAATGGCCACTTGTTGTTATGATGCATGTTTCACTCCTTGCCCCATTGGCCCCGCCCTCGTAGTAGCAGCGTTGTGGCGGCTATCGCTCGAGGACATGCAGGCACGCCAGAGATAATGCGAGAGTTCGCGTCTGTGTGCGTTGCAGATATGTGAGTCGTTCCAGCTCTTCGTGGTATGAGTCGTTGGGGCCCCTCGTCCTTCCTTGTGTGACTCCTTCGGGCCCCTCATTGTGTGTACGTCGTTCGGGCTCCTCGTGGTGTGAGTCCCCTCCTTGTGTGTGAGTCGTTCGGTCCCCTCCTCCTGGTGTAACTCGTTCGGGCTCCTCGTGGTGTGAGTCGTTCGGGGCCCGCGTCGTGGTGTGAGTCGTTCGGGCTCCTCGTGGTGTGAGTCGTTCGAGCGCCTCGTCTTGGTGTGAGTCGTTCGGGCACTTCCTTGTGGTGTGACTCGTTCGGGCTCCTCGTGGTGTGAGTCGTTGGGGTCTCTCGTCCTGGTGTGAGTCGTTCGGGCTCCTCGTTGGGCCTGTTGGGGGCCTCTTGGAGCTCTTGGGGCGTCTTGGGGGCCTCTTGGGGGCCTCTTGGGGGCGTCTTGGGGGCCTCTTGGAGCCTCTTGGGGCCTCTTGGGGAGAGCCTCTTGGTGACCTCTTGGGGCCTCTTGGGGGCCTCTTGGGGGCCTCCTGGAGGCCTCTCGGGAGCCTCCTGGGGGCCTCTTGGGGCTATCCTGGGGCCTCTTGCGACCTCCTCAGAAGCGCAAATAAGCGCTGACCCCTGAGAAGGACAAAATGAGCCCCAAACCTTCGTAAGATCAATGGTTCTGCTAAGAAGGAAAAGGAATGCGGCCCCCTTCAGAAGGCCAAAATGGGGCCAAAACCATGGTCAAATCAATGTTTTTGCTTCAACGACAAGCTCAGGCGCCAAACTCCCTCCCCCCCCTCGGGGCCAGAATCATCGTGAAGGTCGTCGTTTTTTGGCCCTCCCAGGCGTCGAAAAAGACTCCCCTGACCACGCTCGGGGCTCCCTCTCCAGGTCCAGGGGGAGGGGGTAGGGGGAGGGGTAAACCCCTCCCCGAAGGGGAAGAAGGGGGGTTGAGGACAGAGAGAGCTCGCTAAACCACTCACGCCCAAAGGGCTGGTGGGATTCTGACAACCAAGGCTACACTCGTCTCGCGTACCATGCAGTAGGACACCATCCCAGCCAATGCAGAACGGTCAACCAGGAGGCAAACAGCGGACGACAAAAAATGACGGAGAGTTTTTTTGAACACTTCTTTGGCTAAGCCTTTGCATCGCACGTTCCGAGACACAAGGCAGATTCGTCTCTGGGGTTTCATGTGGCCCTTCCGAAACCGAACAAAGACGACGGCAACGTCGACCCAAACCAACCCAAATGCCGAAAGGCCCCCAAAACTGTTCCAGAAAACCGCGGGCCACTTCCAGATGACCGACGACGGCGACGACGGCAACGTCGTCGTCGCCGTCGTCGAACGCGCACCCCTGTTTCCATCACCCCACGTGCTTTGCCGTTTCTTGCAGCCCCATTGGCTTGCACATGTAGCTGCGCCTCGGCCCAATACGCCTGTTTGTCCTCCCCCCCTTTGCCCCTGACAATGCACTACACCAAGACTTTAAAGCGAAGCGCAGCGAGCTTCAAGTCTTGTACATCTATACATATATGTGTTATCTACCATCGGATCTGTTATCGCCCCCTTGTTCTCGCGCTGGCGTTGTTCTCCTGAAGACATCCAGATCCTGGATCTTTGATGGTTGTTGATAGATATCCGGGCACCGTGCCGGTACACTCGCGTGGGGCAGAGTGCGTTTCCCAGGCGCCCAGAGAGTTGCCGACCCTTCGGATCGGATAATGTTTTGTTGGTGGCCTGCATTCCTTCCTCCGGCGGCCACAAACCGGCGCAAGGTATCTGCCCCAAAAGCGGCGTGCCCTTTTCCCGGCCCGCCCCCGCTCTGCCATGTAGGCGTGCCATAGCGACAGAGAGCTGTTAATACATAGCCGACCTTGGCAACAATGGTCTTTCTTGGGTTACCAGGCAGCCACCGCGGCCTGAAGCAAGCAGATCAGCGTATTCGAAGGCAGGGCATCTCTCCCTATGCTCCTGGATGGAGTCCGACCAGACGGGGTCGAAGGATCGCTCCGCATCGCCCATGCATCGGCGATGCGGCTCTCACTGGAGCCCGAGTTCATCCGCACCGATGCGGCCGATGCATGGTCGACGTCGCCGATGCATCGGCCATGCATCAGCGACGCGGCGCGATCATTCGACCCAATCAACTCGGACACCGTTGGGGAGGCCTCTGCGGTGGGTTCGTGTTGTTCCGACGCGGCGGCGACCCCGCCGCGGGCGTTTAAGGTTGCACGCCCCCAGTGGCCCGGATCTGGCCAATATGCAGCGATCCTGCCAACGGAACGCCGCCGATCGTTGAACCAGCGCCTTTGTCGTCACGGCACGAACCTGCCTGCCCCGCCCCGTTGCCGCCGCTTGTCCTGGCAGCCTCCGCGCGGCCACCCCGACTCGAGGGGGGGGACGGGGCAGCGCGCGCCTCTCGGCGCGGCCCCCGCTGCCGGCAGGGCGGGGGGGACGTCGTCGTCATCGCCGTCGTCGTTTCCGCCGTCGTCGTCGTCGTCCTCGTCGTCGTCGTCGTCGTCGTCGTCGTCGTCGTCGTCGTCGCCGTCGTCGTCGTCGTCGTCGTCGTCGTCTTCGTGTTTGTCGTCGTCTTTGTCGTCGTCGTCGTGATCGTCACCGTCGCCGCCGCCGCCGCCTCGTCCTCCCTCCTCCCACACTCACGCGCACGTGTGCGCGCGGGAATCCGAGGAGCAGGGTGGAGGAGAGCGGGGGAGTGGAGGAGGAGGCCCTCCACGGCCATCCCCTCTCCGAGCAGGCTTGCCGATATGTTTTACCCTCAGAGAGAGGTATCAGGTTGGTCGCCCAGCCACAATGGCTGGCACCAGGTGAACTTCAACCTGCAGCGCCCTCGGCTACGCTTGAGGAGGACGAGGAGGAGGAGGAGGAGGAGGAGGAGGCGGAGGAGGAGGAGGAGGAGGAGGAGGAGGACGCCACCGACGCTCGGAAAACGACGTTAGTCCAGGCCCCGGGCGCCGTCCAGGCACCCGCGGCATGCAGCACATCACGTATTACCGTCATCCGTAAGAAGCGTACGGTTGTATCGTGCTGGGCTGGCGTGCGTGCGCGTTTGACCTATTCGCTCCTAGCGCTTCCGGGGAGAAGAGAAGGAGCTTCGATGTTCGGGGGTCTTCCGAACTCCGACGCCCTGACACGCGAAGGTTTCTCGTCGTTTGCTGGCCTCTGGGAGCCCTCGCAAGGCTACGTGCCGGTCAAAACCCAACTCGGGACCAGCAGAACGACCCTGGGGGAAGGGTCGGCCCTTCGGAGAGCCCGTATGGAAAATTTCACGGCAGCGGATGTCTATGCCCAGCATCAGGATGTTTGCGTTTGTTTCCCAAGCCTCTTGTGTTGGGTTCTCGGTTTGGATAGAACACTTATTGTGAGCACTTCCCGCCTTCTCCCGCATCCTCTCTCCTCCTCCTCCTCCTCCTCCTCCTCCTCCTCCTCCTCCTCCTCCTCCTTCTCCTCCCCCTCCTCATCCTTCTCTTCGCCCTCCTCGCGCTGCGATCCCTCATCCCTGTGCACAGCTCCTCCCTGGCGCACCCCCAGACGTGTTGGTGGGGCGGGCCTGGCGCGTCGCCGCAGAACTCCTCACCATTCATGATCTTGAATCATGGGCCTGTTTTCCACCACCACCACCATAAGTAGGAGGGGGGAAGGAGGTAGAGGATGAGGAGGAGGACGAGGAGGAGGAGGAGGAGGAGGACCCCCTCCCCCTCCCACTTTTGGTAGTGGTGGTGGAAAACACGCCCACCATTGAAGCGCGAAAATTGAAGCAGCTTCACGGATGGAAGGCGGGCCAGTTACAACATGTTGTTCTCGTTTTGAGGTAGGGCCGGCCGTTTTCAAGATCAGGTTGTCGCCTCAGCGCCGCGCGCATGCGTCTTGAAAGTCGGCCACCGCTTCGCGGATGGAGGGCGAATGTGGTTCTCGCCTCTGCCCCGCGCGCATTCGTATCAATCGTTTGCAACAGTTTCACTATTGAAGGGCGATTATTGTTCAAAATGTCGTTCTCGCATTAGTGCCGCGCTTGTTCGTGTCGAAAGTCCGAACACGTTTAAATGGTTTACATGGTTGAGGTCCCAGGAATGGTATTCTGGCAAGAATTGGTTTTCTCATGGGGCAATTCCCGCGATGAAAGTAAATTCTTGTATGGCCCATTTGAAGAGGGAACTTTGAGGTGACGTGTACTCGCAACATCGCTGACGTGTTCTCTGTTTACACTGGTCCCCCTCCTCGGTCGGCAGGCCGGTGTTCAAGGCCATCAAATCCTTGCGCCGTATCCCAGGAACCATGGAGGCAACGGAGAATAATAAGAGGGACAGCAGGCGACGTGTAGTTAAACATCAGGTGTCAGACCCAGGAACACCATCGTCTTCACAAGCAGGTCAGAAATCGAGCAAATACGGATCCAGAGGCGCAATAACATCCGCCCTCTCACACAGCTCGAACACTCCCTCCTCACGCATCTGCTTATACGCCCGTGCCGCCCACACATCGCGGAGAGAAGGGGCGACCAATTCGGACAGTTCGATGCGGGAGAGAGCTACAGTAGCAATTGTCGTTCCCACTAGACCCAACATGTCAGGGATCCCTACTGCATGCCCATCCGCCGATATTATCCTAGCCCTGGCTTCGACTTACTCTCTGCTCCTTCCTCTCTGCGCAGGACTTTCAAACAAGACGTCCTCTCCGCCCTCCTCCTGCCGTTCCTTCTCGCCCCCCTCCCTCGCCCTCCTGGGAGGCAGAGGAGGTCCCCAGAGGCCAAAGGACACCAAAGATTTCTGCGAAAGCCTAGATCCTCGAACTGCGACCCATTCGTCCCCCGATATGACATCTTCAATCCGCAGCCCCAGAGCTGCTGACCCGACCCTTCCCGTGGGGAGGAAGTCTTTCGCCCCGTGTGTATGTTTGGTGGTCCCGGCCCCTGAGGGCCGAGATCTATGCAAAAGCGCCGGCCGACAAAAGCAGCATGTCGTTGGCGATTTGAGGAGGAGGAGGAGAAGGGAAGGGAAGAGGAGGAGGAGGAGGAGGAGGAGGAGGAGGAGGAGAAGGGAAGAGGAGGAGGAGGAGAAGGGAAGAGGAGGAGGAGGAGGAGGAGGAGGAGGAGGAGGAGGAGGAGGAGGAGGGAGAAGGAGCAGCATCAGGCCCAGCCGCAGGAGAGGAGGGGGAGGGGGGAGAAGGACGGCGAGGGAGGCCCGGCAGCACGGGCGCGATGCAGCAGCCCGAGGTTCGGCCTCAGGCGCTCAAGCGCGGCGGCGCCAAGGGCCAGGCCGCTGAGCGGTGCCGCCGCCGCCAGCTGCGTCGTCGGCGCCTGGCGGTGTCTCTCGGAGTTTCCCAGACCTCTGACGGCATGAGTCTAGGCCTCCTGGATGGGCTCCGAGCAGCTGGGGCCAGAGGATCGTTCCGCATCGCCGATGCATCGGCGATGCGGCTCGATGCGGAGCCGAGTTTTCTCCGCGCGGACGGCGCCGATTCACCGCCGATGTCGCCGATGCATCGCCGATTCTCCGACCCCATCTACTCGGACCCCATCCAGGCCTCTAATGAGTTTCCCACCTGGCAGGTCCTGGAGCTGTTAAACGTCAGGAAAGGAGCTCAAGACCTGCCTCGCACACCCTGCGTACCGTGGCTGCCATGCCCAGGGTTCAAGCGGTGGCGAAGCGTCGTGGCTCGTCTATAGGCGCTCACAAAAAATGTTCTACCTTCAGTGGTTTGCACGAAATGTTCTTCGAACATTCCGGGCTGAGTCTGTCTTGTGTTAACACATTGGGTCTATGTTCTAGGACCATGGCTCCCGTTATTAAGACATGTTTGGGTTCTAAGAAAACTTCGTGGTAGGCCTAGTCCCTGCTCAAAGAGTGTGCTGGTGTTTCCTGAGGATCGGGCCTCGCGCCATCGACTGATGACGATTGCATGCGCTGCCGCCAGGCCCCAGAGTGTGCGGGTGCTCCCTGGGCATCCCGCCTTGCCTTCTTAGGTGGGGGTGACATTAAGTCGGGCACGTCCCTCTACAGGAGGAGTATTCAAGACTAGTCAAAACATAGTCTAGGGACGACTTGTTCACAGTATTGGTTATTATTTGTTTGGTTGTGCATAGTTTGAATGTTTCGTCCAACACCCGCCTGTATGGGGACATGCCCGGCCTAAGGACAGCAAGGAGGCACGACAATTCAATCCTTGCGTTGTTTCTCAGTTTCTTCTTCCTTGATGGGTCAATAACCGCATGCCGATGATAATAAAGGGACCCCCCCCTCAGTGTTTAGAGTTGATTATCGCCGCCCTATACAAAATTCAAATTGGGTGGCGAGCGCTGAGGCCGAACATCATTATCACCTCGAAACGCTATGTTGAGATAGCAACATCAAGCGATGTTCATATAGCAACATCAAGCGAAGCGATCACACTTTTCAGGATGTGTCAAGCGAAACCAATAATTTTGGGAGGCCGACTCAAACGAAACGAGCAATGTTCTTATTATTATTCTACTTTCCTCTTCTTCTTTTATATTTCTATCTGTCCTCACGCTCGCCTGAACTTTTTTATCCCTGGGGTTGATTATCCATGGAAAATGAGGCACATGAGCTACCCTACACGAGCACTTAAACAATCAATTTTCATAAAGCGTTTGTAAATTAAAAGTGATAGATTTGGAACTTTGGATGTTTCCTTTCTTCGTCCTCTTCTTTTTATCCTCTTCTACTTCTTTCTTATTATTCTTATACTGTATTCTTCTTCTTTTATATTTCTCTCTGTCCCCACGCTCGCCTGAACTTTTTTTATCTCCGGGGTTGATTATCCATGGAAATTGAGGCACATGAGCTACCCTACGCGAGCACTTACAAAAAAACAATTTTCATGAGATATAAGCCATTGTAGAGGATATTTCTATGAAAACTAAACGCCAAGGATGTCTCAAAACGTGCTCGGCTTTTGGTCTCCTCTTGATCATCTCTTACTTCGAGATTATGCTGAGGTCTGCTGGGCTACTTTTATAATCTCTCCCTGAACCCCGAACTTTATTATCCCCTAGTGTTTATTCTCACGGGCATGAGGTTAATCCACCACCGCTACCATGGGTAGGACGGCGGAGACGGGAGGATGGAGAGGTCCTCCTCCATCTCTTCTTCCTCCTCCTCCTCCTCTTACTACTCCTTCTCCACCATTCCTTCTCCTTATAAAATAAGTCCTCCCTGTCGCAGGGCGTGCCAGCCGTTTCGCCTGAGACTTCCTCACCATTAATGATTCTGAGGCTCAAGGAGCGACAGCTGTTTCGGTTTTCAAAATGTGGCTCTCGCTTTAGCGCCGCGCACATTCTTTATCAAATGTTGCAAGAGCTTCGCGGATTGAGGGCGGGTCGTTTTCAAAATGTGGGTCTCGCTTTAGTACCGCGCACATTCGTTTTTGCTACACAGCAGAAACAATATTTGTTGCAAGAGCTTCACGGATTGAGGGCGGTTCCTTTTTCAAAATGTGGGTCTTGCTTCAGCGCCGTGCGCATTCTTTTCAAACGTGTGCAAGAGCTTCACGGATTGAGGGCGGGTCGTTTGCAACATGTGGGTCTCGTTTTAGCGCCGCGCACATTCGTTCTACAACTTTGCAAAAGCTTCACGGATTGAGGGCGGGTCGTTTTCAAAATGTGGTTCTCGCCGTAGCGCCGTGCACATTCATGTTAAACAAATGCAAGAGTTTTACGGATCGAGGGCGGCTCCTTTTCAAAATGTGGGTCTCGCCTCAGCGCCGCGCACATTCGTTTTAAACATTTACAAGTGTTTCATGGATTGAGGGCGGTTGGTTTGCAAAATGCCGTTCTCGCGTTAGCGCCGCGCACATTCGTAAAAAATGCAAGAGCTTCACTGATGGCGGGCGTTCCTTTTGAAAATGTGGCTCTCGTCTTAGCGCCGCGCACATTCTTTGTAAACATTTGCAAGAGTTTCAAGGATTTCCATGTCAGCGTACCAGAAATTGCTTTTTCCTGGAAGGATTCAAGATTATGCGGGTGCAACCGTTATGATGATTCGCAGTCTTGAAGCCCCAAAAAATGGCGCTCTGGTACGATTCTGGATCTTTAACACGCAGCAGTCAGGTTGATACGTGGCGTTGAAATCCCGAGAACAGTGTTTTGGCATGCTTCAGGATCTTCAAACGGTTGTCTTCCAACGAGGCAGTTCCCTCAGTGGAAATGAACCGTTGTGGGGGCCTATGAAGAGGGAGCTTTGAGGGAGGGTTAATTCCATCATCGTTGATGACTATTGGTTTTGCACTGGTCCTCCTCCTCCTCCTCCTCCTCCTCCTCCTCCTCCTCCTCCTCCTCCTCCTCCTCCCCCTCCTCTTGTCAGTCTCTGGGGGCCCTCGCTGGGCCCTGGAGCGTCAAAGAGCGACTCTGGATGAAGTGCCTGCCCTGGGGAACGGGTCGGGACTTCTGGGGGTTCCGCACTGGAGAAATAGCGACGTCGGATGTTTGAGGAGAGCAGTGGTGGCTTGGCCCCCCCGGCAGCCGCACGGGCTCGAGCCCAGGGCCACTCGGCAGCCAAAGGGGCCCAGGCGCCGAGTAGAAAGCTCGAAAGCTGACCCTGCGGGGGCCCCACAGATGCTGAAAGCTTGCGGAAGCCAGGGAGAGCGTCCAGAAGTGCAGAAGAGCACCCCTGAGAACGTAGGAACAGAAGCTGCTCCAGAGTCGTAGCCTTGATTTAGGTCGCTTGAGCGCCTGGGCAAGCCCGGGCAGCCCCCGTGAGGGGCATCCCGCGCGGCGGGGGTGCCCGGTTGAGGTCATCCGCGCCGTGCAGCTGAACCTGGGGCGTCCGCAAACCAGGACTTGCGGGCGTACAGAAGACGTGGCGGCACGAGGACACGCGGCGGCGGCGACGACGACGAGGACGAAGACGAGGACGACGACGACGAGGACCGACAACGACGATGACGACGAATGCGACGACGAGGACGACGACGACGACGACGACAATGACGTCGGCGACGTCGATCTGGACTCGAAGGGGAAGCATCTGTGAACATATAAGCTTTCGGAGGTCCGCGCCTCCCTGGGCCCGCCGGAAGAGCGCGCCGTGGGGGCGGCGCCGGAGGCGCCGCCAGGGGAGTCCGGCGCTGGGCTCCACTGCTGGCTGATAGCCAACAACCTGACGACGCTAGAGCTCTTCGAGAACAGGTTAGCGAGTGGGAGGAGGAGGAGGAGGAGGAGGAGGAACACGAGCAGGATGATGAGGATAAAGAGGATGAGGATGAGGATGATGAGGAGGACGAGGAGGGGGAGGAGGAGGAGGAGGAGGAGGAGGAGGAGGAGGAGGAGGAGGGATGTTCTAGAACAGTTGTTTACCTTTGGTGACGCTGCTTCATGTTCTTCCGGCTCTCTCTGGTTCTTTGTTGTCAGCCCCTTTTTGTTCGGAGGTTGATAGGCCTCCTACCCGGACACGTCGATCAGCGAATGGGCCGTTTTCGGTTCGCGGGAGGGCGTCGCGGTCGTCGTTCTTGCGAGTCCAAATCCGTCGGTTTCGGTCTCAGGCCGTTTTCACTGAAGGTTGGTTTACTAAACGGAGGTTTGTCAACCGCCGATTTGTTCTTTCAGAATCCGCCTGTAGGAGGACATGCCCGACCTGACTCGAGGCCCAAGAACGGCAGCTCCACGGCAGCTGAATGCACCACCGCCATGCGCCGCCACCCGGCAGTTGCTGCCCTGCTGGGCCCTGCCTTTTGCACAGTGTGCACAGCAACCTCCCGGCCCCGGCGACCTGCCTGGGGCCACGGGTGCGAGGGGGCCCAGGGACACACAAAGAAATGCACACTAATCCGAAGATTCCCCATATGTCCATCTATTTTCTGGGTTTTCGTCTTCCCCCCACGATTCCCAGATGCTCCCATATTTTCGGGGGAATCGACAATTCATTGTGTCTGTGTGTATTTTTCCTCTCGCCACTGGGCTCCTGCCGAAGGCGTCCCCTTGCAAGAACTTCGGCTTCGGCACCGCCTGTCTCCGAGGCTATGCCTCCTCTCGGCCTCGCTCTGAGGCTCCGCCGCTTCCCCCCTCCTCTTCTCTGCCTAATTCAAGCTTCGCGCGGCCCGTTTAGCTTCGACCGGAAGAGGTGCGCTCTCGACCCGCGGATCAAAAATGTTGACTTTCCCTCCTGAGGGTGGCCCTTCCCAGGGGGCTGCGATGGCGCATCTCCTGCAGCCTCTCGGGGGGGCGTCCTCGCCGACCCGGCCGGAAGGTGGCGCTCTGGGACACCCGGAAGCGGTCGCTGGACCGGCCTCTGAGCGGATCTGCGTCGCGGGCAGGGCGGGGCCGGGGGCAGCCTTAAGTCGGGCGTGTCCCCCTACAAGGGGATTTTCGACGAAAAAAATACAAAATACCCGAAAATAATCAAAAAATAGTCCAAAATAGTCTGGGGACTTTTTTTTGTACTTTTTGCCTTTTGGGGGTATTTTCACGGTATCTTTTATTTTTCCTCGAAAATCCCCCTGTAGGGGGGCAGGCCCGACTTAGGGGCAGCGGGGGAGTCTTCCCAGAGGGCCACCAGGGGGCCAGCAGCTATCCACGTACACCGCCCCCTCGGGTCCGAGTCCCAGGACGTCGGCTCCCCAGGCGGCGGGCATGGGTGCGTAAGCCCCCCCCCACCTCGCAGCCAAGAGGCCTGCAGGCGGAGGTAGCGGGGGCGGCGCCTGCGAGAGGCCCCGCGCGGCGCTTGCTGGAGAGGGCCGGTGGGGCCAGGCCCTCGAGAGGTGGCGGCGGTGGAGAACGCCTGGCGGGACGGGCCCCGGCATGGGGGTCCCCAGACATGATCGCGTCGTGAGAAGTTCAGGCCGGAGGTTGTTCTCGGGCCTCGGCCTCTGGAGGCCCTCGCCGGGCCCTGCGGGGCCGTCCAAGAGCTGCCGGGGGCGCCGCATTCAGAACATCAGGACGTCGTTGGACGTGGCTGGGACGAGTATCAATCCTTCCCAGGGCGTTTCGGAACGCTCTCAGAGCGTCCCGGTACCCTCTGAGACGGCCGCGGCGCCATGATGCATCTCCCAGAACCGCCGGATCTCAGATATTCTCGATTTGTCCACACCCGATGTTGTCCTTTGTCCTCGTCCTGGCATCGTCTTACGTCGCATGTCTGGGTCTGGCCCACGCCTGGGAGGCGGTCGATGTTCAGGAGGGGCAAAGCACACAGACATAATGAATCGTCGATCCCCAGGGGAACATGGGAAACTATGGGAAGTGGGGGGGAGGCGGAAGCCCAGGAAATATGCAAACATGTGGGGGGTCTTGGGATTTGTGTGTATTCATTTGTGTACTTCGGCACCGCCTGCACCCCTGGGCTTCGCCCACTTCGGCCGCCTGAGGCCCCGCCTTCCTGTGCCTTGCCTCCCTGATTAAAGCTGTGCGTAGCCCGCCTAGGTTTTAGCGGAAGAGGTTCGCTCTCGCCCCGCAGATCAAACATGTGTTCATTTTTGTGCCTTTTGGCCCCTTCGGGTGTATCGGTCGGGCATGGAGCGAGGGGCGGCCCCGCGGGCGAGCTGGCGATAACGCAGTCGTGGGGGACAGGGGCGTGCCGCGGGGACCCCCACGGGCGGGACGGGCCGGGGAAACGTGAGGCGAAGTCGGGCCTGTCCATCTACAGGAGGGAGGTTTAAGAATAGTCGAAAAAATAGTCTGGGGACAATTTGAGAATCTTATCTGCTCATTTTAAGTTGTACGACCAGAATCCGCCTGTGGGGGGACGTGCCCGACCTAAACGTAAGACTCGAGAGCGCTGGAACTCGGGTTTGCCAACGCTTTTTGACGGAGAGAGGAGCGTTGTGAGTACTTGAGCCTGTTTGATGAGGGAAGAACAGGAGAGAAAGGACAGACAACGGACGAGGTGGAAGAGTAGTTTTCGTTTTTTTGCTTTGTCATCGGACGCAAAGGTGAGCGTTTTTTCCCTCCCCCGGCGCAGCGCTCGCCACCCGGGCCAACCGCCCCCCCCCCCCCCCCGCCCTGGGTAACGATAGCGATCGTGCCGGGGGTGGGGGGCTGCCCCACCCCTTGCACATGCTGGGAGCGCCCCCCCCCCCGCAGGTATGGCGCTGCGAACAAATGCGTGGCGTGGTCTTATTATCGGGGGAGCGTAAGACCCGGGTTTGCCAGGACTCGGGTTCGCCATCGTTTTTTGACGACCGCACCTCGGATTTTGACGAGGAGGAGTTTCGTGGGATGTCTGCAGCGGGAGGCCTCGTCAAAATGCAGGCTCGGCCTCGTTATTTTTGTTGACGACCTTCTCGGGGATTTCCGAGTCCCCCGTACCCGGGTCTTACGTCTCCCCGATTATTAACGGCACGCATTGGTGCTCACAAACGTGTTGTAGCTCTCGCAGTCGTCGTCGTCGTCGTCGTCGTCGTCGTCGTCGTCGTCGTCGTCGTCGTCGTCGTCGTCGTCGTCGTCATCGTTGTCGTCGTCGTCGTCGTCCAATGCAGCTGGCGATGGCTCAGCTACCCCAGGCTGGTTCGACCAATCTTCCGCAAGTGCAAACTGCGGGAGCTCTGTCTTTTCCTTTTGGCCAGTGCTCGGCTGCAGTGCGATACAGTCAACGCACCTCATAAGGACGCGCGCCTTCTCCAGGGTAGTTACCCTTGTGTCCTAACCTCTGCGGCCTGTCCTTTGCCGTTTTCATTTGCCTTTTTTTTGGCATGAACATATCCAAACTTCGGTTTCCAAGGGTCTTGCGTCCTGACCACCCGTCCTTATGCACGTACCGATTGTAGACCCAACCCATGGAGAAGATGAAGACTGGGCGGCCCCGCGCCTTCTCCCGCAAGCGCTGTGGTGTGGGCAGCCGCTGTGGTTCACGCAGGCAGCGTGATGCACGCCGGCGTTGCGTCGCACACGGCTGTTGCGGTGTACAGAGGCGCCCCGCTTTCCACAACGACTCTTGTTTTAGAATCCATATAACACATTGTGTTCTGTGGAATCCACATGCGCGCCATTTTCCATAGCGCTTCCTTTCATAATCCTCTTATAACAATGGTTGTCTGCAGAATCCTATTCAGAACAACGGCTGCTGCAGCATACGCGGGAAACGCGGTGTGCATAGGCGACGCGGTGCTGCAATGCACACGGAGGCACTGGTGTCTGCACAAGTGGCGCTGTGTTGCACGCTGGCATTGTGCATTGTTGTGCGCACGTGGAACGTGCGATTGATGCGCCGGTGGCAGGGATGCACCCTGGCGGGCGCACGCCGCGGCCGCCGTTACCGTTACCCTCCCGCCCGACCCCCCCCCTTCGGGTAACAGCCGTTGCCCGGGAAAGGAAACAATCTGTCACTAGAGTATTGCAGTAGATAGGGATCCACCTCCAATCGGATCAATTAGTGGTGAATTGCTCCAAATTACAGGGATGTAATACGGATTGTTGCATCCATAACATGATTTCCTGAGAGGTGGATCTACTTTTATTAGGATTACAGTCGCGATGTGTCCATCTTTTTCAGGATCATATACAGGTGGCTCCATTCCTCGTGTGATCATGTCACTGGTGGTTGTAAGCCTGATAGGACTTTGTCCAGAATTTTCGTTGCACGTGGCTCCGTCCTGATCGAATGTTATCGCGATTGATACATTGATTTCCAGTGTGAGGACTGCACATACAGTAATGTTGCGCGGCTTTTCAATTGGAGTCCTTTGGTGGGCGATTTACAGGTTGATCCCGTTTGTGTGGGCTACATTCGAATACCGCTGCGCGAGGTCACGATGGGTTTCCTACTGCGGGGGGATGTGCATCCTGAGCTCTACTGTTCGGGGGGGGGGGCGCCTCCATCCTGAAGGGTTCTGACGCACTCGGCCCCGCCATTTATTCAGACTCTGCTACTGGTGGGTCGTTCTATTCGAAGGCATGGGAAGTTGATCCGTCCCCGATGGATTTCCTGGTGAGTGGCTTCCAGTCCCAACCGGATTCACATTGAATTGTATCGAACAGCAACCGGCTTATCTGACATATGGTTCCATCCTAAATCGGATCCACCTAGATGTGGATCCACCTCCACTGAATTACTGTTAGATGTTGCTCCACCTTCGAAGGAATTATACGGCACTTGGCTCCATGCCTGACACGATCCCAACGAAGGTGGATCCACCTCTGGTAGAATATCATGAAAGGTGGGCCCTTCAATTCTAATATTTGACGACGGATCGCGCCATCCGTAATCTGATTATGTTAGATGTGGGTGCGCTTCTACTCGGATTACATTAGCGATGGGTTCGTCCACGATTGGATTATGTTAAACATGGCCCCGTCGCTCATACGATTTCATTACAGCTGGCTCGAAGTCGGATGGAGTTGTGTTTAGGATTGTACTACACGTGTTTCCGGCCCTGATCGAATGTTCTCCATGTGGCATGTTTGAATATGGTGTTTTGATTACACAAAGAAACCGTTTGTGCGGTGTTTCCATCGAATTATTTTCGTGGGTGGTTTGTGCAGACTGATCCTTGGTGCGTGGATTACAGGTCGAATCGTTTTGCGCAGCTGTAAACGCAGTTTTATTTTGTGGGGGATTTACATATTGATTTCTACTGTGTGGAGGTGTCTCCGCCCCTAAGAGGATTACATTGCAGGCAGGGGCCCGCTTTAAAGCATATTCTTGTATAGGTGGGCCGCGGACACTTCGAATCCAATAGCATGAGAGGTAGATCTGCCCCGATTGAAACTTCTTTTAGCGGCCGCTCCAGTCCCAATTTGAGTCCAAGCCAGGTGGGTCCATCTCTAATAGAATACTTTGGCCCCCAGTGGTCCCACCCCTAATCGGATCCTGTTGGGGGTGCGCCCCCCCTCTGTAATGGAGTCCTGGCAAACGTGGATTTACCTTTTAGTATAATGCCCACCCACGTGGCCCCATCCCTAAGGGGATTACTTTAGAAGTGGGCCCACCTCAATTGGGATACGAGGAAAGGTGGAGCCGCTCTGTGTTGGAGTGGTATCACGGTTTCTTGTTTTATTCATGGGGTCTGTGCGAGGTGGATCCAACTCCAACAGAAACCGGGCAAGGATGGAACATTTGGAACATCATTGCGTTATAGATGGACACGCCCCTATTTGAATGCATTTGAGGATGGGTGCGTCTCGTCTGTAATCAGATTATAGATGGGCCCACTTCTCATAGTACCCTGTAATCAAATGTTTGAAACAATCGGGCCAAGTGTGGGGCCATTCGTATTACAATAATATGAGAGATGGAGCCACTTCGAAACTAATCCTAGTACAGATGGACCCATCGCTAACGAAATCCCATTCGAGGTGGATCCACCTCCTAATTTGAAAGGTGAATACACCTCCACTAGAACTTGGTTTCAGATGGAACCGCCTGGGAATCAAGTTTATTGCAGGTAGATCCACACATGTCGGAACCCGATGGAGAAAGGAACCACTTCCCATAAAGTCCCACGAGAAATGAATCCATTATCATGATGTTCGATTCGTGGCGGCTGCGGCCCACCTCTCGTAGAACTTGGATACAGGCGGAGCCGCCTGTCATACATTATTGCTGTTTCTTGGGATGGGGGCACTTCCGCACACTAGCACTTATTTACGCACATCTTCCACCGAAGGATCCCTATAGCAAAGCCGCACCAATGGATTCTATGCGTCAGCCAAAGATTAGAAGTAACATTGCACATCGCACACACAAGAAATCCGATGAAAAAAAACCGTTCATGGTGACTCGATGTGTTAGCCAAATATCAGATATCAATATCTGAGTTACCTACAGTACTAAGGCGGTTCAGATGCAGCAGCGCACATTTCTAGGTGCAGTCTCCGCATTACAAGTCAACGTATGAATCGCCCACAATTGGATTTCCTTTGAAAGGGCGACAGGACAAGGCTTGACAAGTCTTGGCTCTTCCAGGGAATAATCGCAAAGTTATTCCGACGGTAGGACCCCGCATGCTAATATGTTTTGATTGCCCTTCGCCCTGTCCTCCTCGCTCTGGCGGACGCCCTCCTTTCGCCCTCTGCTCTGCCCTCTTTTCTTAATCCTTATATTTCTCCCCTCCTTCTCCTTATCATCCTCCTCCTCCGTCTCCACCTCCTCGTCATCGCCCTCCCCCTCCCCCCCCCTCCCCTCATTCTCCTCTCCTTCTCCTCCACGTGTTTTTTCTCCATGTGTACCTCCTCTTCCTCTTGGTCGGGACACGCAAATCCACTTTCCTCGGCGCCGTCGCCGCCTCGGCCAGCGCGCGTGTTCGCCGCCGGTTGCGTCACGAAGCCTTTTTGGACAACCCCGCGAACCATGCTTTTGGGGCAACTCCGGCAACCCCTGTGGCCGCTGGCGCGCGTGGGCAGGCCTTCGGGGCAACCCCGCGGGCCAAACCATTGGGACAACCCGGCAGGCCTCGCGCTCAGGCGGGGGGCAGCGCGAAACCCAGCCGCGCTGCGAGCTGAGGTCTTCGCTTTCCCATTGAAATTTTTGGAGCGTTTACGCAAGAACGATGGCGGCCCGCGCTCCAGAAACTCGCGCAAGGGCGGCCGCAGGATCAGCGTGTTCCGCATGCGCGTGGCGAGGGAGAACATGACGTAAAGGTGCAGCCAGCATTGCTCGTCCGACATGCCCGTGCGGCCAGTGTCTTCGCCCCTCGCGCGGTCGATGGTGAGGCCCTTGCACAGCGTCTGGCCCTGTGACAGCGTGGGGGCTGAGGTAGGACGCGCGCGTCAGGGTGAACCCCGGGCGGCGCACGACGTGCGGCCCCGAGCTTTGCCACGTGAGCTCCTGCTCGCTGGGCTTGAACATGGTAAAGATTCTCGCCCACGCCTCGGCCTCGCCGTCGTCGCTGGCGGTTCTGGCTCCCTGTCGCAGCACCCGGGCGACCTCCTTGTAGATCGGAGACTCTTCGAGGCCGCGTAGCTACAGCCAGATTTTCGGTGGTAGTTCGGGAGGGTGAAAGAGCTGGCTCGGCGCGCACTCCTCGTAAGCGGCGACAGTTACGGGATTCGCATGACCCCGCTCGGATTACCAACACAGGCTGCGGGCTCTATGGGGAGGGGACTCCCGCTCGAGACTACCATATTCAAGCCTCAGGCGTCCAAGAGTGACGCCAGTTAGAAGTCTCCGACGACCCGTTCGGATCATCGGCGTGAAGTGCGGGCCCCCTAGGGGGGGACTCCCGCCTGAGACTTCCTCGTAATTCGCTGACCGACGAGGCTCCCGCTTAACACTTCGTCCAAATCTGGGTGTCAGGAAGGCAACAGCAACGACATCTACAGCATCCCGACGACCCGCTCGAATTAGTAACGAGATTTGCGGCCTCCATTTGGAGGGGGTTCCCGTTTGAAACCTTCTTACAAGTCGCTCGTAGACGAGGCTCCCGCTCGAGACTCCTTCCATACTCAAGCCTGAGGAGGCCAAACGTGACGACAGTTTCAGGATCTCGATGACCCGCTCCGATTCGTAACATGATCCGCGGGCCCATAAGGGGCCTAAGATTTCCGCACAATTCACTCACACACGAGGTTCCCGTTCGAGATTTCTTCCAAATTCTGGCATGCGGATGCCGAAAGTGACGACAGCTACATAGCAACATGATCCGCAGGTTCCATAGGGCGGGGGCTTCCGCCTGACATTCCTTCGCAATTCACCCAGTGGTAGCTATGACTGGATAAATGAGCAATATCTTCACGTATTGAACATGTGCAAAAGCTTCACGTATTGAGGGCGGGTGGTTTTCAAACTGTGGTTCTCGCTTTACCGCCGCGCAAAAGTTTGACGGAATCCCAGTATGCACGTACTCGACATGCTGTTTAGAAAGATTCAGGATTACGCGGGCGCAACCGTTACGTTGATTTGTCGTGTTGAAGTTCCCGGAATGGTGCTCTGGCACGATTCTGGATCGTCAACACGCAATTGTCAGGTTGATCCGTGGTGTTGGAATCCAGTGTTTTGGCATGTTGCAGGTCTTCGAACGGTTGTCTTCCAACGAGGCAATCCCCTCAGTGGAAATGAACCGTTGTGGGGGCCTATCAAGCGGAAGCTTGGAGGGAGGGTTTATTCCAACATCGTTAATGCCTTTAGGATTTTCGCTGGTCTTCCTCCTCCTCCTCCTCCTCTCTACTCCTCCTCCTCCTCCTCCTCCTCCTCCTCCTCCTCCTCCTCTCTACTCCTCCTCCTCCTCCTCCTCCTCTACTCACTCCTCCTCTCTACTCACTCCTCCTCCTCTCTACTCACTCCTCCTCCTCCTCCTCTCTACTCCCTCTCCTCCTCTCCTCTCTCCTCCTCCTCCTCCTCTCTACTCACTCCTCCTTACTCATCCTCGATCTTTGTCGCTCTTCCCCCTCGTACGGGCCCCCAGAAGTCCCAACCACTTCCCCCCGGACGGCTTTAGGCGAGGGCTCCGGAAGGCCGAAATCTGCACCAAGCTTGCCCTCGTGCTTTTGTTGTTCAAGACGCGAGCACGATGGAAATGATACATATATAGCTATATATATATACACATATATCGCTATGTGGACTCGGGTTTGGAACCCTCTTCGATTCGGCGCCCGCACCGCCAGGAACGACATATGGTGGGAGGTGGAGCGCTGCCCGGGCGGCGCATTCAAGGGGGCCGCCGCCGGGCCCGGCCCAGTCCGCCGCCCTGCTCCGGGGTCGTGCCCCCGGATCACAGGCTGGGGCAGGCCCGTGCTATGTCGGTTCCTTGTCCCGGGAGGGGAGAATGCACGCGGACACCAGGAAGCGTCGATTCGCGTGAACATTGGAAAGAATTCGAAGTGGGAGGGGAGGCCGAGAGTCAAGGAAGCATGGAACCTATATGGGGGATCCTGGGATCTGTGTATGCGTACTTGCGTGTCCCTGGGCCCCTTCATTGCCTTTCCGCTGGCCTCCGTCTTTGGCGACGGTAGAGAAAAGATGGCCGCCTCGGCGCGGCGGCGACGCGAGCGAGGGCGTTCAACAGGTGGAAGGCCACCTCGATGTCAGAGCGGGGCCCCGAGGTCCACGGAAAGCAACCCACGGCGCGCAGTCCAGGGTGGTCGTTCTCTTATTCGTTGTCTTGCCGATCGAGCGCGGACCCTCGCACCCCACCTCCTCGACCTCGCCCTCCTCCTCCTCTTCCTCGACCTCGCCCTCCTCCTCCTCGCCCTCCTCCTTTTCCTCCTCCTCCTCGTCCTCCTCCTCCTCTTCCTCCTCCTTCTCCTCCTTCTCCTCGTCCTCCTCCTCCTCCTCCTTCTCCTCCTCCTCCTCCACAGGAGCGTGCACCCCCCCTCCCCCACCCATAAAGTAGATCTTTGCCGTTTTGGTGCCTGTTTCGAGCAGACGGAATCTCCCCCACAGGACGCACTGCCGCAACACAGTCGCATCAAGCAGAGGTCCGGAGCCAGACCCCCCCCCTCCCCCCCTTCCGCCCAACTGTCGAAACGCCGAGTGAGAAAATGTTCACCAGAGATCCAACGTATAGAAAGAATCAGGACGCAGGTTTTTCGCCCTTGCGGCTCCGGGAGGCCCTCGTCGGGCCTCGGGCACCGCCAACGAGGCGATTCTGGATGAAAAGCCAGCCATGGGGAACAGGTCGGGGCTCGCAGAGACCCTGGATGGAACAAAAACATGGCATCCGATCTCTGAGGTCAAAAATCAGCAGGTGTGGTCGACAGCCCTTGTGGAGACATTGCACCGGAGATCTCCCATGATTGGACGCCTCGCGCGTGGTAAGCAGCCAACGGGCCGTACAGTGGAGACCCATGCCAAGGAACACCCTGCTTGCCTCCAGGGTGCACTGCGTTTCTTGGGTTTCGCTGGTTTTACAATGGAAGGCGTGATGTTCCCACACCAAAAATAAATGGACGTCCTGGGGTCTCACGGTTGGGTTTCTTGTGGAAGGTTTCTTGTGGTCAAGCCCCTACGGTAGTGGTTGATGCAGGTCTTTCCAGACCGGGTTTCGCCCCCGGTGGCTCAAGGGAATGCCGACTCGCCCGCGGCGAAGGGGTGCGGAAGTTTGCGGAACAGGAAGGATGGTGGTTCTGCCTGCGAGAGCGGGCGAAAGTAAAGGCGCACCTCCAGACGGGGGTCAACGCCGAGGTACCCACGGCTTGCAGAGTCGGGCATCACGATGAGATCTGCCCGCTCACAGGGGGCGGGACGGGATCCGTGCCCAAGGAGTGCGCGAGGTCGCCCCGTCGGATGGCATGGGGTAGGACATGGGCACCTCCTGGCGGTAGAGCGTGGGCACTCTGCGGCAGCAGGGACCTGGGGCAGAACCACCGAAAAAGTCTGGGTGTGGATGCCTACTGGGGATGCGAAAGAGGAGGTGCACGGGGGAGGAGGGGGAGGACGACGATGACAAGGCCGGGAAGGTGAAGCTGCTGAGCGCGGGTACTTCCCCTTTCTCCTTCGTGCTCGGCTGCCCCATCCGTGCTTTTTGCCCATAACTAGCTCTGGCCCTGCCTGCACGTTCCCAGACACCCGGCTGCTCCACTGTTCTCGACGCGTGGGCCCCAGAGGTCTGGACCGCTTCCCTGTAGGGCCCGCTGCTCGACCCGAGCCGTCTTTTGACGCTCCCGAGGCCCGGCGAGGGCCCCTGGAGGCCGAGACCGGCCCCAAGCCGCCCGCTGCCGCTTCTGTGCCCCTCCCTGGCGCTCTCTCCTCCCTCGAGATCCCCCCCGAGTGCCCCCCGCGTGCTCTTCCAGCTCTTCCCCCTCGTCGTCGTCGTCGTCGTCGTCGTCGTCGTCGTCGTCGTCGTCGTCGTCGTCGTCGTCGTCGTCGTCGTCGTCGACGGAGAGGAGGAGGAGGAGGAGGAGGAGGAGGAGGAGGAGGAGGAGGAGGAGGAGGCGGAGGAGGCGGAGGAGGTGGAGGAGGCGGAGGAGGCGGAGGAGGCGGAGGAGGCGGAGGAGGCGGAGGAGGCGGGAATGCCCCCAACTGGTACAACAAATGCATGGGGGCGATTTTTTCATCGCTTCGCTCACTCCGCCAGCCCACATTGCCTCGCCGCTGTCGTTGGTCGGGGCGTTGCTGTCGATGCGGTGCGGTTGGACGGCTGCCATGCTTCGGAGGCGGTGGGTGGCGGGCGTCACAGGCCTCACGGATGTAGGTTGGGCTCTCGCGGGCGGC